>CM052017.1:25286653-25886653 GCA_028476595.1 Obolodiplosis robiniae
CCGACATTTCAATCAATTCACGAAAACACCAAATAATTCTGAAAGAGACTCGTTTGTTGTGAATTGCTCAAGTCGTGTTTATGACTACTGCAAATCGTCAATTATCTTTGTTATACGTTTCCAAAATGTCAATGTGATGCAAGCGTGATTTGTTCGTGGCGACCTCTGTATTCGCCTCGCACTTCGTTTAGCGGCGAATTCAAGCGAACACCATTCATTGATGCCATGTTTATTAGAGGGAAATAGATGCAGCGAATTTTAGTTTATGTTGTTTTTTGGTTTTGCTTGGAAGTAGCGTCAAAAATGTTGTGCAAGCGATTGTTTGAACTGAAATCTGCAGATTCAACATAAACAAATACCATTTTCTGTGTGTTTTTATTCATCAAATAAATTTGGATATATTTAATGTGTATAATGATAATTTGACAAAATGAGTGCATTCCTAAAGTATATTGAAGTCGAAAATTTTAAATCGTACAAAGGTTTTGTGTCGATTGGCCCATTAAAGCGATTTACAGCCGTCATCGGTCCAAATGGATCTGGTAAGAATGACATTGCATTTGTCTCGGTTGGAATTGGATTATTTTGAATATTATTACCAATGATTGAATGTAAATTTGAATGTAGGTAAATCGAATTTCATGGACGCCATTAGTTTTGTTATGGGAGAGAAAACGAATTGCTTGCGAGTGAAGCGGCTTAGTGAATTGATTCATGGTGCTGCTATCGGACGACCCGTTTCGAATCGATGTTTTGTGACTGCCAAATTTGAATTGCCCGACGGCACGAAAATCGACTTCCAGCGTTCCGTCATCGGATCATCGGCCGATTACAAAATTAATGGCAAAGTATGTTGAATTGATTTTATTTAAATTAAAAAATTATGGTGTTTCTATATTAAATAATTTTTCATCGTTCAAATGTTGATATTTGCAGGGCGTTCAAAGCGGAACATATTTAGAAGAATTGGAAAAATTGGGCATCAATGTGAAAGCCAAGAACTTCCTTGTATTCCAAGGTGCTGTTGAAAGTATTGCAATGAAAAATGCCAAAGAACGAACGGCACTTTTTGAAGAGATAAGCGGATCTGGACTGCTAAAAGACGAATATAATCGGTTGAAATATGAAATGCAGCAAGCCGAAGAAGAAACACAGTACACGTACCAAAAGAAGAGAGGTGTCGCAGCCGAACGCAAGGAGGCCAAAGCTGAAAAACAAGAGGCTGACCGTTATGCTCGTCTGAAAGAAGAAGTCGTAAGTTTCCATTCAACTAACATTTCGCATGCACAGTTGACATTCAAACACATCGCAAAACGGCACATTGATATTTTGTGTGTAATGCAACGATTAGCAAAATGTCATACAAATGTTATATTTGTAATCCGTAGGCCGAAAAGCAGATCCAGTGCCAACTGTTCCGTTTGTTTTACATCGAAAAAGATATACAGCGATTAATGAACGAGATCAAAGAGAAACAGGAAGAACTGGCAATTGTTGAAAAGAATAAGGAACAAGCCGACGAGGTGTTGAAGGAAAAGAAAAAGCAAGCCGGCAAAAAATCACGTGAATTGGCTGAATTGGAGCAAAAAATTCGTGTTGTTGTGAGTACAGAAAGATGGTAGCATTTTTATTTAGTTGTCATTTTGGATTCATTAAAACTGATTTGATTTGACTTTCAGGAATCCGAAATGAGCAAAAAGCATCCGATGTTTATAAAAGCAAAGGAAAAAGTATCACATTCACAGAAAAAATTGACAACAGCTCAGAAAAATCTTGAGCAAGCAAAAAAAGCGGATGAAGCCCACCAATCCGACATCCAAAAGCTGGAACAAGAGCTCATTGCAATCCAAAATGCGAAACGGGAATTTGAGGAAAAATTGGCAAGTGAATCCCAACGCCGAGGCACAAACATTGTCTCGGAACAAGTTCATGTGGAGGAATACGATCGACTAAAACAAAAAGCCGAAGCGACTGCTGCCAAATATGTGAGCGAACTCGAGTCGATCAATCGAGAACACAAATCCGATCAAGATCTACTAGACAATGAGACAAATAAGAAAGAACAGATTGAAGGCCAATTGGAAAAATTCCGTTTGGAAAAGGAAGAGGTACAAAAGCGAATGGAAAAGTTATTTGATCACATTCGATCGAGTGAACAGGCGTTGCAAGAACAAAATCGCATCAAAGATGAACTAAAGAACGATGTTGGCTCGTCTAAGGAGCGAATTGCCGAACTGCAAAAGGAATTGGACATGGTACGTGATCAACTTGGTGATGCTAAAGGTGACAAACACGAAGATGCGCGCCGCAAGAAAAAGCAAGAAGTTGTTGAGCTATTCAAACGCGAAGTTCCTGGTGTGGTACGTGTGGAAATTACATTTACAATTCCAGTTGAATTGTTTCGATTCTTTGAATAATATTTATGTGTATTTTTATTTTCTTCTTTGCAGTACGATCGAATGATTAACATGTGTCAGCCAACGCACAAGCGCTACAATGTGGCCGTAACAAAAGTGCTGGGCAAATATATGGAAGCCATCATCGTTGACACCGAAAAAACGGCTCGCCGATGCATCCAGGTGGGTTCACTTCGATTTGTCTCATTTTCTTCTCAATTCTAACAATTACTTTTCTGATTAGATTTTGAAAGAACAACGGCTTGAAGTGGAAACATTCTTGCCACTCGATTATTTGCAAGCGAAACCGTTGAAACAACGATTGCGTGACATCAAAGAGCCGAAACAAGTGAAATTGGTCTATGATGTTCTGAAGTTTGATCCGCCGGAAATCGAAAAAGCCGTATTGTTCGCTACAAACAATGCACTGGTCTGCGAGACGCCTGAAGATGCCATGAAAGTTGCATACGAAATCGATCGCAGCCGTTATGATGTGAGTCAGATTTCAATTCCGAAACTGTATATTGCAATAATGTGTTTGATTTAATCAACAGGCCTTAGCGTTGGATGGAACATTCTACCAAAAATCCGGCATTATTTCAGGTGGCAGTCATGATTTGGCACGAAAAGCAAAACGTTGGGATGAAAAGCATATGGCACAATTAAAATCGCAAAAAGAAAAATTGACTGAAGATTTGAAGGAATTGGTGAAAAAGTCTCGAAAAGGCAGTGAATTGGCCACCGTTGAAAGTCAAATCAAAGGCTTGGAAAATCGCTTGAAATACAGTCAAAAGGATTTGGAATCATCAAAAAAAGCCATTCAGACCTATGAAAAGAACCTTAAAGACTTGGAAGATGAATTGAATGCAATTAGCGTATGAATTTATGCTGCCAATTTGTTAAAGTTATTCGCAATGGTTAATATTTGATTTCATCATTTTGCAGCCGTTGATCGGGACAATTGAACGGCGAATGCAGCAGCGAAACCAAACGATTGAGGAAATCAAGCAGAAAATGAACACCGTTGAAGATTTAGTATATGCAGATTTTTGTAAGAAAATTGGCGTCGCCAACATTAGACAATTCGAAGAGCGCGAACTGGTGGCACAGCAAGAGCGAGCTAAGATGCAAGCGGATTTCGATCAACAAATCGATCGCATTACATCTCGCTTGGATTTCGAACGAACGAAAGATACTCAAGGTGAATCTCCTCGAAAAATGCTCATATTGTTTGCGGAAAGTGATAAAATTTTGATGTTTCGTACATTTTAGTCAATGTTCAGCGTTGGGAACGCGTTATATCGGACGAAGAAGACGCTTTTGAGAAATGTAAGCAAAATGAGGAAAAACAACGTGCGGCAATCGAAGCGGACAAAGCACAAATCGAACAGCTAAAAGTTGAGAAAAATGAAAAGAAAAAAGAGGTCGATAATCTGGAAAAAGAAGTGAATAAAGCGCGTCATGACGTAGCCACATTGGCCAAAGAGGTCCATAACATCAACTATCAAATTTCATCGATCGACACAAAAGTTGAGACAAAGAAAAATGAGCGTCACAATATTTTGATTCAGAGCAAGGTAAATAGGGGTTGATTTCAACAAAAGTCACTTTAATTGCAAACTGTAATGTTGATTTTATTCGCAGATGGACGATATAATGATTCCAATGATAAATGGTAACTTGAATGATATCGATCAAGTTGGAGATGATCAAGCCGAATCGTTGGTTGTCGGAAGCTCAGCCGCTTTGGCACGAGAGAGTTTGTATGTTTGATTCGGACACATTTTCTTAAATCATTTTCTTTATATTGTCGAAAAGATTGATTGATGATCGAATATTTTTGTGGCAGGCTACAAATTGACTATAGTAAATTACCTCGAAACGTATTAGAATTGAATAGCAACGAAGCGATAAAGAAAATGAATGACACTCTGCAAAAAGAATTGCATTCGAAACAAGAAACTTTGGAGCGAATTCAAACGCCGAATTTGAAAGCGATGCAAAAGTTGGAGAGCGTTTCGGAAAAGATTTTGGCAACAAATGAAGAGTTTGAGAACGCACGGCGCAAAGCGAAGAAAGCAAAAGCTGCATTTGAAAAGGTGAAAAATCAACGCTACGAGAAATTTAAGGCGTGTTGCGATCACATAACGGAAGAAATTGATGGCATTTACAAATCGCTTGCTCGAAATGAAGCCGCCCAAGCATACTTGGGTCCTGACAACCCAGAAGAACCATACCTCGAAGGTATCAATTACAATTGCGTTGCGCCGGGCAAACGTTTCCAGCCGATGAGCAATTTGAGCGGTGGTGAAAAAACAATAGCTGCATTAGCACTCCTGTTCGCCATTCATAGCTATCAACCGGCACCATTTTTCGTTCTCGACGAAATCGATGCAGCCCTGGACAACACCAACATTGGCAAAGTGGCTTCATACATTGTCGAGAAAACGACCAACCTGCAAACAATTGTCATATCTCTTAAGGAAGAATTCTATGGCCATTCTGATGCTCTCGTCGGAATTACACCGGACGTAAGTGATTAACACTTTGATTCACTTTATTTTACTCATTTGTGATGGTGTTCGATTTTTATTTCAGCCGGGCGATTGTTTGATCTCACGGGTTTATACCTACGATTTAACACAATTCGAAGACACTCTCACCTAATAAATCTATAATTTGCTGGCGATGCGACAAAAAACTCTTGAAAGCCAATTAAAAATAATTTTAAAAAAATGTCTATCATTGCTTGTATTTGTACGAAAAAAGTCTTCAGAATAAAATTTAAATGTCAAGAATACAAGCACTGCATTCGTCTCATCCTTGGTCATATTCAGAGGCCGATTGAATATTTATCATCTTTGAATATAAGTAAATGCTGTTTTCCTGGTCTGATTTCCGGTCACTTGTTGTTGATTTGTCCATATTCGTTTGAATAACAGATTATTCAAAATGCAATGCCATTGACATTTGTTTTCGCTGCAATCACTTCGACACTCCGACATTCGAGGTTATGTTTTGCTTTTAAAATTGTAAACACATCGATATCATTGTGTAATTCAGAGTTGTTTCATCCAAAAATCCATTAAAATTTTTTGACTTTGCATTTGAAATATTGACATTTTGTTAATAAGCGAATAAACAAAATGTTTTCTAAAGTGATTCGGTCGAATTTTAGTGGCATTATAAATCAATTCAAACCGAAGCTACTGATTTCATTGGCATTTTCAACAAAACAGCCGGAAGGTATAAACTCATCTCTTGCACCTATACGAACGAATTCGATTTGAATGGTTCTTTTAAATGACAGAAATTAACAAAGTGGAGATAATTGGGACTATTCGCAAGCATCTCTTCACACTACCATCTGGATATAAGGCATTTATTGTACAAACGGCGGAACCATCAAACAAATAGTTAGTACTCAAATTTCAATTTCAGACCTTTTTAATCATTTGAATGTTAATAATCGCTTCAACAGTTATTATCACATGGTTGGAACGGGAACAGTTTCTGAATGCGAGGTGGAACAACGGGTTCATTTAGTCGGTGGAATAAGTTCGCAGAATTATTGGACAGAGCAAAAGAAACTTCGACAAAAAGTTATAATCAAGGCTAGTGAATTTAATTTGCTGCCGAATACTATAGATCATCAGGATAAAAACACGGTCCTACTTATATCACAAATTTTCTCCAATATTGATAACACCAGAGATAGCAGCACTTTCACAATGACAACAAAACATATACCAAAGTAAGCAACATACCGGGACAAGTTTTGTGGTTGCTATTTTCATATTCATGAAATGATAAATCTTTTTTAGTCTTAGTTATTTAATACGCATATGTTTTGCTCTTTTAGGGGCGGAGTAAGAGCTGGAATTTTTAAAACTGAAAATCATAGAATCTTGGTTCGAGATCAGTCGATACTCGACTTCGTGCGGAACGAATTGAAAAGATTGGATTGGGTGCGTGTTGAAGGAAGAATTGCATACTCTTTCTTCAGAAACTCTGAAGATAAATTAAGGCAATCAGGATTCATTTTGGCCAGTAGAATATCAAAACAGAATATAGTGACATCGTGATTGTGAAAAATTATTTCAAAAATGTTAATAAAATTAAATGAAAGAAATGCATGTCCAGATTAAGTTTTTCTTTTTTTCAAGTGTGCAATGAAATCCAACGACATACTTGAACTCGACCTTTTAACTCGATCGATTAATCTACTACATGGGCTGAAAAGTCTATGGCCTACCAATGAAAAAACGATAATTTAAGTGAAAAAACTGTTTTATTCTTCGATATAATCTCCATCTAGAGTAATGCACTTGTTGTAGCGATCCTCTAACATTTCGATACCAATTTGTAGTGGTTCGCGCCAAGTCTCTCAGAATAGGCATTTGTTTCCAACTCGACTTCTTCATTGGAGTAAAATCGCTTGCCAGAGAGCCAAATTTTCAACCGGGAAACAGGAAATAGTCGCTCGGTGCTAAATCTGGCGAATATGGTGGATGGGGAACCAATTCGTAGCGTAATTCCTTCAATTTGTCGGTCGTATCGCGAGCAGAATGAGTGGGTGCGTTGTCTTGGTGAAAGAGCACGTTTTTCGTCGCCATGTGAGGCCGTTTCACCTTAATTTCAGCGTCCAAACGATCGATAGTCGATGAATAATATGCCGTGCGAATCCCAAAAAGCTAGCTAAAACCTTTCCCGCCAATTATTGCGTTTTTGGGCGCTTCGGGCGCCAGGCAAAAGCCACTCAGCCGACTGCCGGAGTGTAGTGGTGGATCCATGTTTCATCCATTGTCACAAAACGCCCCAAAAAGTTCTTCCTATTGCGGTTAAACAATGCCAGATTCGCCGTCGAAAGTCTGACACGTTGGTCTTTTTGATCAATTGTTAAAAAACGCGGCACCCATCGCGCACAAAGCTTTCTCATCTGCAAACATTCATGAATGATATGACCAACGCGTTCCTTTGGGATGCCTATGGTCTTAGCTATCTCATTCAATTTCACTTTGAGGTCAGCTAGCACGATTTCACGAATTTTTTTGATATTTTCCGGCGTAACTGCCTCATTTGGCCTTCCTGAACGGGGTGCGTCGGTTGTGGTGGTACGGTCACGACGAAATTCAGCAAACCAATATTTTACGGTTGAATTGGCTGGAGCAGATGTTCCGTAACACTTATCAAGCCATTGCTTTGCTTCAACAGTATTTTTTCCCATCAGAAAGCAATATTTTATCAAAACACGAAATTCACTTTTTTCCATGGTAAACAAAATTAACAGAGGTAGCGTCACTTCGAGAGCTATAACTTGAGGACAAGTTAATGAAATGTCATGAAATTTTGACAGTATTCTAGTTAAGGATGGAGCTAAAGATTTTTGATTTGCAACGCCATCTACGGGTATATGCATTTTTTTCGTGTACAAATTTTTAATTTAACAGGATGGCTTCGATATGCCCCAGTCTCTGCAAGCAATACATTGAATAAAAACGCCAAATTTTTTGTTGTTGTAAATTTTATTTATGTATTTCGAATTTTTTGTCTGTTTCTTGGTTTACATCTAATATAAAATCTTTATATTTTACTTGCATGTGTATAAATAAATTAGTAATTTTATCTATTGTCGAAAAATTAAAATGGAAAAAAATAAATCCACGAAATCGAAAATGCAATTGCAGTTGCGAATTTTCGAAATAGAGAGAAAAAACTATAAGAATTAGAACAGTAAAACATCAATAAATGGCTAGCGCTTAAAATAAAATGTGTTGCTGTTGTTGTTTTCATTATCATTTTCATTTGTTTTTGTCAAATGAATATTTGATGTCGCTGTACTAAGGAGGTTTGTTTTGTTTGTATGTGGTGAAGTGAAGAGTATAGAGTGTGTAGTATCGAGCCGATTGAATATTCGGTTGATATCTCTTACTACTGATGCAGATTACGGAACACTAATATTTATTTGCAATATATTTGTATGATGATCGGAACCCGTAAACTAAATTCGATTAATCAAGCGGCGTTTGTTTCATTGTGATTCGAAAAACAAAGACTATTCACTGTTGGATGTAGTTGATAGTGTAACATGTTTTTCGGGGTAGTTGCTCTCATTGGTTTCGCATTGAGAACGCCATTCGTATGGTTTCGAAATTTTATATGTATTTTCATTTCATTTTTATGGCAGATTTCGATCATTCCAAGTTTATTTTAAAAAATAAATTACTTTATATTTCTGTTTCTTACATATAGATTGATTTTTTCTTTGAAACGGATAATTATCGCTAAGAAAATGTAAAGTCAGTTGTTCCATTGGTCATCTGGCATCTCTCGCTCAGCGATAATCATTCAATTCAAAGTAAAAAAACGAAGAGTGAATTAAAAACACATACACATTGGAGCTGAAAGATGGTTTTTTCTTTTAAACTGTGGCAAATATTGACAACTTAAACGCATACAAATTAAATAATTGTCTTCCAATACTAATGTGGGCGGGGGGAGGAGGGTCGGTGAGTAATAACGAAAATAGAAAAAATATACTATCCTATAAAAATGGCGAAACAAATGCATATTTTTTGTTGTTTTCTTTTCTCGCTAACCAATTGGAATTAAAACACGGTAAATTCAGCAGTTGCTGGTATGGTTTGCATTGTTCTTTGTTTTCTTCTTATTCTTGTTCGGTTTCTTCTGAAAACTTCTTTCGTTTTTTATTTATATATATTTATATATATTCTATATCTCTTGACGTCTACTTTTCTTTCACGGCAATGATTTGCAAGGGAGAGAAAAAAACATTATTTTGTGGTTTTAAAAATTAAATAAATTCATGCGGCTACCCTTCTCAGTTTGATTTTGTTTTCTACGTAATTACACAGTGATTCAATTTAGTCGATTTGTTTGGGAATTAAACTGAATATTCATTTCCAAATGACAGATGTGATCCGTCGAATTTTAGTGGAATTTGGTCATTATTAATAAGTTAATAGTTGGTACATAATAGTTTTAGTAGTAATGGTTTTGGTAAATACGATAAGTGACAATCAATTCGTTCGTTTGCTTGGCTTTATTTAGTTTGTCGATTTTGTTTTTCATTAGTTACTTTAGAAGTTACGATAATAGCATTTTTCTTCAAACACATATATTTGTTGTTGTTGTTGTTGTTGTTGTTGTTGTTGTTGTTGTTGTTGTTGTTGTTGTTGTTGTTGTTGTTGTCATAAATAGGTAGATTAATATGGTCAATCACTGTTTGGTCACAGTTCGGGCTTTTTCAATTTTCTTTTGTGAAACATCATGTTGTCGTGTATGAAAAGTGAATCATTTATAAATTCATTATGCAATTAAACATGTCGTCGATTCGAGATTTTTCTTTATATTTTGAGCTTTCATTTTGTTTATGACTACATTACGATGAGGCTGCAATATTCTGCGGGAGCGCATTTCAACGATGCTTTTATTACTGAAAGTGGATTTCTTTGATTTGAGATTTTGCTAAATACTTTCTGTCCTGATTCGTCCCTATGGAATGGCTGTCATACGCTTTTATTCCGCTCTTTATCTATTATGTTTGGATCATTTGAGGTTCAACAAAAATTCAATGCACATTTAAACTGAATTTTAAATATACATGTTTAAGTTTTTCTTTTAAAACACCTTAAAATAATTAATTTTCGTTTCTGTTGTGGGTTTATTTGACTGGGTACTCGATTTGTAAAACTGGATTTCCCGGAAATGGCGCCTTTGTCAATCCGGTTTCAACAATTGAGGAAAAGGCAGTCCATTTCGCATGTTCCTTTACGATCGTACACGCAAACGCTGGATTATTTAGTCATGTTGAAAATTTATTCCAAGTTAAAACTTGCTTTCAATTTAACCGCTTAATGTGAAACATTTAAGCATTTTTTGAGAATGCAATTGCTTTTTCAAAATCGATAAAATCTACCATTTGAATGAGATCGTGCCAAAATTTGCATCGAAAATACAAATTTAAACAAACATGCCACTCCGTCTATTGAGTGCGATCCAAAATCGAATACCCATTAATTCTCACCAATGCATTATAGTTAGCTGATCCAAAATTCGTTGCTTGAAGTATGCGCCCAACATACCGCATACGGTGGCTAGAGCGGCAATCGCAACCAATGCTTGCATCGCACAATGTAAGGCCGATAAATCTTTGATTTTGTGATGGCGATGCTTGTGCTGTTTGCCAGCTACAGCTTCACCGCCACCTTCACCGCGGTCCAACACATTGATGTCATTTGACACATCATTCTGTTGGTGTTCGTGGAATCGATGTGAATCGCTCTCGAATGCTGGTATAATGGCTAAATTTACGACTCCAGCGTTCGAAAGAACGTCTGAAATGGTTGTCGAATCATCGGATCCATGTGGTGCAAAATCAACAGCCGGCGTGGCCAAATGATTTCGACCATTTGCGTAAACATTCTCTCGATTTCCATTGTAATCATAATCGAAATTCGGAGCGAATACATCTTGACCGCGTGGATCGTGTTCATTGGTATTATCAAATGAATCAATTTTTGGTACCTCATTGCCGAACGATACGGGTGTTTTTTCTGCGACATCTTGATTTGCCAAGGTCGGCGTAGCCGTTGCAATGAGATCCGTTATTCGGAATTGTGTAAATTGATTCTTCTTAATGCCCAAGACTTCAGAAGGTGGCCGATTAATATTCGGTAAAATTGAGTTTTCCTCTTCGTTTGTGTTGCGGTTTGTGCTCTCATCAGATTTAAATAATTTGAGAACGGGCCGTTCAGTATATGCAATTGGCGCAAATGTCGTGAGCTTTGTTCGTGTTGTTGTTGTTGTTGTTTCGGCAGCGACGACCACTGCCAATTTTTCCATATTCTTATTGACAATTTTGTCTGTCTGATTGATAGCCGTTTCACTTACAATGCCCCCTGGATGTTTCGATCCGCTTTCGCTCACGATGTTATAGTCCATTTTGCCATTCAGCACACTTTCCTGGCTATTCACACTTTGAGTGAAATCGGTAAGATTTTTGCCAACTTCAACCTGGTGTTGATTCGTCGTATCTTGAGCGCCGCGATAAAGCAATGCCACTTTACCGTCAGCCGTCAGCACCGGTGTTATTTGTTTTTGAAGTAATTTTGTTTTGTCGTTCATTTGGTTTATGTGGCCTTTCGATGCGGTGTCCGCATTTATTGGGGCCGCCAATGAGGACTGCTGATGATAATGATGATTGTGTCGATGATGTTGATTTTTATTCGTTCGATGTTGATTGCTGGTGGCATTTTGCTTGCCACCCGCATTAATATCATGACTATGGAAATTCTTAAATTTGTTCATGCTATTTGGGTTCGAATTATCGAAAATCTTTGATTTACTATCATTATTTTTATCATAGCTAGCGTTGCTATTGTTATTCGTGTTTGATTGGTAAATTATTGACACTTTGCCCAATGGCGTCGATATGATTTTAATGGCATCTTTTGTGTCCGATTTCGTCGAATCTCGGCTCGATTGAAACGGATGCCGATCAAAATCGTCCTTTTCATGTGATTTCACCGCTTTATCCAAGCCATCTAATGAACTAAAGCTAGTTTTGCCATGTTTGTATGGTCGATCGGAACGATCTCGATTTTGAACATTATCATTTTCATAGTCTCCATATTTATCGATTCCTCCGCCGCTATGCTCAGCAGCATCGTCGGATTTTCCATCATCATCATCATCGTCCTCATCGTCTGGAAAATAGGCTCGACTCCTCAACAATCCCACTTTGATTGATTGGTCGGGTTCATCGTCATCGTGAAAATCTACGGTGCTCAGCGTTTTTTCATCGACGGCCGCACCATCGTCCATATACAATTGATCGACCTCAATATGATCGATCGGTTCGGTCGTTTCAGACTCTTTGTTGAATTCATTTCGTTCAGTTTGCTGAACGTTGTCACCATTACTTGTAATTGTCTCTTTCGAATCGGTATTTGTTTTCGTCTCGTCTTCATAATCGATGTTTATGTTACCACTACTACTAAAACTATTATATGTATAACTATTTGTTTTGTATTTTTGCTTCATTGAATCAATTTTTTCATTAATTTCTGTGTTTTCTTCATGTTCATGAACTGAGATCGAGTCTATGTTAGACTCACTCTTTTCTTTTTGGGTAGCCGCATCGTGCAGTCAGTTGCATTTCTTGTTGCAACTGCATTTCCGTACTATGTTCAGTGTCTTAACGTATTTCGCATTATTACTGCACACCATTCGAACCTTTCGGCGACGCGTAATACTCGCTGTACAGCATTGATTGCCGCATCCGCCGACGCATTTGGCATATTTCAGTGGTTGTCGTGAGCGACAATTGTTTTCTGTATAATATTCGCGAATCTGCTCCTTTCGGCACGTTGGAGTAACTGAAATTGGAAGAAAGTCAAAAGAATTGTTAAGATTTTTATTTTATTTTAATTTCGAAAATATCGGAACTCGTGCTGATGAAAAGCAACCGTTCAGCTCCGTTCAGATTTCCGAGAGTGAACATTGCACATCAAAAATGTGTGAAAAGAAACAGATTTTGTTGAAGGCCAAGAAAGAATGAACGCATCGACCATCACCAAATGAGTGGCAGAGACACCAATTTTGAGTTATTTTGTTACATTTTCACAATTAATTTTTGCAATGGTAAAAGAAAGTGATGTATTAATGAAATTAAGTAATAGTACCAGTGATGGGATTGCTCTGTGGTGGTGTAGATCCCTCACCTTGCTCGCAAAATTTACCACGTGTTCCGATTTTGCAACGGCACGAATAACCTTCTTTCGCATTGCTGTTTGCAACACAAATGCTGCCGCGGCGGCATTTGTGGTCGATGCATGGGTCAACCTTCAAAATCAATTTGAAAAAAAAAAACCGTTAAATGAATGTTATTTCAAGAAAAAACTAATTGAGACATACCTCTTCTCTGAGCACATGTTGTGTTTCTTGCATAACTTCCATTTCCTCTTGTTCGATGCTGTCGGCATCGGAGTCGAGAAGTGCACAGCCAGGTGTTACTTTCTGCTGTCTGGCCGCATTTCCAAAATCGACCTGCTTGTGATTTATCCAAACTTCTTTCATGCATCCTTTGAAACTGGTCAAGTTACGCAAATGCCAGTTCTTATATGCCTGTTGTCCAGATTCGATTGGCAATCCGCCCAAGAACAAAGGTGTCGTCAACTTCAAGAATTCCTTACTGCCTTCATTAATTATGGATCGAGCCAATCCACGGTCGACGCGCAACGTGAAGTTCTTTTTTATTGCGAGCAACTCTACCATATGATATTTACCATCGGCCACCATCTATTGTTTGAAAGAAATTTTTTGAAATTGATATTCCGAAATGTAAGTTCTGTCGAAAGGAGAGATATTCACCTCAAATGAGTACATTGTAGAAACCGGATGATTGCCAACGTCGTAGCTCACACGAATTCGTCCATTGAAAAGTTCAACGGCCAAATGTTCATTTTGTCCATCATACAACAATACCTGCAATCAATAATTTAATATTTAATAAAAGAAAAATAAAAAATCATGCTTCATTTGTACGAACCCCATTTTGTTGCGAACTACTAAATACAATAGTAACATTTGCTTCGGGTTTGGTTCGCAGCGGCTCCATTTCAACGAATGAATTATTTTGCACGAAACTAATGCTGGTCAAATATTCACAGCGTTTGCCCGAATAGCCCGGCACGCATTTACAAATGTATTCCGATGAAAGTGGATTTGGAACGAAACAAACACCATGCTTGCACTCGTGATGCTGACATGGCGATGTTTGTGGATACATCATTGCAACCAATGGTGTTCCTTCGCAGAATTTGCCGGTATACTCATCAGGGCACTTGCAAACGTAATCATTGATGCCATCCACACAAATTCCACCTGATAAATGAACGAAAAAAATGAAAGATAAAATGTTAAAATTAAGTTGCCCCAGCAAAAATCCAGTGAAAAGCGCTGAAAATTTATCATACCATTCTGGCACATGTGATTTTGGCAGTCATCAATATCTTCGGTGCAATTGGCTCCTTTGTATCCTGGTGCACATTCACACGTGTAGTGCGTAAAGTGATCGGCGCATTTAGCACCATTTTTGCATGGATTGAACTCCGTGCAAAACGGTATCTTCGTCTCGCAATATTGTCCGGAATAGCCAGATGGGCACTGGCATGTGTACGATTCAACGCCATCGATGCATGTGCTATTGTTTTCGCATTTATTCTCGCTGCAATCGTCAATATTCATTTCACAGCGTGAGCCAGTGTAGCCGGCCATGCAATTGCAACTAAAACGGCCCTCTTCAAGTACAGTGCACGTTCCATTGCGGCATGGATTTCCATAGCATGCATCAATCATGAATTCGCAGTGTTTTCCATGATATCCTGGCTTACAGATGCATTCATATAGACGTTCAGCCTGTGGCTGGCACACAGCTTCATTTTGACATGGGAATGTGAAGCAAGCATCGCACTTCGATAGGATTTCGTCGCTGACTTTTGTCTTGCATTGGAATTGATTGGATGGCGTTGAAAGTAGCAGCTTATCACGCATTGCTTCAGGTTCCTGGCATCGCGCAATGCCCGGCTCGACATAGTCCAATTTCACCCAATCCGAAAGCCAACGCAACGAGCAATCACAATACAAAGGATTGCTACCTAATGCAATGTGCGTAATGGCTTGCAAATCAGAAAATGTGCCCTCGGGTATCATTGAGATTTGATTTCCGTGCAACGACAGTACGCGCAAATTCTTCAAACCAGTCAATGCGTATCGCTGAACACATTGCAGCTTATTGTAGCTTATTATCCTGGAAAATTGACATGTACAATTTAGTTAAATTGAAACATGTTTTGTTTTTTGGTTTTTGTGTATTGATAAAATAGCACTTACAGCGTCGAAAGTTTCGTCAAATTGCCGAAAGTGTAGTTAGATAAGACCGAAATTTGGTTGTTGCTTAAGTCTCTGCAATTGAAATATGTTTAGATTTTTAAGGAGCTTGAAAAGTTTTCATCAAGAAAAACCATTCATAAGAGAAATGTTCGGTTGTCAACTTACAGTCGCGTCAAAGACTTCAAATGGCTAATTCGATCTTGATGAATCAGCGAGATTTCGTTGGATTCCAAATACAATTCGGATGTTTCGGTTGGAATTCCCCTTGGAATTTCCTTCAATTTATTTCTCGAGCATCGGACTACCGTGCCGGTGCAAGTGCACGATGGCGGGCAATAGCCTTCACCTAAGCAACCTTCATCGGCATCGCTAAGGCATTTGAATTCGTGCGACGGTAAATCACGAATTGGAATGTCACGAACTTTTGCAGGTGCTGCACAATTTGCGCCGGAAAAGCCACGTTTACGCAACCAATCCGAAAACCATGCCAAATGACAATTGCAATTGAATGGATTTGATGCGAGATTCCTGCATACAATCAAAGATACAAAAGATATTTACTTAGTTAACTATTTGCTTTTATCAATCTCAAACAAAGTTGATTGCATAGAATTGTTAGATGTGTGTAACGTGAATCATGCTGATTGATTGACTTTCAAATAACAGATTAATCCATTCATATCGATTGCATTTACTCACAATGTGTGAAGCGATGATAAGTAATCAAATGATCCGGGCATAACGCAGGACACACTGTTATCGTACAACGACCTTTTCCGCCAGAAGAAAACATGTAAAAAAAAGGAGAGAAAGGGATGGAGACGAATGTAAATGTGCATTCACGGGGAGCCGGCAGCAATTGATGCATTTTCTTATTGCTGTGTACCGCCCGCTCTCTTACACAACAGAATTACTTACAGTGACTTCAAATTATGCAGGCCCAAGAACATTTTGTTGTGTATTTCGGTGATTTTATTTTCTGATATGAGGAAATCCTGAATTTTCGATGCACCTTCGAATGCATTCGGTTCGATGCCGGTGATTTGATTTCGGCGCAAATCCAATTTCACCAAATTTGGCAAACGGCCAAATAAACCATCCGATTTGATGCGGCTCAATTCATTATCGTTCAATAATCTAGAATAAATGGCAAACAATTCGCACAATGTGAATCACAATCATGAAGCGAATTAGTTGGATTTCGAAAAAAAGACTGGAGCAGCGCTCGAATTGATTTCAATTCGATTTTACGATTGAATATTAACAGAAGCGAAATTCTTGAACGTGTGCACTTACAGTTCGGTGGTATACAGAGGGATGTCTCGTGGGATCTCCTTGAGACCTCTTGCCGAACAATCGACGGTCGTACGCTCACAATGGCAGGCGGCCGGGCATTCAGTGTCGACACGACAAGATACATCACGTGTACGATAATCATTGTTACCTGCAAAACGAACCAAACGAGGATGATGTTAATCATTTTGCGACTTGCAATTCTTCACTGACAGCAACGCTTGTGTCAGTTTGTGATTTTATTACCGAAAATATTAAAACGCCAAAAATAAACGATACTTACATTTGAACTTTTCATCTCGTAACGCTTCAATGCGTCGACGATGCATACGCTTTGGTGCATCACACCGTGCTCCGCTCGTTTCGATTGGATTTTTATGCAAATAATCCGCCAACCAGCGTAAATTACAATCGCAAATAAATGGATTTCTCGCCAAGTGTCTGTACATACACATGAATAGTAGATATAAAAAACGATGAATTGACGTCGCATATAACGTTATAGAAAAATGTGTACCGAAAAAAATTGTGGAGAAGAAGAATTTTTTTTTATTACAATTATGATAACAAACACACTTTGAAATTCATTGAAAGAAATCAGATTGAGAAAAGAATATCGACATCCTTTTGCATCGTAGCATTTCGAATGGAAAATGCTACGACAGACAAAAATATTAAAACTTTGAACAATTTGCATCAAAGGACATAAACAACAAAAAAAACACAGCCGAGGAATGAATTATTCTGTGATCATATTCGCATTTTTTGCATGAATTTCAGTCGCTGGTGAGTCGAATACTTGTGCGTAGCAGTTATCTTTTTGTCAATCTAAGAGCTGCATGCAAAAGTTTATCTCTCCAACATAATTTCAAATTGTGCAGGTATTTCAGTATATTATTTTCTCTCTCTCTCTCACGATCTGTCTCTCTTTCTTTTGGTCTTTGTGTGTGTGCGCTTCGATTATGAATTGTAATGTACTTACAGCGTTTGAATGCTTTTCATTGAATCGAATGTTCCATTTGCAAGCGATTGAATATTATTATCGTATAACGACAATAAACTCAAACTGGTTAAATCCTTGAACGAATCTTTTCGAATGCATGAGATTTCGTTTGCATTTAATAGCAGCAACTGGAGAGATGTTAATCCACGGAACACGTTTGTTGGCAGATTTTTTATTTTGTTACCGTATAAAACGCTGTTGAGAGAAAAGTTGTAAGAGTAAAGAAAAAAATAAAATCAATTTTCATAATAATGAATGAGAAAAAAATTATTTGACATCCAGAAACATTTTTTTTTATGTTGGCCGAGTTTTCTCAGTTCTCTTTTTTCCAGAGCGTGGTTTTTTTTCAACTGAAAACGGTTGTCCGGTAAATATTTGGAATGTGATTTTGCTAGTTTTTTCTTTTGATTTGATTACTAGAAATTGATACTTACAGTGTGGTCAATGATTTCAGACCAGCAAATGCATCGTGTGCTATTCGTGAGATATTATTGTTCGACAAATCGATGCGCCGCAATCGTTTGAAATTGGAAAATGCTTTCGGTGTAATTTCCGTAATGAAATTCTGTTCTAAGCGTCTGCGAGGAAGAGAAACATGGCAAAATCAAATTAAATGTAAATATGCGGCGTGAGATTTTATTTTTTAATGTTCACGACGGATAACATCCCGTTCATTATTTTTTTAGAAAATATGGAGAGCAACTTACAGTTCGGTTGTTTCTTCCGGTAATTCGGATGGCACACTTGCTAGGCTCTTCTCGCGGCAATCGACGATGCCATCAGCACAACGGCACGGATGAGGGCAGCTGTTTGTGCCACCACATTCCAACGGTGCATTTTCGGTTAAACCTATCGATCACATACACAGACATTATATATCGCTAGAGAAATCATTTGCTGATTGAAAATAAATATGTTTAATTAAACTATGAGACTTTGGTATGACATTCGCGATTCATACGGATGCAATTGCATTTGCATTTCAAGTTAAATGCCAGGCAGTAAAATAATTCAATATTAATTGAAAGCAGCAGCAAAATTGAAATTAAATCGAATGAAATAGACGATTGACGGAACTCTCTCTCTCTCTCTCTCTCATAAAAATAATTATTTTCCAATTGTTGATAAGTTCGAAGTGGACAAATATGTATGCAGGTCAAATAAGCACTTGTGTTTAATGAACTTGATTGTTTTTAAAGGTTTTATTGCATCTGTGTGTCGTCATGAAATTTAATTAAAACCACAAATTCAATTCAGTTTTAACCATTTATGCGTACACAATTGTGTAATGAAGTGCTGCTGGCGTGTATATATTTGTGCATATGATGGTTTTTAACGCCTTTCAGCGATACAATCGCTGCTTGATTGATCTGGCGCTACTGAGCGAACGTAATCAAATCCAAATCAGAATTGATTGAAAATGTTTCAGAATCAATTGACCTTTTATTGCTCGGGGCATTGAGCAGAACAAAAATACATTGAGAGAGATGCATTCAATGAGGTTCGTTGACTTGATCCGATCCAATCCGATCCGAATGTTGAAATTTTATATACTGGCCATATTCATGTGGCGAAAATTATGAACACTATGTCACAAGTCGGTGATCGTTTGATGTGTTGAGCTTACCTGAACATTTGAAATCATACTCCTGCAGTTCGGCTAAACCTTGCCCCTTCAATTGGCTTGGTGAATGGCATCGTGTGTACGGTGCTAAGCGCGGCGAATTTCGCAAATATCGTGACAACCACGACAAGTGGCAATCACATGTAAATGGATTGTCGGACAAGCGCAGCGCACGAATGCGCGGCATTCCACTGAATATGTCACGCGGCAATGCCGTTACATTGTTATTGTTGAGAGTTCTACAAAGAAAATGATGATGCCAAGAAAATGTGTTAAATAAATTGGCTTCACTTTAGCTCAAATTGAGTAGATGTGATAGTTCAATTTATCGAATCGAAATGATTAGATGAAATGGTTCGTTGACAGACTGATTTGAGACAATAGCAACCCATTTCATCGAATATTTGCCATTTGATCTTGTTAGTTCGATTGTGAATTTCTCACCAAAACAAAATGCTTTCAATGTAAATACGGCACTTACAAGATTTCCAATTCAGCTAAGCCCCGGAAAGCTTGCTCATCCAAACACGTAATTTCATTATTATCAATTTGCAAGCTTCGCAACGATGTTGCACCTTTGAACGTCTTCCGACCGATTATTTGCAACGAATTATGCGATAAATCCCTGTTTCAGCACCAAACGTAAGCAAAATGCAACAGAACATCAAAAAATTAGAAGAGTTTTATATTTTCATCTTAATCAAGTCTTAAAGAACAATTTAATTTACATTTTAATATTTTTCAACTATTGTATATGTATAAAATCTGTAAGAAAAAGATTCTCCGTGAAATCACATGCAAGAAAAACCATTTCAAAAAACATGCATTGAATATGCAAGAAAGATTCTTGATGCAAAAATAGAATTCCGATAAAAAATTTAATCTAAGAATTGAAATAAAATGCTTAAAACTACTGAAAAAGTGTTTAAAATTAATCCACACTCGACTAATCAAATAAAACTTAAATTCAAAACTAAAATCACACACTTACAATCGCAAAAGATTTGCTGAGTTTGCGAGGATATTATCTGGAATAGCCTTCAAGCGATTGTTATTGAGCCGCCTTTGAAAATAGCGCCAGCAACACATACGAAAGAAGCAAATGATTTTTGATTTCGACCAGTCAGCAAAGAAATACCAAAAACACAAAAAAATGTTGCGATCATACGTAAACAAGCGCGCAAATTCAAAATACCAACGCACAGTCAAATAAAATGGAAATGAAAAAAAGAAGAAGAAAATTCGAATTGATTACTGGAAAAAATGTGAAAAGTTTCTTCATTCTTAATTTAAAAGAAAAAAAAGTGTTCAAGTGTTTATGCCAAATCGAGTGCATTTCGTTGTCATTTCAAAATTATTTATCACAAAGTGCCAAACGCAAATGCGAGAGGCGTATCTGATTATAATAAATGAATCAACTTTAATGATAAATATATACATATTTTGTCTGCTAAAAATCAAACCAATCTCATCTCTTGCGCAAGAATTCACGTGGAACAGGTTCGTAATCAGCAAACAAATGAAATGACAACTGTGTTCTAAAAATCCGTCTCTAAAAAATGGTCAGATCTCAAGCTACGCATACAACTAATTACGAAAGCTAGCAATTTAGATGAATTAGTTTCCAGAAGAGAAAAAAATCCGCGGATGTTCAAACAAAAACTCAAGTCATTTGAAGTCAATGCCAGAAATTTAATATGTATTCATTCAAATGGAGTTTGCAGTGGATCTGGCACCGATTCAAAGCTGCATCCGCCACCAGTATAAAGTGCAACTATACAAATGCGTCCAATACTTACAGTCGCTCCAGCGATATGAGATCTTGGAAGGCGTCCTTTTCTATGGTGTGAATTTCGTTGTCTGTCAATTGCCTGTAAGCAACATACAAAATCATGTTAATATTTCAAGAAAGCGACACAAACAATTTTATTTGTGTGTGTGACAAAAAATGTGGAGAAATTTTCGATGGCCCATTGAAAATTCTTGTGCAAAAACTCATACGGTAATTTTCTATCGCCAACTTTTTGGACGGATAAATTGGAATTGAATTTGAGAAACACGAGTGTGACGTTTATCGATCAGGTTCATGTATGCCGTTGGCCAAATCATGTAGTTCGAACTCTCATTTCCATGAAACGTATGCAAGGTTAAAAAAAATCCATAATATATTTGAGGAAAAAACCACAGCATATGAACATTGCCACTAGCGGATTTTGTTGGCATACTTAAATTGATTAACCAAGTTTTTTGGCTAAAAAATGAAAATAGAAAACTGGGTCAAACTCAAATTTTTCGGAGAAATGGAGTGCTTTAATGAGTATCGATCCATTTTTCAAGTTTTTTTTTTAAGTGTATCAATTTGGACATTTATTTTTTTACATGAATATTCCATATCGTATTCAGGCCTAAATGTGATCTTTGCTTGAATCCGAATGAATTAGAGTTGCTTTTTATTAGAAGCAATCATCTATTTTCTGGTGAAATCTGCACTTGGGGGAATTTTCACGAAACAGCAACAGCAAAAACCGAAGTCGTTATTAAGCGTTTTGTTTTATCATCGGTGATGATTCCTGTTTTCATTAAATTGTTAATTGAAACTTAACTGAGAAAAGTCAATAATAAATTGACCTTTTTTTTCGATGTGCGCGGGGAAAACAGCAATAATTCTATATTTTTGTGCGATTTCCATTTGCAGAAAGCATACATATGGCGTTGAAAGATGTCAGAAATCTGCTTGCAATCGAAAAGCGCACGATACTAAGCAGATATTATCCAATTTTACAATCGATTGTACTCAATTAATTGAATCGACATTTGGCGTTTCGTATGTTTATAAATATTTGCTGTTGTTGAAGAGCAGCAGCGTCTGGTTTGTATTCATGCGAGCGCACAGCAAGAAGATAATGGGGCAAAATAGAAAATTACATAAACTAAATGGCAATTAATTGATACATTTTGTGCAGAGTTTATATTGTCGATATCACATTGTGAACGAGAGCAAGAGTGAGTAGTGGCAGTCAGCTTCCGGTTGGACGAATCAATGACTGACCAATAGGATATCCAATCTTGAGTATTCGATACAATTTTGTGACGATGCGGACAAATAGAACAAATTCAACCGATAATTAAAAGAACAAATGGCTTCTGTTCGTTGGGTTTTTTTTTTTTATCAGCGCGAATTAATCAGAAATGATTCGAAAAAAAACATTGTATGAGTGCGTCCATGAAAAATGCTGCCAATCTTCTCCCAAATTATATTTTGGTAATGAATACAGATTGTGTGCTGCAATTTACGCCATGCATTTCAATATGTTTTGCAGATTACTGAGGCGAAGCAACGCCAGAGAGAGGAGGAGCAGGACAGCCATGCTTTTTTCCGTTTGATTTCATCTTGAATGATTTATACGCCGCCAATTATATGTGTATTGATATGAAATGTGCTCACTTCGATTGTAACAGTAATCATTGCGCCGACCATTTACTAAGAGCCAATTAAAAAAGATCCGACGTCGCTGCCGTTTCACATTACAAGGCATTTATATCTTGGCATTTTATCAAATTTTGTGTGTGTAACTATCAATTCAATGATCTGTACGGAAATTATGAGACAACCTGCAATAAATTTCGATTTATCCAACAACAGCTCGGCTGAAATTGAGACACAATTTGATACCAAATTCATCAGCGCAACATTTGTGCATGTGTGTGTGTGTCTGTTTGCATATTGAAGATGTATGCGATTGCGGGAACACACAATTTATAATATGAAATACATTGAGTATGCGCTGGAAATATCGTCACATCAATTGAATCGTGAGCCCAGAGATCAATTGATGAAATATCAACATTTAATCTGTAAATAGACGTTCAAATTTGCACATGTTTATCGCAAACGAGTATTATTCTATCGCACAAACACACCACTTCTACAGAATATAGTGTAAACCATTTAGACACCCCGATATAATACATGCATTTTGATTGACCCAATCAACCAATGGTTTAATGGATGATGAAAATGCCAAAAACTTTCCGGAAGCAGGTAAGTCCTAAATGGTATTGTGAGCTCTCTTTAGTTATAATACGTCTTCATTAACTCGAACGTCAGTCACACAATGTGCTTTTCATTGATGCCGCATATTGTGTAGCATATATAATACATACATGTGGAAACATTTGTTACATGTCACGTCCAGTGATATCAACTCATCAATAATTTCTCCGCTTATAATTAGCATAGATAACATTGAATATGTACTCCGAGGGGTGATGGGCTGCATGAACGAAAATGCTTTACCGTCAGAATGCATGGAGAGAGAGAGAGAGAGAGAGAGAGCAAGGATGATTGCCACTCTCCTTTGGTTTCTGTTTTCGATAGTTGGAACGGCTTTTCTTTGAATTTTACTCGATAACTCTAATCAAACCGCAAAAACAAAAGCCGCTTGTTTCCGTTGGCCGGAAATATTCGATTGAATGCACGTACCAATCAAAAGACTCCATAAAACCGTTATCACCTCCGCAGAACAGAGCATATAGCAAAAGTCATGTTAAATACCGTTTTGTGAAAGAATTGTTAGAGGAAAATAAAAACTTCTTAAGCTCGGCACAAATGGTAACATTGGTCGATACTATGGAAATGATCTTTTAATTTGAATGCCAGATCAAAGTAATTAAAACACCATTGAGATAATCAGTGAAAAATCATGCTGTTGAGCGTTGTCAATAACATCATATTCATAGATTGTGATGATCGGGCGATGCGGATTAAATAAAATCAATATGGAACTTTCGAAAAATACCAATTAGGCCGCCCGATATAATTCAAACTCAAAGACCCTCATTAAAGCAGCTTAAGCTTTTTTTGAATTGTTAAATTTAGAGCCATTTTATCGGGCGAAAATGATGGTTATTTGCAGCTTATACTCGACGTAGGCCCCTAATTGATTTAATCAATTTCTAATTTCTCAATAATGTTTTATTTATTCGACCAATGTTAACTGATTGCTCATGGTGACCACCACATCAATCGTCTTCGTCTGCATTTGGCATTGCTCATCATGCTCATCATGATCGTCGTCGTCATTTTGTCGCACATGTGTTAATTGTGGGCCCTCGTCGAATCATATCTCGCCTCTTGCTTTCTCAATCATCATTTAAACTTCATTATGTTGTTGATACGTTTTTTTGTCAATGATTTATTTTCTATCTGTGTATTTTGTGATGCATTTAAATGAATATCATTTCGACAAAATAAAAAGAACAACAACAAAAGACACAAATGATGGAAATTGGAAGAAAACTGGCATTAGAATAATGAATTGGTTGAATTACGATGGAGACACAATGATGATAACGGAGATATAGAGAAACTGAGGAGAAACAAAAATGCTGAAATATACTCATATTACCGTCGGATTCCAGACTTTCTTGGAATGGAACGACAAGCCAACTGCCGAGAAATGCCATAATTTCAATTGGAATTTCTGTTTTCGAAATGTATTCACATGATACGGCCTTTATGCGATAGCCATTCAAATCAGAGATCTGTGGCATTGCGAACAGGTTGAACGATGATGAAACGGAAACACATATTATGACTTGCTTTGGTTTCGGATGAGAGGCTATTTGATTATGCTAGTAGGCGCAATAGCATCACTAATAAATTGTCTTCCGTAAAAGAAACATTCGAGACATAATTCAATTTAATGTGGATATAATTTTGACAAAAGAAAATATAATTTTCAACATAACAGACAGCCATTGAAATATAATCATTTGAATATTCTATTTGACTCTTTATTTGTCTCTTCCCAATTTCGTTAAATTTATGATTTTTCTTGAATTGGTTTTACGTATTCGTTTGGTTTGGAAAACAATGCGGAACGATGCTTTTGTGCCGCATTTTATGTCCATGTGTGTGTATTCGTTCGCACAAAATAAACCAAATCGAGTGAGAATAACATTCGAGTGCAAATCGAATTGCTAATATGCGGTTGTGGCGGTAATTTATTGCTTCATTCGTTGTGATCCAGATTTCTTCTTTCGAGCAGCGCATACACATTTCTATTGGTAGTGCCGATGATTTTGTCACACACTTCATTTTTTCTATTCACCAACGCCCATCTCTTTCATATTCGAATTCAATTTGTTTATTTCGATGTGAGCAGTGAACACACACCTGTTATTAGCATGGAATTTCTATACTCTACTAATCACAGCTGAAATTCGAATCAATATTCGTAATATATCAATACATAGTGGGCACATGTGCAATGCTCTCTCTATCTGTATGCGAGAGAGCGATTTCTCGGTGGATTGGAATGTGTTTTACTTACAAAATGCGCAATTTAGATAGATGCTGAAAGTCCATCTCAAAGATAACCGTAATATTGTTGCCTTGCAAATCTCTGTAACGAAAATAAAGAGAGAAAAAAGTTATTATCATGCGGATACGAAAATCACATGAAATATATTTACAACGATGCTTATTCGCTGGATTGAATACATAAAAATATGAAGAAAATCACTGAAATCATTCATGAAATAAAATAAATCTTGTGAACATAATCACAGGTTTTTCCCGTGTTCGCCGATACATTTAGTACGAATCATACGTTTTGATAAATGAGATTGTCGAACAGAGAGAATGGAAAGGGGAAAAAAATGAAAGCGATAAACAACTGATTCTATTTTGTGTGTTTATTGCCGTGTGTCCGTTCAACAATCAAGCCCTCTAAGCCGAAAGTGGATGAAAGCGATTGGTTTTGGTGATAAGTTTTCACCACATTTTATGACCCTCAATGATTGCATTAAATCGAATGGTCATAAAATATGTGGAATGAGCAATTCGAGTCGATTTTTCATGATGCCGCTTGAGAATCTCAATGAGAAAAGTAAAGAAAAAGCGAGAGAAAGAGAAAGAGAATGAAGATCCACATCGAATCGAATGTCATACAGAATCGATTTTACACAAATTTCAAAGCGATTGATATTCGACTTGTGTAACTGAAAACCCTATTTTCCCCTCTTCGTTTCTCTTTCGCAGGAGATTTCAATCCGGCATCGAAGAGAGAGCAAACTCTTTATTTTCATCGACGAACAATTCCCTTGTTCACTGTGAAAGCAAACAGAACAACAACCAGACGAGGCAAAATAAAACCGAATAAAATGTCCTAAACACTGAACATATAGCATTCTAAAATAAATATGGTTATCATCGTCTTTGAAGCCGCACAAATTATTGACCCATCTTCTATTCATTTTTATTGACCTGAAAACGACAACAAAATACTGTATATCATCATCTCATACAGCAATCATAAAAACCAATAGACAGTCTTAATATAGACGCAGTGGAACTTTCTTGGTTCAGTCGTAAGACGGGGCAGAAAAAAAATGAAAAATATTTTTACGATTCGATAAGTTCATAAATATTCCCCAAACACGATTCGTTTTCATTTCATTTCATTCGGTGCTGACCGAATTCAGTGCTGCGATAGCAGACACGTGAATAAAATATGGAACAGGGACGCTGGTTGACGTACCAAGTCGAATGAAATATTGAAAGCATTTCATTAGATTGCCTCGAGTGCAATGACTATTGGGCCACTTCAAAAATACCTCAAACTCACATAGATATATTTTTTATTCTTCTTAACCCCAATTTTTTTAAAATCTTTTATTTCGATTGCAATATTATGATGATTGCCCATGAGTGGAATAGGTAAATGGTATAAAATTAATAATCAAATGCGAGATGAAATATGAGCGTAATTTTCAAAGTGGTACCCTCGATATATAAACGGCTAAAGCCGCATTTTGTGAGTGAGCACCCCTTGACGAAACACGGTTCTGTTGCGCAATCATCATTCTAGGATGTAATCATTTATCTTCTGAAATCTCATTGAATCCGGCTGGACAAATTAATATTTGTTCCCTAATTTTAAAAATTTGTCGATACAACAACGACGACGCATAATTTGATATTTCTTTGATTTTTCGGCTTTATTTCAGATGTCATTGTTCGCATTGATGGTCATTAAGATAGGCCTAACTAGATATAAATTGATGTCGACATTGCATTCATTTATTTCCGAGAGATTCGATGGCATACAGAAGGATGTCGCATGACAATAATTGTCACGCACATCGACAGCCATGAAATGATGAGGCTATTGAGCCGAGCTAAACAAATATTAATCCTTGGAATCCTGAACAAATTGACCATCGGAAGTACGAATGGATGGAGGCATCCCAAACACTGTGCCATATTTGTATATTGAATTTGATTTGAACAGCATTAATGGAAAATCAGAAATCACAACGAAAGCGGCTTTGGATTTTTATTTGAGCACACTGAACGCATCATTGAGTGGTTTAACGAAAGATGAGATATGATGACGTGGTGATTCGCATGAAGAAATACATATTTAGTAGTGTAACCTGAACCGATATTGATTCAATTAATTAATGCCATCAGATTCTTTTGTGGGGCTCGTTTGTCGCCATTCATCACTACGCGCACGTCTTTATGGTGTAGTTGAAGTGTCATATTTCTTCTTCGTCGTTGCATCATTTTACCAACGCAGAAAATTGAATCTATTGACATGAAGCATTGTGTGTGTGTGGATATTTATGACACATCCGTTATATTAAATATTAAACAGAAAAATGGCAAATAGCTGATATTTGATACTCTTACGATGACCCCTCTGCAGACGAACACAAACATATTTTCATACGGACTTGCATAAAACAACACATCGAATGCTCATTTATCAATTTTGTTCGAAAAAAAACGAACTGGAAATGATACAGGACAATATGTGATGTTCATTCGATGGCAGTCGATTCACAAAATGTCCGGTAATGGTTTTGCTTTGCAGTAATTCAATAATTAACTTGCAAGACCTGGACTACAATGGACCACACGAATGCAACGCAACGTTAAGTCAATTCTCGTGCATTGATTTGCGTTTTTTCTTTCTCTTATCATTCTTTGTTCGTAAATAAAGCATCAGCTGGAAAAAAAGGTTCAAGAGCAGGCCAAAACAAGCGAATTTCAACTCTCTCTCTCTCTCTTTCTCACACAAACAATACGACAGACGGATTGAATGCCGATGCGATACGATGCAATGTCAAATGAACAACATTTTTCTGGTGTCATTATTGATTGTTATGGGAATAGACGATCAGAAGTGAATTGCTTGGGTGTTCAATTGTATTTTCTGTATTATTTTTACGATTGTTATTGTTATGAGATTGCTTGTATCGCATACGAACAACGTTTGATTCTGTCAGTCGTGCGCTGCAACCTTTACATTCGCACACAACATCGAAATGTGCATTCGTATAAATTTGTTGTGGCCGGCCATCATAATGGCATGACGACACAAACACACGAACAGTCAAATGGCACATCAAAACGATTGAAAGTACATCGGCAAATAATTGAGAGACCAAATACCTAATTCGATTTTCGAAAATGTATATGGAAAATGTTTTGAGTTCTCCAAATGGGCCAGCCATTGCCGGTACAAATGGAGTGAGGGGAAAGAATGAGGACTAACAACTTAAATAAATTCAAAAAGAACATCGAACGAATTCGTTTCCCATATCGAACTTTATTGTTCACTGGAATAAATTCAATTATTCGTTTTCGTTTATTGCATTTTCCTACTGTTTATTTTTCGATTTGAAATATTTTGTTGTTCTGATTTCGTGCGGCCCAAAATATGTGTGTTTCGGATACCATGTGTGCCACTGACCGGCAAAACACTGCTGGCGAATGATAGTCGAATGCGTTTAGCACTGGATTCGGGTCAGAGTTCTTCCAACAATTGATTTGATCCATTTTAATACGATTATTGACAATGCATTGATATTTTTAATCCATTCACACACACACACACACTAATGTGGAACATCTGTATGATCTGTTGAAAATTGAAAATGCATAAAAAGACGGCAAACACACGCACAATAGCAGCAATATGGGCACTTTACTGGGCAAACATAATGTTTAGAATCTGTCCATCTTCAATGTGCAGAGAAAAGAAAAAACAAAAATGAAATACAATTAATAATTGAATTGAATTGAATTGACGAACGAACAAATGTGACAATCGACTCAATGCAGTTCCCATAAGATTAGGTTGGCCGCTTTTTTTAAATTGAACATCGCGTTGCGCAATATTTAATTCAAACAATTTGTACCGAAAGATCAATAGAAAATCGATTCTTTGAAAAAACAAAATTGTCTATTATATCGTTTGTGATCGTTTCACAATGGATGGAAATATCACAGAATATGTGATAGAAACGGTTGCCGCTGGCACGACGTAGGCTAATTTTTCGTCTTGTTTCGAAATCTACTGAAAAGAAGTTGAATAAATAATGAGACAACGAGCGAAATGAAATTAATTTTTCTTCGTGTGTGCTCTCGCTCTCATAAATTAATTACAATGGTGCAAGTGAGGATTTAACGGAGCCGTCGCTGTCGCTTCTCATACTCATTTGATTTGCCTGAGCGATGGAAGAAACTTTTCATATTGAATCGCAGGGAATATTGAATTAATATGCTCGAGGACGATCAAAAACTTTGCGTGGAGTTTCTCATGTAAGGTTCGCCATTTGCACTCTGTTCAAAATGCTTGGGTATGGGTCAAGCAAGCGAATAAGTGAGCGAGAGCAAGAACGTGGATATTCCGTAGCCAGCCGAATTTCCATACATACATATTGAAACTTTCAACCATGAGATTTGCTTACTATCGTCGAAAATTGGCATTGTTCATAGCTATAATACATTCTAAAAGCTGATGCACACGACTCATAAATTCCATTTACAGCGCGAACGGACCGACCGGCACACGGAAACTCTCTGCACTGAATACGAAAATTTTCGGTATTTATGGTGAGAACAACGAAAAAACCATCAAATAAATGAATAAATTTACGTAAATAAATGCGGAAAATCACATAAAAACTATTAAATTCCCATTACACTGCATATTTACAATGTTTTCGCGGAACTCTCAATTATAACAACAGTTTTATTAGACGATGAAAATAAAGACACAAGTCGTGAAAAACGACCATCGTTTCGTGTGTTTGTGTGTGTGTGTATAGAGAGAGTTTTTTGTTCGACAGCATTGAAAACAGCAGCGAAAACGGCAGAAAAAATTGTTGTTCGTGGTGCGTATGTGTATATGCAATAATGGTTGTCGTACCGATGGGTGGGTGATTATTCCATAGAATTTTCGAAAGTACTGGAAAATTTTACTCAACGGACAATTTTTCACGTGCGAGTCACTGAATCCATGCAAAATGCAACGTGACAACCTCTATCGATTCTACGAATAAACAGGCAAAAGACAGAACAAGCTAAAAACAAAACAAAGGCACAAACAACTAAAACTGCCATATTCGCTTTGTTTAGGTATATCACACAGTAAGCGCGAATCGTCGTGAATAAAAGAAACCGCACATTGAATTTTCAGCCAAGGAATTGCTTTTCGTATTTCATTTATTCGAGTCTTTGGCGGTTTTTTCGTCGCTGTTGCAGCTCGCTCGCGCACGCTGTAAAACTTTCAAGCAATTACATGCGGTGCATGGCTGAATAATTAATTTATTACTGTCTGCTATGATAGCAAAGAGTGTTCTACATTATAGCGCTGTTATGCATCTTTGTCTTCTAGTGACTCATTCAATTATAATGCTGAAATTTGTGTTGTTTCCGTGTTGGCGTTTTTATCGTGAATTTTTTCGAATCCTTTATTTGGACGTTATAATTGTTACATGCATTTTTTTAGACATTTGATGAACGGTTTTTCGTTGGTGCGGTTAAAGTTGGATGCGAAAAAAGCACACGTTTTCCAGTCGAGAGTCGAAAAATTAATTTAAGCTCCAGTGTTTCTTCTTGCCAGTGTAAATGCCATGCCACCGACCTGAACAGTAAAAAGCTTTCTCATCGCTGAATGTGACAATTCTGAATTTTTGAAGGAATAATTATGTTCCTTTGAACATTCTATTCCATGTGAATAAAGTTGGACATTGATACCCTTCGTATTATTTACAAAATAGTTGTAAAAACAACTCTCGCTCTCACGCGCGGGCCCGTACTCCATATGAAAACATCAAGGGACAAAACACAAAACCAAGCGCAATAAAATAATTTTATATACGGTTTTTGATGCACGTGCGGCAATGACAAGCAGATTGCACCTGAAAAAGATGTGAAGAAGTTGAAACAGGCCAACATTGTATAGTGCCCTTACATTAATTATGTGGTGAACATGAATAATTTATCGTAAGCAAGCAGCTTTTGCGAGAAGAAGAAGAACAGAGCTCTCCGCGATGGCCAAAAGACAAAGCCTGAAAATGTTTGACGGGGATTTTCGGAGTTATTTGGGCTTGAATCATTCAGTTGATTCCCAGTACCTGACACTCAGTTGATACACTCCGATTTCCTCCACATCAAATCGTCATTGAAAACCGCACCCACTTAACGTCGGCAACGAAGTAATACAGCGTTTAACGCAAAGAATTTTCGCATGAACGAAATAAAGCATCAAAAGTATATTCTTTTTCAAAACGTCACTCACGATGTCGCCCATTCGTCTGAAGTGTAGTTCAAGTCAAAGTCTGACGATAAAGTTAAGCGAAACGTGGCCAAGTTCTAACCTTTGTTCTTTCGCTCAACCAGCTGTTGATGGCTGCTTTTCGCTCTATTTTTAGCTTTTTTTTTCTCCACTTTTTCTCTCTCTCTCTACGTTCAACGGTAATTAGTTAGTGCAGTTGCTCACATTCGCGCCCTCATATCAAATTTACATGCCAATAATATAATATGCATAGCTAAGTGATATAAAAAAACTATTAAATGGCGTGTTATTGTTTTGATTTAGTTAATTTCCTGGGCAAAATGTGATGTTTTGCTCGGGTTAATTCAGCAAAAATATATATAAGTTTTTTTCACCGCGACAATTTTCTTTGAGTCGAAAGAGGCCAAGAAAAACACAAGAGGCTCAGGTGCCATCGTATTCTTTCTATGCAGATAATTCATCTCAAAATTTTTGACCATTTTTCGGGTCACTTCCTTAAAATACGTCTGCATCTCGTTATGAATCTCATTAAATTTTCGCTATCAATGATTTCATCACTTAAACGCTTAACTTCGAGCAAGCGTTCATTTCATTCATTGAAATTCACAAGCCGTGAGCAAACCCCTTCGTATCTTGCACGTTCAAAAGTCAAGGAATTTTTTGTCTCTCGCATTTAGTTCTATTGAAAATGAAAAATGTTCCTCACGTGAAAGGATTCTGTTTACAATGGAATAAACAGAGCGCTTCATAATCGCACGGAAAATCATTTTGCTGCTAACTTTTATGTCACCTAAATTCACACCAGTTTTCACATTCAACTTTTGCCGAGCCGGTGGCTCAGTTCGTGTGGCGAAAAACATAGAAAAATGTTGTTTAGCATAACTTCGTTCGTTCGGAAGACTTGTGCTGTGTAATTTGGTTTGTTGACGTCGTCGTCATTGTTCATTGAACAAAATTATTTCAACTTGTACTTTGACTGCTATTTTTTTTTTGCGCCCCTCTCTTGCTTGCTCTCATTTACCGCGCGCTGAGTTTGGCTGTTCGTGTTTTCATTTGCCACTGCATAAATATTATATTCTCATCACATCACATCGGTTCCACACTTTTTTCCATTCGGATGTGTTATACATTTCATAAATAGCATATTATTCATTTTTTTTTCTTTCACTTAGCGTGCAAGCATATCCAACGATTCTTTTTTTTTCTCATTTCACTTCGGCATTTTCATATTGTGCGTATTCATATTTATCCATTTTCCTTTGCCAACTCATGTCAAACATTTAAAAGCATTGTTAGTTTTTCCTGGCCTTGGACCTTTTTTTTTCACATCGCTCCTTCGCGCAAACGGGGCAAAAATACTTGAAATCATGCATATGTTCGTATTTATGGAATATTAATTTTAAATCTACAATAGTCTTGTGCATGCAGCAACAACAAAAAATTACGCCATCATGAAAAGGTAGACGATGGAAGAGAGTTCATTTATTGCTTTCCAACAAACGTGCGCATAATCTTGTTTTTTTCGTCCTTCTTCTTCACAATAGGACCAAAAAGGGAGCAATATTGGTTTCAAGCAGAAATCGGCTCTCGCAATGTCAGCGGCTAGCTTGTTTAAATGAACTGGTTGCACGCCAGCCAGATACGACAAGGCAACGACGGCGAGGGACTATGACCACGTGCACACGCAAACAGTGTAATAGACGAGATAGAGAAAATAAAATAATAAACGTGGATATTTCGTACCGGCATTACGCCGAATGAATACAAAATTGAATCAAAAATGTACATTTTTGCAGTCTACCGTTACTATTCGATCCGACTTTCGTTACAATTGGACCTTTTCGGCTTGGCGCAGAGTTCATCTGCATCTTTTTTTATTCTGTGGCTCAGCATCCGCGCACACACGCACACAATTGCCTAACTTTGTTTTATAATATTTTGGAGTAAATCGTATATGACATTTGCACAGCAGTTGGCTAAAAGTCGAATAAACGCAGCGGCAGTAGCTAAATGAAAACAACAACTCCAAAAAAAAAATATTTTTCAAGCTATCTCACAATTCAAAATGCGAGAAAGATATGAACGTGACGGCATACTATCTTGGAAATGTGGTGCGTATTTTATCTGGGAAAAGACGGGACGAGGAATGAAGCATCGCCACCGAAAATTCATCTATTTCGAGAGTATACGACGAATGGTACACGCAAAAACAACGACAGCAGCAGCAATAGCGATAAAAGTCTTCAGTGTTTGTGTTCAATCGTATGCAATGCATGCATATCATTCATTTATTCTTCAATCTTTCCCCCCTTGTTCAATTTGCAGAAAAAGACCTACCGAGCGAACAAACGAACAAACGAGCACACACACGACCCGATTCAACTCCTACAAGCAATTCACGTCGGAAGAATAATGTAAAAAAAATAGCTGAACGCGTTCCTCGTTCGCGACTCCTGCCCTTTGGTGTGTGTGTGTGTGTGTATGTGTGTGTGCGTGTGTGTGTGCTGATGTTATCATAGGGTGGCTTTCGAATGTTCCACCATATAATCAGAATGAATGTTAACATCGTTCAAAACACAGTCACACATCGATGATGGAGCTGAGCACGAACGTGTCGGTTAAAATTATAAGTTAAATATAATATTGTTTGCGTATGCTTTTAAAACGATTTGCCGTTTTGGGTGAGTCTGTGTGCATGATGCTACGCACAACTCGAACTCTATTTCCCTCCTAATGAACCGATCCGAGAGTTCGAAGTGCTTTTACGCTTTATGAGCACACGAACCATTCAGAGCAAGATGAAGACAATTCGATATCAAAATTATAGACACATTCAGAGAACTCGTCATATTCATAATAACTGACTTTATAGCCGAACTTAATCTAAATATTTAGTGGAATTGTCGTGTGTGTTCATGTTTATTGGCTAATTTTCCACCCAATTCACAACATCAAATAGTTGAACAGAGTCGAAATTAACCAAATTATTTTCGATTTCGAGTTTTGGACTTTGGCGTGATGGAATTTCATTATCTCATTATATCGACATCGTTTTGATTAGAACTTTAATCACATCATCGAATTCATCAACGATTCAAGATTAACCATTCTATTTCAAGATTGATTGAAAAGCAATCAGACACTCTCTCTTTCCATCAAGGAGCAGAAATATGCCGAAAGTTCCGAATTCGATTCTCAATTTGAATTGTGAAATGTTTCGTGCAATTCCCCGAAAACTGAAAGAAAATGTGAACAAAATCAAATCGTTTCATCGAGATCAAAGCTTGGACGACGAAAAATCAAATGAAAATACTTCAAAATTGTACAAATATTTGGTCAATGCCTAATTCCAGATACAAGTACACTGAACATTTAAACATCGAAGTTTGATCAATATAGAGCCATTTCGGAAATTATTTAATGAATTACGGAATTACGAAAATCCGCATTTTTCATGTGTGTTGTGCATTGCATAAGGTTGATATCTTAACTGGAAACGAATTAATCACCTCATGGGATTATTTTCGATAGAGCCAAGAGTCATGCATGTGCAATTGTGCATTTATGCAGTAACGGCCACACGTTCGCCATAGGAAGAGCACACGGGCGCGCACAGGCACACACACACATTTGCAATGCATGAATATCGGGCTTGGGTTCGTTTGAGGCGTGCGAGCATAGTTTATTCGTTGAGCACCTTTCTCTACATCGAACACAATTTATGCCATTAGATCAAAATGACATGGGATGCAAATCATTCATATATATGTATCGGAAAATGAAATTTGTCCAAAATTTGCATTTAAAATTATTTCATTACTGGCGATGGAGGGTGATGAAGCAAAGGAACAACGGCGAGAAGCGCATGTCAAGCATTATGCAATTCAAAATATGAATTTGAAAATTATATTCAACGGAATATGGTTGGTGCGCGAAGTCACACAGCGATGATGATGAGAAAATGTACATTATATACGCTCCCTTTGCATTTGACAGCACATATTTCCGACGATGCATTATGGAAATTGCCATGGTCGCGATCCTTTACTGCATATTCAGTTCAGTGAAGTCGATGCGGGGATGAAGCAAAAAATACATATATATCCGAATATGATATTATGCATCGAAGAGATTTCGATGCGTTTTACATCATTCATAAACATGAAGCAATTAATTCGTTTTTCCGTGAATTTCGATGATCTCATCTTCAATTTATCTGACAATCGAACATGAAATATGTCTGAAATGTTGGAAATGTCAAAGATGAAATAAGACATTAATTCCTACTGAGCGCTTGCCAGAAGTTCCGAGACTTAGCCAAAAATTGCAATAATCTCAAATCGATAGAACATAAATAGTTACGAAGGGGATCGACGGATAATAGACTTGAATGCGAGAATCGTAACAGTAAGCTAATGGTCTCCTCTATTTTCGCAAACAGACATGCATTACATCCATTTCATCTGGTCACTTTTGTGTAGCGGCCCACAGTTCGCGAGCTAGACGTTTAATGTCTACATTTACATTTATTGTACCGCCTCAAAATCAAATTTATTCATCGATATTTAGTATTTGTGATGATGGAAGTTGTTTAGCTATAGTTCATGATGCTTTGGATGGATTTTTGTTTCGCAAATTTTTAACGACCTATGCATTTGCGAGAGTGAGCCCCAATTTTATAGATATCCGAAAGCAGATTGTTTGCTTTGGCGACTTTCGCACATGTATAAATAGATATTGCTCTGCATACATTTTACCCCCGAAATGTAACATAACTGTTTAGCAGAGAGAATTGGAATATCTCCATTTCATATCGAAGGGCTGTGAGAGTGGAAAAACGACTAATAGGATCTATTGAGAATGGCCCACACACACACACACACACACACGTTCATTAAAAAATGCAACAGCGAGAGAAGCAAACGAAAATTAATCGCGTATTGTGTTTGCGTTCTCATTATTGATTACGGTTTCTATAATACGCACATTTATAGTTTTAAATTGCATATTCATGCAAACAACGATTCCCTTGGGCTAGGCCAAGATTACAAACAAAAAACAATAAAATGATGTCGAGCATCGTATACCACAGCCGATGCATTCATTAGGTTGATTACAGTGCGAATGATATTATAACGGAGCTGTTTTCACGCCTTCGATGCACAAATACCCCAAAATTTTCTATCTATTCTGTAGATGAGTGTGTGTGTTCGAGAGTGAGAGAGAGAGAGAGCAGAGCGCGATCCTTGAGTGTCTCTTTTCAGTGTATTCATTTCCATGCAGTAATTGTTTCTCAATATGTTTATGATGCACATTCGGCAAACCGAACACACACGAGCATCATTGTCAGCCTTTCCATATATTTTTCGGCACATATCGCTTCATACCGCGAAAAATTCCAATTCGATTATTTATTTGCGTGATAATTTAGCTGCATTTTTTCCCCGTGAACGTGCTGAGAACCGTTATTTATTTGAGGTTGTGTCAGTGATAATCATAATTTTATTATTATCAACGCCGGACATTGACAGCATAGTCTATTAAAAGTGTTACATCGCTCAATGCACACACTCATATATGCATTGCTGCAAGCGGCGTAAATGTTTTCTTCATCCTTCCCATAAATCAATTGCAAATTTGTATAAATCACGTTCACACTCGCAACAACAACGAAAAATAGCAGCGAAACTCTTTTCGGTTGGAAATGTTGGCCATTTTCCTTTGGCTCACTGACGCATTTGCCCGTTCACTATTCATTTGTACATTACGACCCATAATACAGACTACTGTATTTTCACGTTTGCGAAATATGAATTTCATCCGACTTTCCATCATATTACTGGGGCTATGAGCGAAATGAACAGAATAGAATGGGCTCACACAAAAAAACGCAACCGGTATTGTATCGCAGTTCATGCACAAACGCCATAAATCAATACCATATAAGCTTGAAACGGAATAATTCAAAAGTGTTTTGTTGCAGATTTTTCGAAACATGCTTGATGTATCATATTTGCTGCGGCCAAAGAGCTATAAGCGCATTTCGTTCGCACGTTTTTTTCGTGTCTCGCAAACAGTCGACTACTTTATCATTCATATTGTTCTAATGTACGATATGGATAGAAGGAAACGGATGATAGTGTGGCCAATCAGCCAAGTAACATTCGATCGAGAGACAAGAAGAAAACTCATCCGATGCATTCATTTGCATATTGCATTCAAAAAAAATAACAGCCTCAGAGAGAAAGAGAGATAGAGAGGGAGAAACTGAGTTATATGAAGAATGCCTATGAAATCTAGCACAGAGTTCTTTTAATTCAAATATTTTGCAAAATGGCAATAACACTTAAAGATTTTCATAGCAACATAGAAAAAATGTTGTTCTTTTTATTGGATCCAATCTCCGGTTCTTTTCTTCTTCTTCTTGTGCTCGAAGAATGTATTCTGATGTGAATGTCAGTTAAACTCAACGAAACATTGGGGGTATTAAGTCACTTCAACGACACACTTATCACCACACGGCTTCGTATGAACCATCAATCAATCAATCAGACAATGCGATGTCAACATTAAAACAATCACAACAAAACAATCGAATTGATGCAACATAATCATTAGATTTTGTATTCGTCAGCTTGGATTTACTCTCATTTCGATTGGGAAATGGTGGCATTTTGTAAATCGTGTAATCATCCGGCTGAATGAAATTAAGCACATGAGAATGACGGGGCTGACCTAGACGATGAAGACGTTTGCTAAAATCGAGAGAGAGAGAGAGAGAGAGAGAGAGAAAATGAGCTTGAGCTCAGGCAATGTCTTATTGAAAAAAGGCACGAACTGAAACTGAATGGAAATGGAAATCTCTTAATCTGCCTTTAATATCTTTAAGCTGTACGGACGAATGTTTGGTTTTCAGCTTGAATTGGGACCGTTTAGTGAGCAAAGTATAATCTTTACATCAATATGGCTGATTATTATTGAATGTGTGTTTTGTTGCACACATCGATCCAAGCCAATGGAAGAACGAACCATTTCGGGCAAACGAGAAGTTTGCCGTTCATTTAATCTCCGCATGATTATCTTTACGTTTGTACTTTTAATTTAGATGCCAATCCCAACAGCACAACCGAATCGATACCAACCGACAGAAAGCACATGTACACAGACGAATCTATTTATGTGCGAAGCGGTGCTGGACGTCCGATTTTCTACATTGACGAACATAACAATAAAATAAACTACGTTATAAAAGAGATTCCAGTACATACACTATCGCAACACTAACTGCCAATAATAATTTTATATGCTGACATTTATGCTCAAGTTAAGCGAACTGGAAGCGCATGGGAACAGCAATTATTTCACTGGTTTTGGACTTTTTGAAAATAGGAAATGTGTTTTCATTTCCTCACATTGTTCGGCATTAAAAATGATAATGATTTCCCTCTCCATACCGCAAAATTGAAAATAGAATAAGATTTATGAAAATCTCAAATGTGAATGGCGCCGTATAAAATATGCACGATGTTAAGAAGCAACGGGATGGTTGATGTTGACATTTTTCAATTAAACGAATATTATGATGACAGAATATCCATATTATATCAATTAGAAATAGATTTGAGTGTATGTGCGACGCATTCCGCGCAAAATGTGAAGAGTCATAACCGAATCAATTAGAAACATTTTCCAAGATTTGGTCGGAACCATTGTTAACGGGCTTTTAGAATGTTGTGAATGTAAAAACGTGTGGATAACAAACGATAAGAACAATTATTTGGCTGGATCGATTATCCCGAGAGCGCATGTGAAGCACCAAAATTATCGTTTTGCCATTTATATACGCATACTGATATATCAATTTGGAAACATGTACTGAAAACTTTGGAAACTATTGTTTGTACGCTTTCTACTCGATTCACATTTATTTTGGAAGTGATATTGAAATGGATTTTCATCGTGTGCGGCATTAACCATGTCAACGTGACGAAGAAATACATAATAGTGTATTATTTAGTTGACTTTCCAAGTGGCTGGGGCGTAAAAGCCATACGCAACTATTATGAATGTGAGCGAGAGTGTGTTTGAATGAACATACATTTTATTTTTACGCAAATAATTGATAACGGCCCAATTTTCCTTCGAATCGTGCAAGCCAATTAATTTAGGCGCTCCTGGTTGTTGTTTGAATCATTTGTTGTGCGGGGAAAATACACGGCCAATTCCAAGGAGCTCTTGTATTGTTCGCTTGATTTGATTTCCATTGGGAGTTGTACTTTATGCGGAATCTAGATGAGAAAACAATCGCAATGTTCCTTGTTGGCTTTAATTAAAATTTCAGCAGAACTTTTTGATAATTTGTGGCATATTTTTCCGTTTGGCGCTTTTTGATTTCCGAAATTCCATTTGTGTTCTAGTGCAATCAATCATCCGGAATTGATTGACTGAGTATGTGTGAGGGCGAGCGCACGAGAGTGCCGCGGAGCTCAGCATTGTGAATGAAATCAATCGACGACGGTTCAAATCGAGACCTGGCATAGTCATTAGCATATCGAACCAAATCGAAATGCTCAAGAAAAACAATATCAAAAAGGAGTGGAGAGAGAAGGAGAAACAACGAATGATAATTATACAGTTATAAATTATTTGTTTGTGTGTTCAATTTGACGTTGATTGTTCATTTGTGCTTCACTCTCGTTCCGTATCGGCTGTCATGTGTCACTTGAATTTTCATTTCATTTTCCACTTGTTGCCGCTGGTTTCTTGCCTCGTTTGTAAGAGGCCAACCATCGGTATGCATCTCGCACAAGCACATCGACCCATCCAACCGGCACAGCGCGTCCATAAATTTCATTAGACGGTACATTCGGTACAAAGCTATCAATGATATTTAACCCACACACTTTGAAGACGAACAATAAATTAACTGCTTTTACTTTGAAAAATGGCCAATTAAATTAAAATGATACATCCTTTGGATGTGAAATGGCAGCCGCGCGCGACCGTACTATTGAATGCAAACAGTTAACAGATGCTATCATTTATATTGTCATTTCGTTTAGAATTTATTTGAATTAAAATGAGATCACATGAAATTCAGTTAGTTCGATTTTCTCGATATCATGTTTTATTAATTGTTTAGCAACTGAAAACTAGAAACTGAAGCATGTTTTCATTTATCAATCGGAAAATATTGAGTGTTTTATGTTCCGTTTCCATGCAGTGATTAACAGCGAAACAATATATTGAATGTTTTTCGGGAGTAGTATTGGCTGGATGGAATGGCGCGATGATTGTGAGAAAATCGGGTGGTTTTTGATCGGCATTCATCAATTCGACATGAAGATGCTTATCATGAAAATTCCATTGTTTTATAAATCAATGTGCGATTCTCCCGGATTTTCCATTCGTTCGAATTGAAATCGAATGAAAACAAGTGTAACACACGAAATCGCTTCCGGGTCGTTGTCGAATAATCGATCGAATCGGCTTTTGGTGTGTGGCGACGGTAGTGCAAGCGTGAAAAGTGAAGAGTTCAAATGGCATTTCCATCATTATGCACACGAGAGATATATGTGCGATAGATGCTCAATTTTCACTTGATTCGCTCGAAAACATTAATTGTGGTTCATTGGATATGCTGCTAAAACTCATTCACGCCTCGTTATTATCGAAATGAGATAGAACGTGTGTTCTCGCGCAAATCCATTGTTTGTACAACCGCAACAGCATCAGTAGCATCGGCAGCTGTAGCAGCAACGGATTCGTCGATAAAATATATGTGGCATAAGTGAGGAGAGTGACTCGCATCAATGGTTGAATGACAGAGCAAATAGAGCAACCTTCAATATCAGAGTGAATGCAGCGCGTGGCACTTGTGACAAAATCAGAACGGATGAAAGCAGCGCATGAGAGACGAACAGCATAGAGAGAAAGCAGCCAAACGAAAGCAATGATGGAAAAAACAACGATCGAAGAAAAGATAAAATAAACGGTAGCACCGGAAATAAAATGAACAAATGCTTATTGATGTTCATCTCATTGTGTTTAGCCTCTGTGTTTACGGGAAAGAGCGAATGTTTGTATGAATTTATGTGTGCGTGTGTGTCGATCAATGACAGTAAATTACATTTAGTCAGGCGAAAGATACATTGAGCTGCATGAATGAAAATTGGTGAATGTCTCGGCATATTCGAAGTTGTTCCTGATGTATATGTTAAGTAATATGTTGGTTCAATCGCTTCGAAAGTCATACAATTACACAGCCAGCTATGCCAATGGCATCGTGCCCGTCTTTCTGTCTATGTGTATCAATATAATGGAATCGTTATTCTTTTCATGATGCCTGTTGGGAAACCTCCATCGAGAGCGGAACCAAAAGAAAAGGAAGCTGCTAGCAGTTAAATTGCAAGAAGAATAAACAACTTACGAAGCACAAAGTGGCTCTGGCAGAAAAGAATGCATGAAAAAGCTCGTGGAACGGAAAATGAATTGCAGAGGAAATATGATTTGAGCAAGATGTCGAAACAAGAGAGACGCTTTAGTGCGCTCTGCATTTGACTAACGAAATGAGGTGCAAGTATATCGCTACTATTATCCTGCGCGCCCTTTTTATTTGATACCATTACAACAGTTTATTGAGAATTAATGTTAAATGCACGTCGTTTAGAAGATGTGAGAGAGGAAGCGGGAGAAATGTGTGGCTGGCCATGAAGCGTGTAACCAGCAATGAATCTTTTGTTTTTCCATTTGAAAAACATGAAAAATCAACTTGATTAAAGACTATGAAATAGCAATGGCGTGAATTCAATGCGCTTCCTTTAATTTTTGCCATTCTCTGTGAGCTTTCCTGTTCATGTTGCATCCGGACTGTGATTCATTATTATCAATGGGCGATGCGAGACAAAGTGCACAAAAACAATGTCATTTCCATTACTTGCAGTCGTTGTTGCTTGCTTTTGGAGCGCACACATACAGGCATTTCTATAAGAGCACGGAATTCACCTGTGGCATCAACAAAATAATATTAGAATGGTTAAAATATTCTCATACATTTCCGAAATGAATTGAGTGCTCGAATAATCACATGTCGGGATCGGGAACTGTGTCATGCCACTGAATGCGACGCATTTTTATTACCTTACACGGCTTCGCAGCACAAAAGAAATTTACGTTGGGAAAAAATAACACTTTGCTTTTTTTCGGTCAAAGAGAGAAAACAGCAGCAGCAACAAGCGCACAGCACATACTAGAACAAAGGTCAATCCGCTCACGATGGCAACGCTGTGAAAATTGACAAGAAAGTGGAATGAAGATAAATTCAGTTCCTGTGTTCAACATACCGAAATACCGGTTTCCATACCAATTAAACTGAACATCACAGTATTTTCGGTGATTACCGATTTGCTGCGGTAGAGTGAAAAAAATCCCAATGCAAAAATACATCTAAATTTTTTTTTTTTGATCATTTTTTTTTTTCTTCACAAAAGAACAGAGAAATTACAGCACCGAACAGATAAGAAACATAGTTGATAAAAATGATGAAAAAGAAATGGATTCCGTTCATTTGTTTCTCTCTTTCTCTCTCTATCCCTCAATTCTATCGTTGAGAAGGAGAGGCAAGTATGTCTATTTTAAACCTAAGAGCTCGCCTCTCCATCTCATTGATAGAATTGTCGAGCGACTTTATTCCCATTTTCATTCCCTTCAAAAGGCTTTTGATCTTATTGTGAATAAAAGATTTCGTAAACGCACTACATATAAAATCAAGATTTTTTTAATACAGTTCCGTGCGCTTCCTTTTTCGTTATTCCGGAATTTTGCATTGAAATTGCAAAAGCATATAAAAAAGTGTCATCGACGAACACTTATTATAAATGATTTGAACCTAATTATCGAACTAATTATGCAATATAATCTTCTATCGCAGCAAATTAAATAATTCGATTTTTCTTTTCGCTTCATTCCCTATATTTGATTTGCCGATGAATAATTTAAGGGAATCGCTACGCAGCGCGATAAAAAATCGCTTGAAAAATGGAAGCCTGAGAATAGAATCATTTTCAAAGTGTAAATCATTTAAGTTTGTAATTAATATGTCTTTTATGTCTCGTGATATATTAATTTTTGGACTCATTTTTTCATTTTTCGCTTTCAATGCGCAGAATCTATCAAGAAATCGCTAGTACATTAGATGTTTTTTTTTTTTTTGCACTAAAAAAGTTTTATTTTCACAACTATATTCATAATAGATTTTCTTCGACTCAGCATTCGTTGCGATTAGCTTAGCGTTCATTTTCCTTCAGCTGATGCATTTCGTTCCCCAATTATAAGTGATTGGTGCTAATAAAAACATTCACTGATAAAAAAAAATCGATTTATTTTTTTAGCCCATAAGTTTTGACCTACACGCCAAAACTGCGGAGCGACATCCAAAAGCACTCTCTACATAATGAATGAAGTACTTTTGTTACATTTTGCACACCTCTCTACGAAAATTGAATGTATGTGACCTATTGAAAGAGACGTTAAAATCAAACGGTTCCCAAAATCAATTGTATTTCTGTGCATTATGAACTGGAATCAGTTTCCCATTGAATGCGAAGAGGAAAAATCACGTCACTGTCATAAAATCTGATAGTTATTGTTTGTTTCTTTTAATGTTTATTATTCGGTAACAAAGGCTTCAATACACCGCCATTCAAATTGAGTGTACATTAAATTTTATGGTCAAAATATTTTGTTTGTACATCGATTTTTTCTCATTCACACTATTTTTGGGATAGAGATTTTATGGGCGAATGATGTTTTATCACTTAAGTGTTTTGCTTTTGGCGTTTTGTTGCCCAATGAATTCGGTGAAATTAACGAGAAAAAAAAATGACAAGCTGTGTGTCCATGATGTCTTCATTCAAAATATCTCGCATGCCGTGCAGCACGCCAAAATGTTCAATCTGCACATTATTTTTTCAACGCGCATTAAATCATTGTATGTGGAATCATCGAAAATCGAGTAGAACTGGTAAATTACTAGGCTGTGCAACGTGACGACCACGCGTACCACTACGTTTAGTGAATTACAAAGGTAAATTGTCGAGAGAGAGGCTAAATACGAAATCGAAAGCGACCATTACATGTAGACGCTATCGATTAATTGATGTATTATTTTAAATGCTAGAGTTCCGCAACACAACTAGAGCCTTGTGAATGTTTGCAAAGTATTCGAATTCATCTCGGTGAAACATCATTTAATCTTGCATTAATATCTGTTGCACATAAATCGTCGTGTATTGGTCGAAATGTCGTGATCATTTTGATGTAGAACTCTGGAGTCTCACTTTTCGAGAGTATCCACTCTGCATTGAAACAAAAATTCCACCCAGAACGGAATGCTTTTTATTTTTTTTTCGTTGTCGTATTGCAATGCTTGTTCGTTTAAACAAAAAGACCATATTTTTTCGCTGTGAAATTCAGTGAGGTCACTGCAATGTGAGTGAGAGATGTAGCTGTGTGTCGTATTTGTGCAGAAGACGGCGACGATGGCGAAGAAAAGGGCAAATAAATAGATCGTGTATGTTGATATGCGCTATGAAAATCAAGTAAACTCGTAATGCGATGCACATCGATTTACCTTTCAACGGTGCTGAAGACACAACAACAGCTAGCTCGAAATGCGCTCTCTCATATTCGAATACCGCGCTGAATCTGACTTTCTGTGTTTTATTTTGCATTTGGGCGGCTAAATGTCAGTGAAAAGAAGAAACGTTTATTGTGGATGCCAGTTCGAATCCAACGACGATCCAAAGTCACTGATGAACATTGAATGCGATGCAATGCAATGAAAGCAGCGACCGAGCACATCAAGAATGGACGCAGCCAACGAACAGAAAAAATTAAAACACAAATGAGTGAAGTGGCGCAAAAACCAATGAAAAAGAAAAAAAATTGACAAAAGTCACGACTTTTGAGTAGAGAAATTTATTGTTGTCACGTTTTGCTGTTAGTACCGAACCTAGTTAGCTTCTCGCTTGTGTCCAGTACTTTTTCGATTTTCTATGCGGCTCCTCACTCTGCTGCATCGCGTGCGCTGAGAATTTTCCGATCCGATCCAGACTGGTCGGTCATCGAAGCGATATATACCAGCGATATGGTTCGATTGATTCGACCGTCGTCAAATTGCAATCGATTCAAATCAATTATAATAATTCATGCTCCTATTGAAAGTGATTTTGGTTCGTTGATTGAACCATCTCTCCGTGGTAAAAGCGTGAAAAAAGTAGTAGGTCATAGCCAACAAGAATGATTTTCATTCGATGATAAAAGAAATGGCACAGCACAGAAAAATCCGTTTTTGCTACACATAGAAATTGCAATCACTTATTGACATGCATTTGAAAATGGAATTTCAAATGAACGAAACTTGGTACTTCGATTGAATTGGAACTGCTTCGCAGCTGCAGCAACAATAAGAGGAAGCAAACAAAATATTATTTATTCAGAGAAAAGAAATCCCCATTACCCGCCGTCAGACATGATAGCAGAGCGCACAGAGAAAAACCCCACTGAAATTCTCTCATGAATTAAATATAACGAATTTGGGATAAAGATGTATTTCGTTCTACCAAAATCTATAATGTAGAACAATGCATGAGGCGAATCCAGTTTGCGAGCCGTTTGCTTGTGGCCCGAATATGAATGAATTTTTCGGTGGCAGAAAAGTCGTAAGTTGGATCTGTTATATTCGCATATTTGCTGGTTCTGTTCACCGTATACCCGAGAGAAGACGAACACACAAACATTCAGCGCAGAGAGGTGTGGTTATGATTCGGTATGTATCCACTTTGTGAAATTATAAGAAAAAGTCAACCGAAAATATTTAGGCCAACACACACGAAAGTGGACAAAAACAAAACACCAACCAAATGTGTGTCCAAAGAACAAGCGGAAAATATGAGAAAGGGAGGCACCAACGAAACAAAACTTCGTGTCTAATAGCATTTTAATATCCTCACCATTTTTTGACATAACGAATTATTATCGGCATTAATAATAATACTAACAGCCAACATACGAAGATAGACATTACAAATTACATAAAATTTATTATGTATCCCGTGATCATACATCGAATTCGAGCCGATTCGAGGCTAAAATACGAGTATATTCACATTTCCAGTGAAATATTGTACATACGCCCATGGAAAATAACATCTACTGAAGAATAGCCGGCACTGCGAATCCGCCATTCTCGATAGTTGAACGGTTAATTTTGGAACGACAAAAAAGAAATGCCAATAAAATGCGACGAGGACAAATGGGAAAGCGATGAATTGTACATTTATTTATAACCAAAGAGCTTTAGGACGGCAATGACAGCATAGACATCGGAGGAGCGTGTGTGCGCCAGAGAGGGCCAGAGATAGAGAAACTTCATCGTTTATGAAATTGACACATTTGTTATGCGATAGCAATGATGATAATGACAATAATGAAATCGAAATTGATGCACACACACATTCGCTGATGGAGGATTCGATGCCAAATGGCAGAGCGGACGTCGGAGGAGGAAATTTGTACAATGTATCGACGCAGCATCAACAGCATTAGTGTATTAAAACTGGAGCCATTCCGTATGATTATGCTCAAGAATTTTCTCATAAAATGTGATAAAATTACACTTTATTCGATTTAGTACGTATCAATAGGTCGATGGAGCATGTGAATTGGATATGAGCAGAACTGGTAACGAGAATATCTCTCCAAATGAATGTTGCTGAAAATATGTTTCAATCCTCGTCTAAATTCTTGGACAATACAAATGCTCGTAGAGAGAAGCGAAAAAAGCACACACAGCGAACGTGACACTTGATGCTAGCACATAAGAGTACAATTCGGCGTTTGCGTGTGTGTGAATGTGTTCAGTTTGCAAACCGTTAATATATTGATATTGATGTCACTCAATAAATTTTGCCCGTTGAAATATGGATAATGTTATTATCATGGCAGTATTACATGTCCACAAACACGCATCCGTCGACACGGTCGACTCGGGCTTTGGAAATACACACTCGAAGCCATTGTGCATATTATAATAGCTGCTTGTCGAAGATCATTCACACTTTACCATCAATCTATGAGCAATGGAGCCATGGGCTATACGTACGTCGATTATACATTTCAGTTCGTCCCTATCGTGTTACTTCGACTGACGCTTTGAAATGGCCACATCAAGATGATGAACAGCTAAATATGTGCATCACACACATGTCGAGCAACAGCGAGCGTCGCAAAAATATTTGTGTGGCAATTCAAAGGAAGTTTTATGCTCAAGAAGTTTAAAGAAGGAGCGCACGCAAAGTTACATCAAGTGCTGAGATATGAAACTTGCATCTCTTTTCTCTCACACCATTTTTTTTTTGCATGATCAATTCATCGATGTCTCTCAAGCCCATCGAGGAAATGCCATCATATTTATTGTCTGTACTTTTTTTTACAATGCCTTAATTTTCTATTGAAACCAAAGTAGGACAAAAACAACGGTAAAATACGAAACAAATGGCAATATGTCAATGTAATGGTGCGGCTGTCATCACTCTCCGTACTAAACTGTGTTCGCAAGAGGCATGTCAAAGTTTTTTGTCGATATTACTGAAGAAATTTGTCAGCTGCTCCATGAAACGAATATCAACTTAATAATCTTAAATTAATATTCGGTTTCTGTTGAACATCCGCAGTTGATTAGTTGGCGAAAGGGAAGTACACTGGAAATGACAAATTGACTGTTTTAAAAAATTCGTGAAAACCGTAAATGGGAATGCAGTCAATTAATATTCCAGTCGACAGTGATTTTGGCATCAGCATGAAACTCAAACCTGTGTAACTGATCAAAATGTTTGACGTTGCAATTAACCATTTGTTTGGCGACGATAGTCATGCAATTGGAGTAATTTCAAAAGAAGACAAAAAACAACAACAGCAACAGCGACCAATTCAGACATTTCCGTATAATTATAGTGGCAAGTAAGTGGATCTAGATGCGGGTGAATGTGGAGAGCATTCCAATTGAATTTCGCATGCCTCTCCGATTAAATGCCACTTTCGTTTTTTTCCCTCTCTTTTGTTGTTCTTGGCAATGAAAGTGTTTTACTTTTAATGGATAATCGTCTCGATTGCAACGCTGTCGTTTTTTTGTTGTTATTCATTATGAACAAGAGTTGTCTGGCGGGAATGAATGTTGCGTGAGTACATCAATTTCTCACGATCAGATCAGGAGGCGACGGCATTCATCGGCCGGATCACACATTCATGTGCACGCTCACAATTAGTTTAAGCCGCAAATTGTAAATTTGTTAGCAACTATATGAATTCAATGTGTATATCGTTACTTCTTTCGCATGCACTCAAATATACACGTGATATATATGCCATTGAAATGCTGCTCAATCGAACGGCACAATTTAATCGATTGAGATTTAAATTGAAATTGATGCGTACATTGTGTTGATGCAATTTAAACAAACTTTGCACCGCTTCGTTAATTGTGACAGAACAATAAAGAAAAGAAAAATGTACAACGCGACCGAATTGCACGAGTATCCAGAGTGTCTGCGTTGATTGCATTCTGATTTGGAAGATGCGTGAGAAAATCGTTGAAACATATCCATCGAAACAAAAAAAAAAAGGGAAAATGCGATCTAGCCGCATTTGGCACACGGAGTTATTTAGATGTATATAAAATGTGCCATGTGCTAGTATGAAGGCAAAAAAATATTAATTTGAGCCTGAATTTCATTCGCGTAACAAATGTGCAAGTATGTAGAATTCTGTGGGATGACGGTGATATGGCCAATGGGCCATGACCAAGTTCGAGGAACTGCCGAATCGCGCGCAGAGCTGATTGTTCAAACATTGGCCGAGAGAACAAGTTCTCGTGTTCAATGGTGGCTAGATTAGTTAGGCTTTTAAGCGATTATGGCTTTTCCATCGGTATTTATCTGCTTCGGTCTCTTTTTTGTTGTTGTTTTTGTTCGATGTGCACAATTTTTCGTTCTTTCGGCTCGTTATGTGTTTTTTCCTCATCGCTTTTGTTATTGTTTTCAATTTAATCGGATGAATTCCATCGATTTATTCTTCGCCTCACAAGAAATTATCATCATATTTCAATATTTATTTTCATATTCGAAATTTATAAGCGCTTCTTTGAATCTAGCAAACGATTTTTCATTCTTTGCATTTGCGTCGGCTGGAATCAGCTCGGCTGAAGCCGCTGATCGCTTGTCGTGTTAATTTCAAAGTTTAGCTCATTATTTTGGCTCGAATCACTTTTTCATCACATAAAATTATGATGATTTTGCGATTTGCCATTACTGGCCGCTTTGGTGCATCGTGCGCTGCGTTCAATGAATTACAAGGCAGGGAGAAAGAGAGACGATGAAAAAAGTGAATGTGCACATTGTTCGCACGCAAAGGCGAAAAAATAATCAGATTGAAGATTGGTGAATATAATAAAAAGGAACAGAGCCGCTTCGAACTATATGTGTATTTTCACCTTTCGTGTTCGAACGCTTACTATTACCCGGTTTCTTATAAGAATTATTTATTGATATTCAATGGTCGGCAACTAAATGCATCTTAAGTCTTCGACCAAAGCACTAATTCGGCCTTCAACAAAAAATTAATTCACTTTTTTCACTTTTTTCCTCGTTTGAAGAAACGCATAAAGACTGCATGATGCAATCATTGACTATGGGGCGCGCGCGTATTTTCGTTGATCAGCCCATTTACTTTTATATGATGCGACATTCAAACGATTTTAATGTTATAATGCCGATTTGTTATTCATAATTCATAATTTGGTTTCGAATCGATTTCAAATAACATTGTGATCATTCGTGGATATCATTTCAGAAACGCGCAACCAATGAACGAAGAGATTCGAGTTGCAAGTGAAAAACGAATGCCTGCAGACAAGCAAGTTTATAGAAAGCGCAGCGCTAAATTGATGCTTTGTGAGGAGAAAGCCACCCACCAAACAAACATACACACACAGATGATGACTGTTTCGCATATTTTTAGCGCGCATATTGAAATAATTGTTTGGTTTGCCGGTGTGTCACGTTCTAAAGGTCGCTATCAAAATACCGAAAGTCTTTCGATAAACTCGAAAAGTTGTTTCTTGTTCGCGTGCGACTATATTTGTGTGCATTAACTAAGAGTTTCGTAATTTCTCCACGCGTTGTAAAAGTTTTGATATTAAGCGTAACGCTTTGGCAAACGAAATGGAAAACTTTTGTTGACATACGTGCAGCACACACGACAAAAACGTCGACCAGCTGTGTGTACACAGTTGACATTTATTAGAAGGCGATATATTCGTTGTATGTATTTGCAGCGCTCGAGTGAATGCAAAGTCGCACCGAGCTCAAAATCAAATGAGCTTCCAATACGACGAGCGAATCAAACGTGGGGAAAATCCAACAAAATTGATAAAGACACTAATCTAATAAGCAAATCCGAAATTTGATTTGCGGCTTTTTCTCGCAAGTACTTTCCTTTTGTGGTTCGAATTCAATTAGGTGCGAGTTGCAGCAATCGAATGCAAAAACAGTTGGAAAAATCGATCATTGATTGTGATTCGATTAATTTAAAAGTCAAAATAAATTGAATCGAAATGGCATTTGTTTTATTGAATTTAGAACTTTTTCGAATATATACTCGCTGAAGCGCACCAACACCGAGTGTGTGCGAGTATGGACATTCACTTCCATCAAATGAGACCACCCAAACGCACTATAAGTGACATCCAAAATACATTACGCTGTTAATTATTTAATTTTTATACATATATGTTCTTTGTTTTGTTTTCTTCTGGTTTCCCTTGTCGCTGAGTTGTACCTTCACCAGCCCATTGGCTTACACATAGCGTAGCAAAAGCAAAGAAGAAGCAACAACACACTCAGTGCACACATAATGAAAGACGTCAAGTTGACAAAAATTCGAACAACTCAGGCCGATTCAAGAAATACAGGAAAACATTGATTATTAAAATGTTTACGTCGCATATCAGATGGATTGAATTTACACAAAATTTCTTGTTTTTCTCCCTTTCACGGTCTCTGTCTCTGCCGCTGTCGGGTCTGAGTGAGCGTGTGCGCGCACTCGCGCACGCCCGTTTCACTCGTTTCTCAGGCAGATCTTTTTTCATATGCGACCAATTCTCTGTCCGAGGTGTTGTGTATTTGAGATATAAAATACTTGTTTAACATGGATATTTATTCATCGATTTTCGACTATATTGGCAAGAACAAATGAGCAGAGATAAATGCAAGAGCGGCTGTCGGAATCGTCGATGCACGAGACAAAAATAATGCGATCGTGGTCGTTTCATTTATCTCCCAAAGTGGCCAGCCATATGAGCCGCTTGTTGAACGTGCACATCGTGCTTACGAAAGAGATTGAATATTTCATGCCGAACTAGAGACAGCTACAGGGAAATATCAAATTTGTATTTTCACAAAATTCTTTTCTCATCATCTTCGGGACATCCGCTTCTTCATATGTTGCATTCATTCAGCCAATTCCAATTAATAAAAAGGCCAACAGACAATAGATAAGTTTCGTTCGTAGAAAAAACGAATAAACTTGATGTCACCTGTTCTCTTGCCTTGTGTACGCAAACGAAACAAGACTAATTAAAACATCTTTCCTGGTCGTCATTTCTTCTTTTGTAAAATTAAGTTTTATTATTTAATTTGTGCATGGCCTGGGAACGAAAGAACGGGAGAGAGAGAGGGAGAAACAATGCATTGCTTGGAATTCAGAGATGCAATAAAAACAAATCATATCTGATTACAAAATTATTGATCCGTAAAGCGTCTGTGTTTCTTTCAATCTTCCCAATTCAATATTGAGGCTGCAAAATATACGCTTGCATGCGATTGCCGCTTATTTCATTTCGTTGCGATTTCAGCTTGTATTTTTTGTTTCGGCATTTTGCTTCTTATCTGTTCTCTGAGGTCGTTCCGATTAGCATTGTGTGGTTCAAGATGGTTGAGTTTTTAAATCGCTGCAAAAGTGCTTTTTTTCTGTATCAATAATCAAGATATTGGCATCTGAGTGTAATGCCATACCTTGATTTACCACCAACGAAAAAATTCAACCGAACCGAGAATCATGTGCTATCCATGACTGGAACGTAGAACACGAATCAGAAAGGTGGACTTTATGTGTCTACCGAGACGTGGATAGGCTTGAAACAACACACACACACGCACACACACAGACAAAACAAAAAATCGGAAAGATAATAATCGAAACTGGAAAAACCAACAAGTGATTCGACCATATTAGATTACACGAATGTAGACAACATATATGTTGATCCGATGTAACAACGCAAGATATTTTCCTTACCAATTTCATTTAGCACTACGTGTTTTTTGCTTGTTCGTTTGCTTGCTTGCGTGTGTGTCGTCTGCTTACACAGGCTCACGGGCTCACCAGAATCGTAATTAACGAGCAACATATACGCCAATTAAATCGATGTATTTGTTACACTAATAATTAGCTCTAATGAGTGGGAAGCTACAAAATATCAATTGTGTTTGTGTTTGTGCTCATCTGCGGTATTATAGAGCTCTGCAGGCAGTCGGCTTTCGATTCGATGATAAAATTCATGCAATATCGAAATTATGATGTTCCATTTATTTTTCAAATGATGACCTCTTTTCGCTCGTGCTGTCTCTCTATTTTCGATTCATAAACGTGCAGAACATTCGAAATGTGATTAATTTTGCTACTATTTATTAATTCTATCTATATTTTGACATGGAAGGATACATTTTTGGATATACCAATAATTTTTTCCGTTACTATTTTTCTTGCAGTGCATTTTAGTCATTTCGTTGAACCGAAAAACTTTTTAATTAGAAAGTCAAGATGAAAAAGTAAGTTGGGAATGAATGACAGGTACAAATTATTGCTTGCATATATATTAATGTTTGAGTTCCGCAGAGATTTCGGTTTGCAACTTATCTTCCGAAATAGTTGAGCACAATAGCATTCGATACACATACCAAATATTGCTGTGCTTGGCTCAACTGAATCAACAAACATTCAGCGTAGCACAGCACAGCTCAGCGCAATACACAACATTTCTGAGAATTATGTGAAGTGCAACTGTTTTTTGGTTAAGTAGATGCAGATTGTTGGTGTGTGTTTATTTTCTTTTTTTTTTTTTGTTATTTTGGATGATTATAGTACTTCATAGTTTACGATGAATGCTTATTTATGGCATCCATTCGCACATTGAATGAATATACGGAATGATGAACATGCATGTTCGCACTTCGCATATATGAAAACAAGACATGCCTTGAATCACAAGCAAACTCTGTCTCTCATTGAAATGAGACGAAAGTCAAAGCACTCTCCACATCAATGACTGATGAATGTCGTTCCGTTGAAATGTCCGCCCTTTGTTTGACACTTGAAAATATCATATGTGACATGATATAAAAATTTCCACCATAAATTGAAACTTAATAAACAAGAGAGATGGTGCGTTTCATTTGGGCCCTAATCGAATCGATATGTATGCGCTAGCATCATCATCATCATCATGTTCCGAGAAGTGAAGATAATACGAGAATCGTTACATTTTTTACATAGTCACTAGCCAAATATTTGTTCATCTGCGCCATGGCATCGAACGAGAGAGAGAGAGAGAGAGAGAGAGAGAGAGAGAGAGAGAGAGAGAGATGGTTCGATTCAAATTGATTGTCACTGGTGAATAGTCATTTCTATTGCACAGAGCATCTATTGGCATCGACTTGATCAATACAACCGGATGTGCATTGTCAAACAATGTGTGACGACCAAAAATGTCAGCAGCATTTGTGCGAGAATTATATTTGCTCTTTGATTACTTTTCTGCATCGTTCTTTCTCTCTCCCACCTCTCTGGTTGCTGTTTGGCGAACGCAAAAAATAAATAAACATTTGCCGAAGTCGCAATTTATTGGCCCTGCATTTTTCACAGCGATTTTTCCAATAAACGAGCGGCTCATTCAATGAATACGCAGAGAAGGAAAACAAACAATATTCGAATCGAGTTCGATGCACTTGAACAGCCGAATGAGTGAGCCATCGTCACACCGGCACAATTCAAATAAAATCGACATTTCACATTCTCAGGCGTGGAAATGCAGTGCTCATTCATCACCAGCCATTTTTGTTTTCTATCTAGCAGACACACACTGTTCAACGTCATAATATACGATTTAATGGGCGGCTGTCACATATAATTTTCTAATTGTTTTCATTCAGCGTCATTATTCTTGTTATAATTTGGCTTTTGTTTATGCATCGCAACTACCAGTAATCATATATTTACTCAACAAATTCAACACTCGTTTCGCTCAGAGTTCGTTTGAGCTGCCATTTCTCACACACCAATTTCCATCGTCGTCGTTTTCTTTTGTGAAAATATGTGTGCTCTGGCTCACACTTTGCTTACAGATTTCAGGCGCCATTGCGACGATTACCAGTGTTGGTTCGTTTTTCCCGTAATTTGATGCATATAGTAATTTTCCACAAAGCGTTGTCGCCGATTTGGATTTTTCAATGTTCACTCAAATCAAGTCAGAGACAGATCATCTTTTTGTACGCACCAAATGGCTGTGTTACATACCATCTCATTCTCTCTTCATGGCAATTTTAAACAATATAAAATATTGCAAAATGGATTTTATTACGGTTTGTGAGTCTGTTTTATTTTGCAACTAATAGTTACTTTGGCTCCGTTGCGACTGTTTGCATTGTACACATGCAAAATTAACCAAAAGATTCATCAGATGATTGAAATCGGGGAGAAGTTTCTTGAGATTTTTTAAGCTAACAATTTCAAGTGACGCATTCCCAGCCATGAAAAGTAAGTGAACACACCGAAAGGACTGCAGAGTCAATCGTTATCATTAGAATTATGATATTAAAATGAATTATGACAAAACTGCACGTGACTCGTGCGCATCGCGTTTAGATGAAAATCGCTTGTGACACCATTCACTTCAAGTTACATCGAGTTGAATAGAGGAAAAAACTGGTCAGCACTGGCCAGTGTGCACTGTCACTAATGCACACTGATACATTTGTGGAATGTTGTTTTTCAATTCATTTATTGAAATATTACAGTAAGCACAGATTTTCATGATTAATATTTTTGCCTACAAATTATTTTCTGCTTTGGCGCGACTATTAAATCATTTTCGCATCAAATCCCGATTGTTTCGTGACACATGAGCGGCGTGATTTTTTCTTTGCGTTTCAGCAGCAGCGGCGGCGGGCATTTGTTGTTTTTCAATTGCAATCGGCACACAAGTTTTTTAGATTTTTCATCGTGACTGTCAACCCAAATTATTTGCTATCGACATGCATTCGTACAGCTGACACAATCCATTTTATTTGAATTTAAATCCCGAATGCCAGAACCAATGGCGTTGACATACGTTCAATTGCAGTGAATGTGTTGTGTGTGTGTTTTTTTTCGCCATTGATGTCACTATAACTATCATATTGGAACTGCGTGAGGAAAATGAAACCAGAGAAAAAACGCATAACATAATAATGAAAATGACAAGCGGACAAGTCGCCGGGCTCAAAGTGAATGTCAATGGCTGCAGCTCATTAAATTCATTTAGTTGTATAATTTTATTTGCGAACACGACATGTCCGACTAGATTTATTGTTGTTGGAAGCACGCTCGCTCGGATTTATACCAATTTTTGCATCCACTGGAAGTTTTGTGATTAATTCGATTATGGACTTCATTATTTGCACGTCTCTTTCATAACACACCAAACTGATTGAAATTTGCTGTCCATCGCTTTATTCCACTATTCTTTCAGATGAACGACAAATAAAAATTGTGAATGATAAGATCTCCGTTAGAAGAGCATTGAATTTTGACTTGTGTCAAGTGATTTGGTGTTTTCGGTTGTCGTCGGTGGCCAACGGGTAACAGTGGCTCCATTTCAACATTGTTTAAATATAGTCATTTATTTATATCCAGCATCGTAATGTTTCACAATTAAGAGTGGTTTTGTAAATAAGTCCAGCACATTCAGTATCACTTTAAAACCACGTTACGCTGAGCACATCCGTTTTCGAATGGATGCATTCGGTGTGCGTGCATGTCGCTCGTTCAAAAATTTCACTCCATTCATTCATTCATTCAGTGAACAGTGCTCCGAAATAAATAACCCTTCCAATTTAAATGTAATTTCAAAAAATTTCGTGCATGCTATTCTTCATTTGTCGTCGACACAAACGAGAGTAGTTTCTATCGATATTACATCGATTTCACTGCTTAGTTATTGTGCCACGTACTCAATTATGATGCGAAAACCCAATATTTGGTGACATGATTATTTTCTTTTCAGTCGGACGGACCGTGTAACTCTCGCACGTCTGTGGCAATAAAACGCATAAAATTTAATGAAAATTGGTGGTTCTCGATGGAATTTATAGAAACCGTTGCAAAAATTAAATATGGAAATTTAACGCGCGTGTTTTGGATTTTTCCGCTTTTTTAGGCCATTTCAAAAGTTGGCGTTTTGTTGTTGATGATGATGGTGATTTTTTTTTCGTTCGTTTGGGCTGCTTTCTTTATTTTCACGGTTGCATGTACAAAACAGGCGAACCCTGTGGTTTGTTTGTTACTGAAATGAATCAAGCGGTCGTTGATGGAGATTTTTCAGCATAAAAGTGGAATGAAAACCGTTGAGATGGATAGATAGCAGCAAAAACAAATAAAAATCGGAATAATGGTAGCTTGCGAATAGCACGCGCATAAATATCTGTTCGAGACACTTCCATTCATTTTCTGCGTAATTTTTGTAGTCCCATCTCTCTCTCTCTCTCTCTCTCTCTCTCTCTCTCTCTCTCTCTCTCTCTCTCTCTCTCTCTCTCTTGGTATCTCGACCCGTTGAAATCTCGCATTGTCGCTATTTCGGTGCATTTCATTTTTATGTGGCGGAAATTGGAATTGCCCAATGAAAGGGAAAAATACGAACATTCTAGTGAAAAGTTAAGAGACAGACAGAGAGAGAGAGAGAGAGAGAGAGAGAGACAGAGAGAGGAAAAAACGCACAAAAAAAATTAAAATAAAATTATTATTCGCTTAAAGTTCATGCAAATATTTTGTGTACCAACAAAACCCATTATGTGCCGTGATTGTGTGTTGCGATGAAACGATGTGAATGAATGCGACTGCCTTTGAGATGTAATTCGTTTATAAAGTTACAAATGACGCGACCAAACTACTACCGAATTCAATATTATTTTCAACTATTCGCATCAATAGACACACACACACACACACGGACACACACTCGAATTGGGAGTGCTGGAGTGCATTTTGCTGTGTTGCCGACATCGAACAGCGGGTCAAAGGCAGACGGCCTTATCGAAAAAAAGAAAAAAAGAACATATAAACTCACAACAAAAGAAATATATAAATTAAAATTGAATGAAAATAAAATTAAATTGGCAATTATTATTGGACATTGAATTCTATTTGGGTGCGTTGTTATAAATTTATATGATGATTGGCGAATGCGGTAGCCAGCAATAAAATACATCAAGCACAAACAACACCAGCGCAAATGACAATAGCACCGTTTTTTCGATTCTACAACCGATGATTGCAAAGGACTCACAAAATTGTTGTTGTCCGATACAAAAACATCGTTTTAACGAGCGATTACGAAATGTGATGACACAATCGCAATAGGTTCTGAATCGAAAGAGGTTAAAAAAAGGAGTAGAATGTGTTTCTTAGCATTCTTGCTACCAAGGCTTTCGAATCAAGTTCAATCCAATTTGAGTATAAATTATATTGTATTAATAATATTATATTTTTTCATCGTTTGATATACGACATTTTTCGCACCATTTATTGCGTTTATGGTTTGAATTATATTAATTTATGAGCTCTGGATATTACCGAAAATTGTATAATATCCAATTGTTTTCGAGTGTTTGAAAAAGGAACAGATACACGCAGCTATTTGTAAAACATTTTCTATTTTGAGTGAGAGGAAGGAATCTCTTCACATCGCGCGCGTGCGTTGCAATTGTCGAGCAAAATGCAATAATAATTAAATTCAAGTACTTTCAAAATCCATTAGTGAAACTATACCGGCGTCGAAAGCCGAAAAAAGAGTTCCGTGTACACCGCCAACGCATACACAATCAACTCACTTTAGATATAAACAATATGGCCTCATTTAATGTGCACGAACAGCATTCGTAGTGATTGTCGCCCTTCAAATGTTTGCCAGCCCGTTTCTTCTTGTCGATTGCGATAATGCTTTTGCTTGTATGCAATTTTTATTAAAAGTCCTCGGGGAAAACTTCATTTCCATTTTGAATGAAGTTTTGCTCTTTGTGCAAGTGATGAAACTATTTGGACACATACAACTCACCGTGATGTATACCGGCGACGAAATCAAACGGAACGGCTCTTCTCTCTTTCTCTCGCTCTATTTTTTTTCTTATTGTTTTGTGCAGCAAAAGCACTCTTTCGAACGATACCATTTATGTCGATTGCATCATTCACAATTCGCCAAAGTCGATGAAGGCAAACCAATTTATTCCGAAATTCCCAAAGCGCCGCGACGCTTGAAATGAAGAAATTTGCAAGAGAGGAAAAAGGCAAGTGATAGCCAACGAAAATCGATTTGATAAGTGAGCATAATTACTTTTTATTGAAATATCTGGTGATGAGAATGCAGTAAGTGAACACACCGAATCCCCGAACCGAACCGAACCATCGTGCCATTTATTCGGGCTACTTCCAAATCATCCCCATCTAATGACATCGCTTTATCGATAAACGATTATATCGAACGAGAATGCAGGAAGCCGACGACAAAATGAGCAATGCACCGAACAGAACATACAAATGACACGGTATTAGTCAATAGCCAAAATGTATCGAGTGAAGGGAGCGAACGTACAATGTGCGTGCATTGCAAATTCTCTCTCTTTTCCCCGTCTTCTTTTTATCTCTCTTTCTCAACTGAAATCGCTTGCTCAATGCATATTTAATGAACGAAAATTGCATATGGAAAAGAAGTTAAAGCAGCGCTCATGCACTTTTAAATTATTGGCTAACAAAGGGGGTCGCAAGTGTTTTAAACAACAGGATATAAATCGAAAATGAGCTGCTGCCAATTTATAAAATAACAACATTAAAATGCTTCTTCAATAATCCGCTCTATCAATAAAAATGATGAGCTTGAAATGAATTGTGAATGGAAATAAACGGCCGTTTAATCAAGATAGAAGGAAACACACTGATAAGAATACACGAAAAAATTCGATAAAAAATGGGAAACAATTCCAAATGAAATCAGACTGTCACTCAATCACACAAGCAGAATGAAATGCATGGAATACAAACGTTTCATTTCATCGACCCTTTCTCGTGTATTCGTCGTGTATTCGTTGTGTCGCAACTTTATGAAAAGTTTTTCCCTCGTACTTAAATTCAACTTTCAGCACCTATGAGTGTTGCATTGAAATACATCGGTTGGCACTCACCTCTATCGCACATAGGCTCACACACCGAGCAAATGGCTCAAACCGAAATTGGTTTTTAAGTCGTTACGTATGTGAGTGCGAGCACACACATTTTGTGTAACCGGCTGTCTCGATCGCGGAACTAACAGACTTTCCGTCTGACTCCTTCGAATCGAAGAGATAACCATTGCAGTCGGGGTTTGTACTCTCTCTTGCCCCTTTTCCAATCCCATAATAAAATAGGCGCATTCATCGTATGTACACACAAATTGAATTAGATTCTCGTTCCTTCCCACTCTCTCTCTCTCTCTCTCTCTCTCTCTCTCTCTCTCTCTCTCTCTCTCTCTCTCTCTCTCTCTCTCTCTATCGAACACACAACCATATAATGGTCGCATGCAATGAAATGTGTATCCTCTGTTGTGTGTTGATTCGGGCCTCTGTTGTGTTGGGGATCATTTATATTGCATTACATGGAATCGGTTAGTTTACGATGTGCAATTTATATTGCTCAGCAATATACGTATTATGTCTCTAAATTTCAAATTTAATGCCGAAGAGGTGATATCCATATGGGATACATTCGCATACAAACAAACACTGGGCAAGCGAGCGAGCGAACGGTGCACAAACAGTAGTGAGCCTGAGCATTCACAGCAACCAATCTACTAGTTGATTGAGTGTGAGTTCTATTGGTTTCATACTTTATATCCGCTATATGCAAGACATAAATTGCGTCAAGATCATTTCTACTGCTAAAATAAACCGAACGACTTTTGCTTAAATTAAAATTATGTTTCTGCGCGGATAATGCATCACTTGCACACGATCGAACCACGGCTCATTGCACGTTGGGCATTGCATAATTACTCGAATCGAGTTGGAATTTATGTAACTCGCGAAGTTATACTGTTCTCCGTGAAACACGAATGAATCAATACTGAAAAATATAATTGAACGAATGTGATATGATCTAAGAGAATGCATTCCATTCACAATGTGATGCGATACTGTTGCTTTGAAGAATGTCCTTCTTTTTTGGTGTCATAATGTCAAGCCCATGAGGTAATGGCGAGCTGCATATCTCGATATCACTCTCTCGAACGAAACGCGAGCAAAGCATGTATGCGATGCGGGCGGCAAAAAAAAGATACCCAAAGCCATGTCTACATTGCCAGAGATACTGATAATGCACGCTTTCACTGTTCCAATCCAAATAAATATTACATGAATCAAGCGAATTTAATACACTGACAAAGCGAATGTATGCGTGTCTTCCATTCGGTCGGGAAAATCCTTCGCTTAAAACCGTTTTCAATATGTTATTCGCCGCTTTATTTGTGCATGCCAAACGAATGCAAGGGAAGGGAGAGACGAACGGTAAAAGCATCAAAAACACACTGTATTTTATGAATTTGGTTGGTGAGAGAAAGGAAAAAACACACAACGAGAAGAAAATGACGCAAGAAAGAAATTGATTCGCAACACTCATAGTGCTTCCAATTTGATTGAACGGGGGATGAAATTCGAGTAAAAACCAACGAAAAAGCATGATTCGTACACGTACACACGAGCAGCCGAATCGAGAACATGAAGGAAAAATTGTGTGTTCACAAAAATAACTCTTACAAAATAAAATGGAAAGGGGACGAGCGCGAAACAAAAAACGAAAAGACGCCAACAGTCAAGAATCATTGCTTTTACCATGAATATTACTTTGTGGACGGACGCGCACACACAAGAGAATTCTAAACAAATTATACTCTACACAATTCACTTTCACCCATTCGATTGATAGATTTTGCAATTAAATTGCCGGTCGTTTTTCCTGCTTATTGCATTGGTCTAGTGATTTTGACAATAAAGCGAACGCCAGCAAAAAATTGCCAATCTTTAAATGATGGCAAAAAATGTGTGTACTTGCGAGAGCGAGAATACGAAATGGAATTGTATTGCAAGTTTAAGTAGCAATTTTTTCTTTCATGCAGTTGAAGCTGTCTGCGAAGCGGGAGCATGGTTTTAATGAGTTTTTCAATGACTTTGCAATTCATAATTGTGTTGCCCTTGAATGTATGGATATTCGGAAAATGAACTTCGAAGTACCAAAAAGAAAAAAAAAAGACGGAGAAACTATAAGCAGTGATGAAAGTACGATAAAATTTGCGGTCAGTAAGGAAAACACTGCTATCGGACGAATGTCATTGAACCGCTCAATCGCGTATAGCTTTTACCCCAAACTCAAACAAATGATCAAATCGTATACGATTCATTTTCTTTCGCTCATGTAATTTTGTCTTGCGCTCGGGACAATTTTGTGCGATTGTTTTGCGCTTTTGCGGATCATTGTTTCTGAATGTTGTGTGTGTGCTTTTTTCTTTGTGTTTCGGTCAGGATGTTTCGACTGCTTATAACAATTCGGATACGCACTCATTTGTACAAACATCGAATGTCAAATGGCAGCGCACGTTTTAAAGGGTGATATTCGACATGATGTGTCCCACTCGTTCGCTTCTCGCTCCAATGGATTGTGATAATCTATAGAAAATGATAGTACACAACACGAGCGCACAATACTAAACCCAGTGTGTTTGTGCGGGAGTACCCAAACCTCCAACGGAATTGTCTTATAATAAATGATGCTCTGGGGTATACTTTTCACATTCTTGACGACAATTTCACTAATATTTTTGTGGCAATGTTGCTGATCAGGGCACTTACTGGCTGCCTTTTTATACGGTAAATGTTTTTGTTTATTTTTGCCCGTCGTGCATTGTTATTTCATTTTCGTTTCCATTGTGATTATCCGAGCCGGTAGCGGGGAGCTAAATTGCATCGCATCGCCTTGTGTTTATGAGTATTGTTAGTGTCGGCGAGTGCAGGAGAGAAATAGAGCTCGAAAAAGCGACACATCCAAAAACACTGCGCAAAAACGAAAAAGACAAATGATTCGTAGGTTTTACGCTCTTATTTAGTTGTTGAGTGAATGTAAGAAACAAGGACAGAGTTGCGAGCGAGCAATTTGAGATAACGAAGACAAAAGCTTCTCTTGGCTTTTGTTCTTTTGTGGGCGGTGGAGCGATAGCACTCAAACCAACGGATGCATGTGCATTCATTATTATGTGCTGGTGCGATTCCTTCGCTCAACTCTTATTCACAATAATCATATTTCAGTATAAAATTCAGTGTCAATTAGATTAATGTAATGTCTGCATCGATTTTCAGTCGGTTTGCTGCTGGATATGTTCATGCTAACTAATATCAGTTTCACGATCAGTGTCGAAAAGCGATACTTTTTGTCTGCTTGTTAAAACATGAATACTTAATTTAAATATTTCTCCGGTTTCTGTAGAGCAGCTTCCATTATATGGTTGCTGAAGAGCAATGTTAGAACGTCCGCAAATGGAATATTACAATGTCCACAAATGAAAGTGGTAAAAGATATATATGAAAAAAAATTAAGGAGAATTTTCTACATAAAACGATGAACGAATCAAAATATTTATGTGGAATACAACATGATGTTGTTAGAGAACACGAAAAACCGTTTTGTCGGAGATTTAATGCTGGTTCTAGAAACTAGTGGCTTAGTGTTTGCCAGATTTTTTTTACTCTATCAGCTCTTATGATCAGAGCCAAATCTACTTTCCTCTTTACTTTTATATTCCTTTTCCATCTTTTATTAAAAACCTCAAACCCCATGAAATCCATTGAGGGATCTACATTTAAGGGCATTCTTTTGAAATAGAGAGCACATAAAGTAATGTAACTGAACTCATAATTCGAAAGCACATGAAAAATCCATAAAAGAACACGCAAGGCAAGAATTCAGCCAACTCACACTCACGCTGGATGCGATAATGCGCTCCATTTTCGTGCATGCATTTTTATTATATTAATACACACATTACATATAATAACACCATAATACCATTCAGCAAGACTTTTGACTGTATTTCCCTTTTTCGTTGTTGCCGCCACCGCGCCGAGAGCGGCAGATATTTGATATTTGGATCTGGATAAGTGAAAGAATGACGAAAGTATGCCCCGGTTGTAATCACAGGATGGTGATATAATGGCAATAACAATGAAAATAATACAGCAGAGGTTATATAAAAATGGTTTCACACATACACACAGAAGCGAAAACACATTCGCTGCCATCGAAACTGTCGCTGATTCGATGGAATGTGCTGAGGAAAATAGGGAGATCTGTGTGTTTCCCGGTTTTGAGACAATTTTCTAACGACTTTTCATGGTCGCATCAAAATTCCGTTGGCCAAAGTCGTTCGATTCAATCACCACTTTTCGCCGAATAATTAACCATAACTTTTGATTACCCCGAATATTCGGTAAATCGATTCAAGTCAAACGCAATGGACACAATATCATCTTGCTCCATACTATTTTTCAAAGTATTTGATTAAGACCAAAACATTAAAATGTTGACATGCCCGAACGAAGTTGAGAGAAAAAAAATGTCATTGTTTCTTTTTGGAACGTAATTTTGGCGGAACGTGCCAAACAATCGAATTCTTCGGATTTTTCTCGTGCCGCCATTACATTGTGTTATTAGAATTGCTTTGGATCATTTTCAAATGAATGTGTCCTGTTTCTGATGGTGCAAGATACATTCCAATCGGACATATGCGGCCATACAAACACAATCCTGTATATAGCCCGAATAATTGAAGGAATATGATTTCCTTTCTATTTGACGATATTCGGCTATTTGTTCTTTTTAATGAAAAGTATCGAGAATCGCAATCGGTACATATTTCGTCCGCACATTTGGCCTTCATGTGCCACTGCAGTGGTTCATGCATTAGCAAATGGAATGGCGCGTCAATTCATTCCTATTTCACACCGCCGTACACATCTGCCGACGAGTGTGAGTGGTGATATGGTTATTCAGTATTTCGTAATATATTACAACTGAATCGTGCCTTATCGCATCAATATGAATGCTATTTGTGCGTGGAAAGGACATGAGCGTATTTAGCAAACATCATTTATATCATTTCGACACATACTAACACCCGAGACCCGGTGCTGGCTGTGCAAATAATCAATAGTGGTGAAGGCGACACACAGAAGCAGCACAAAAACAAACATCGCCAAATCAGACGAAAATCGTATCGAAAATAGCATATTGTTTTTATTGTTTGCATCACGTTCACCGTATAAATATTGATTTTCCGAATGGATTTCGGACATCCATTTGGTTGTCTCAGAAAACAAGAAATGAATGGAAGAAAGTGTGGAGTCGTGCAAATTGTACGTGTATTTTTTTTATATCTCTACCGTTCCCGATTCTAAGCATACGGCAAATTTATCAACTGCACGGCAGTTGCACAAAGTATAACCTTTGTCTATAAGTTTGGAACGTGTTTTTCGTGTGCATTTGAAAATGCACATTCATGATGTCACCGCCTATATTATTTCGAAATGAAGGCAACGACCATTGTTTGACCAGTCTCGCTTGTTCCGTGTGTGTGCGAGGAAGCGGCGAGAACGAGACGAATTACCCAAACAAAGAAGCGATGCGATTAAAACGGAAGCTATGCCTGTTGCCCCGTGTGTTTAGTGCTACTCCAAGAATCAACAGAAACAACAGATTCGATGTGTTCTGTCCATACACACAGAGAGAACAGCAGCAGTGAATTGTTGTATTTCGGATGCGATTTATTGCATTTTTTCCTTATACATTTTATTGTTGTATCATCACGTTTCCATTCGATTAAAATTAATGCATGTGCGCAACATGAGCGGCGTACAGATAATTTTTCTTCGCCCGTAAAAACGGTGTGCCCAAATGTGTGAGCCTTGAGCCATTTGAAATGTAAATAATCGCAATTGATTCAAACTGCGTTTCAATGTTCCGTAAAACCACACACGGTAGCATCATTTCAATACCAAACTGGATATAAATGCGTGATGCGTATATATTTGTTCCCGACATTTTCATATGTAATACAAATCCGCTTGTGGAAAAAAGGTATTTCGTGTTTAATAACAATTGCATATTCGCTCGCACTCACACGACGGGCACCATTTCAAAGACCATCGCACACACATTGATTGTCATAATATTTGTTACTTAGATCTCTTCACTTTTCTCCATTGTACGGCTGTCTTTTCAAGTGACAAATTATTTATCAGATTAAATTCCAAGGAATTGGTTTTTTGTTTCCATTCATCCGCGCGTTGTGTATACACATTTTCCACCACTGACTGGATCAGAGTGTTGCATTGCATAATGGAACATTTCTATTTATTGCCATTGTCATTTGATTCATCCACACGAGCATCCGGATTCACGTCCAAATACCCAAACGTATTCATAATTTTCATGCATTAGCATAAGTATGGAATGTCAGTGTCAAAGACCGGACTCACAACATTTGACAAATCTGTTTTGAATTTGTCTGCTGTTGTTATTGCTGCTGCTGCCTGTCATTTATGAATCTCAATGAATCTCGGTGAAAAACACCCTTATAATCAACGCTTGGCTGGAATTCATCGACCGAATTTGCTTGTTTTGCTTTCAACTCTTTCTCTTTCTTCTCTCTTGGGTCGCTTTTTTTGTTCGGTGTTGCCTGCTTTAGTTTTTGTATTTTACTCCTTTATGAAATAGTTCACACAATGAAAGCATGAATATGAAATCCAATAAAATATTGGCCATTGTGCGTTGCATATTTGGTGCGTGTACACCAAAATCGACAACATTTTTGTGTGAATGCGTGTGAATGGAATTATTGACGATGGTTCCGTTTACCAAGTATGTCAGTGAATCAACGAATTTACGTTCTTTTTTTGTTGTTGCTGTTATTTGGTGCTGCGCTGCGTTGTTCAAGAGTTTTAAACCCTCTTGAATTTCCAGTAAGGTCTCAATTTAGGATGGAGCGAGCGAGTGAGCGACCGACCGACAGGGAAAAAACGTACGTTCTGCCGCTTTTTATATTTGATCCCTCAACTACTAATACTTTAAATTGAATTAAATACGTGAGAATTGAGTGAATTGGAATACAATTGAAATAAATCCAACGGGTCTCTTTATCCTCATCATATTTTTCTCTCTTGCACTCGCTTTTCATTTCATTTTCAATCCGTTTTTGTTTTGGTTTTTTGTTGCTGTAATTTCTCAACGTACTTCAACGATGGAACACGTAATACGTGCTTCTGTTCATAATTTCGATATTAGATTTGGATAAAACGTTGCTGTCAAAATCAATTCGAGATTAATGCAACGGCCAAAACTAGACGAACAACAACACAAAAAATATATTGTAATTTATTGCGTCATTCGTATAATTTCGCAGATCCTATTTATTCGGCGCAAAAAAAAGAGAAAGAAGAATGATTAATGGCTAGTGCGGAATTTTAAACGGACATGGCCGATTGCCTGGAGCAAAAAACTGATTCTAATTAATTCGTTCTGAATGTAAAAAGAATCGAAAAATATGCGTCGAACGGCATAATGCAAACGATTTAGAATGGCGACATTACAAAAGAAGATAAGACGATCGGTGACATTGAAAAAAGAATAAAATCATTGTTTGGTCTCTCTCGTTGAAATCGACGGGATTGATTGGCTTAGCTTTGAAGCATTGCTCAACCACGAGTCAAATGCTAGCGCAAAATACTAATAGACATCGAATAAAATTATTACCGCTTCATTAAAGAGATCTCACACTGAAAATGCAATATGTACAGTGACAAATTGAAACACTGATTGTCAAAATAAACGAACCAAATCAAGCAAAATGACCTGATTACACCTTTTGTGCCAAATTCTCTCTCTCCCTTTCTCTTTCATATATTCGATATAGGGTTATGTTCACAATTGAATGCATTTATACAAACGGCATTCGCTCCGTGAGCCGAAATTTGAATGTTCAACGCTCGAAATTGAGGCGTTGTGCGCACAGAAACATACCACCAAATTCATGGAATCAGAATGGAAAAGACAGCCCAAGCTGTGATGGGAAAGCGAGAGGAAAAACGGGACCATGTGGCACCATCGAATAAGTATTATGCAAAATCGCGTTTGTTTAGAGGAATATAAATGAGAATAGCGCGCAACCGATGGCTTGTGATAACAAAAAAACGAAAATGCAAATAGATTGAAATGCCAAATGAAACGTAATTTGATGAATACGTTCGACACGGTTGAAACGTCTAATTTAAGACTCGAGTTCATCTACTCCATTATATTTAGCATAATTGTACATTAGTTGTCCGTTGGGTTATTCAATGCCGAGTTTCATTGGTTGGATATCGATTTCTTTTGTTTTTAACGGCGCATTGCTCAAATGAACATCATATCATTGTGTAAATTCAATTACATATTTAATTGAAATGTGCGCACAATTATTGTGGCTGTGGCTTCGTTGCTGTGACAGTGGTTTGGCTATTACCTGCCTTCTGTAGAAGAAAGAAATATTCGGTTGGATCTGACGGGAAAATGATGACTTTCGTTGGCTCTCGTCTATTTTGGTTGAATTTCAAACTTGGTCGGTGATGTGGTTTTGCATACAAAAATAATCCAGCATCGTAATTACTTTTTCTTCATCAAAGCTATTTTTTAGAGTAAATTTCTCACTTGAAATTGTGATGAATTTTAATATCTCTTTCGAATTACTTCGGTAAAGTTTGTGAAAATTACGTTGGTGAGCACTACCGATGGGATCAGATGAATGCGAAATATTATAAGCATTATAACGGCATCATCACGATTCCAAATGGAAAATCGGCTGCATGAATTCGAATCATTGTGAGTGCCTAAATCAATGGGCAAAATTAACGACGAAGCGCACATATATACACACAAAGAGATGAGCAGATGGTCCGCAAGTCGGATTCCATAAATTTGATCGGATTTCGGTATACTTGTGGAATCTCTTTTCCTGGCCCATGAATTAGCGCTCTGTTCATTCCTTATTAAACTTCATGCGACCCCGAATGTGAATGAGAAAAGGAAAATGGTTTTTGGATTTATGGTAAAATGACTAAAATGCCGTACTAAAAATGATGGTGTGCATGTTTATGTTTCGCGAGAATAATGTGGCTATTCACACCAATCCTAGAGAGAATTGCGATGAGTTCGGTCGTAGTTTATACATGAATATCGCTTTATTTATGTGCATAGAACTGACAGTATTGAAAAATTCCAGGCTCCTTCATCTCCATATTCGATTTCACATCAAATGCACGGAGCGCGCGAGCGAGAAGAGTGGCACGGATGGCCAGCTCATCGTCTTCAATTTCTTTGCCTGATATCCATCGTTCGCGAGCGAGCGCGCTTCAACCTCTTAGCATACGGCGCGAGAGAATGTTTTAAATTAAATTTTGACGTTTTCGGGGAATAAACTAAATAAACGAGACGAGAGCCTAAAAGCAATGCAAATAACAAAATGGAATTAATCGAAGCGTCTGCTGGATGTAATGCAGAATGAAAAATAGTAACAACAACGGCTGTAAAATTGCAAATAAAATCAAACAAGAGAGTGGCGGTATCGCGACTGACATGTATCAGCCCTACAAAGAGAATCGAACGAGTTATCGCACGAGGCAAAAAAAAATCGGGTGCGAGCGCAATTTGAAGGCGAATCGCACATCTCCAATCGAACGGAATAAAATAGTTGCGATTGTTTTTCGTTTTACAAAAACCATAAAATCAAAACGATTCGCTGAAAAATTCATTTAAACAAGATCATCTTCATAATTTACAGTATGTATGTTTTGGCATTCTCACAACAGCCAACAAGAACAAATTTATACTTGCAATTGGATTTTATAGTGCTTCATCAATATTTCTCAGTTTCGCTTGAAACAATCACCATCGCTATGCTCAATTCAACGATATGAATATATGAGTACATCTTTCATTTTTTTTTCTTGCCGTATTTCGTCCCCATTTGTTCTGTTCGGTGCTGAAATTGCTGTGGCTCAGCATTACTCAAATTCATTTACTGGATAAAACAATAAAGTCGTTCGTTGAGTAAATATTTATTCCCAGTATGAGCAAATTTATGCTGCTGTAGAAAAGGTGATCTTCCCGTGGAAAATTGCTTTGGACAGACGGGAATTTGCCTGCATTCATGTAAATGAACTGTAACGTACGCTTTCTGGAATAAACACATCCTCACAAAGAACGTACATAAAAGCGAAATTTTCAAATTGATTTCGACTGGGAATCCATTGTGCGTAGCGAGCGCGTATTCAAGTAAAACTGCGGTGCATGAGCAACAAATCACGGAGAGACCGAGGCAGAGAGAAAACACAAAATTATCATAAAATCAAAAGGCAAGCCACAATTTAAGTATGTGCACAGAGCAAATCAAATGGCCAGAGTTCGAGAGGCAGAGGTAAAAACAACGACGAACAACGAAAATTATTTAAATGATTATTATATTTTATTGTTATTTCATTCAAAACATTTAATCTGTGCACCTCTTCGTGTGGCATTTCGTGCGTACGCGCACTCTGTCTACCGTGGCGGTTCTCTCTCTCTCTCTCACGCGCGCGCGCGATGCAAAGCTGTTGTGAACATTTTGTGGCTGTTTTTCGATGTGTGTGCACTTCAAAGTTCTGCTGCTTTTATGTTGCAGCTCTCTCAGCGTGTGCAACTAATTCATGATGTACGATATGATGTGGCGTAGTGAGATCTTGCCTCGGCTGCAAATGACCACAACCAAACGTGCACTTTCTCAGGCACTTTAGTTTGTTTAATGTGTTTTATTAGATGTAAATCGTTTTATTTTTTGTTTCATTTAGTATTCATTTGTTTTCTTTTTCGTCATTTGCTGTGGTCAATGTTTCTCTGAATTTTTCCAAAACAATATACAAAAAAATATTAATTTTCATTTGTTTGATTTGTATTTTGATTGCTCGTGTGCGCGTTTACTTGGGTGCATCAAAGCAATTGATTGGGTTTCAGTCGCAGTGTGCACCGCTGCTTGAGTGCGAGGTTCTCTTTTCGATTCTTCTTCGTGTTTTGTCTTTGATTTCAATGAAACGGTGTATCTTATTCGTTGGTAGAACGCGTGTGGTTTCTCGATTGCTTCTTCAATTCTCTTTATGAAACCTTAATCATTTCACTTTTCATTTTTTTCTCTTGCCTCTCTCTTGCTTTCCGAATCACTATCTCGGCTGTCAGAATGGTCTTTTGTTCTTCGAATTGTGTTAATGCGTTTTCTTTTAATTCGAAATTTCAAACAGTGTCATTCATTTGAATATGATTGTCTCCTGATTGGCTTTGCACTGAGTGAGTAGCATTGGAAATTAAGTGCATGATATCGCCAATGAATATGAATGGATATGATGCTGCATTTTATTATCATTGAATGGCATTTAAGTGGTACTATTTCGATTTGCATATTCTATTGAATATGCCCACCTCATTCAGCTCCATCGTGCCCGTCCGCCTGTCACTCATCATTCCTTTCTTTCAATTCGCTATCCCGTTCAATCCAATTCGCTATTGAATTGATACAAATACGAATTGTGCGCGCAGTTTTATCTCATGCTGTGCCAACTCACGAGATCAATTCCTATTCACTTTTCCGTTGTTTGAAATCATTTCTTTTTAATTTTATTTCACTGGGATTAAATCGGTTTACCGCGTGTTGTGAAATTCTTTGGAGCATTATTTGAATAGAACTGAAAATAAAATATCTAAAATGATCTGACGAATCATTTAGGAGCGCGGAAAAGAAAATAACGAAATCTCCCTTTCTTTTTCCATTTCATCGGCTTGTTCCGAATGCTTTTTTTGTTCTCCTGTATTTTGTATGGCTTCGAATTGTGTTTGGAAGATCCATTTGCCTTTTCTCATTTTTCAAAACCGATTGCAGCCGGTGATGATGATGATTTCCTCGTGTCTGTTCCATTCTCCCACATTTTGTTTTTTTTTTCTTGCTTTAATTATCATTATAGCCACACTGAATGTCATTATCAGGTATTTTACTGCCATTTGAACATAAATGAAATTGATGTTCGATGCTATTCAAAACTTCAAGCTAATAAAATGAAAAGGGAGCCAAGCGGGGCAAGCAAGCAGCTCTCGAGCCAGCAAAGCAATATCCATCCGCGGCAATAAAATGTTTTGTTTAAATATCAACATTTTTCCAGTCGTTAAATTTGTTGCCTCGATTTGTATACGGTTAAGCTTAATCGTTGTGAGCATCGAATGTATGTGTATGTATGTGCGAGTGTGTGACAAATGCCGTGCTATTTTGTTTGCTCCATCTTAATGTCTGAAGCTTAAACGCGCAGACTTTATCGATCTGCTGTAAGTTTCATGGCAAATCATTGAAGTTGCCCACAAAAATTACTCTTTCACCGCGTTAAGAAGCGTGCGCTCGCGAAGCGGCGCGTAATGCATCAGTATTTCATCTGCACGTCTTCAACAAAGCATAAATAGTAATAAAACACAATTTAATCACATCAGATCGATAGCGGTGGTTTAAATCACAAACATACACTCCATGCCTTTCCCGTATCTCGAAAATTGATCCAAATGTATTTAATTTGGTATGAATTGAAAAATATATTGGCAAAAAGCTGTTTTGCGTTGCAGCGGCGAATGGCCGCTACAATAAGTAAAATGAATGAAAATAGATTACATTCGGTACATCTAAATCATAACGATGAAAGAAAACTCTCATAAAACTTCATTTTGCTGCCAAAGTAAACAACGAAAAAGCGTTAAGTGCACGCTAACGAATGCGCCACGATTTGTTCAAATATCGTGTAACATCAAAAACGCATTTTCAAAGCACCAGCCAAAGACAGGCTGATTGCCCGAGGAGCGGCTAGAAAGATAGTGCTAAAGCTCGACTCACATCTCTCATCGATATGCTTGTGAGTGTGTGACGACGACGACGGTGCCAACAAGCGAAGAATTTAACACAATTGCTGCGCTACAAATACCAAGTGCCAGGATTTTAACGCGATTATTTATGATTTTGTAAGCGATGGTATGAAATGTGATTCGAACAAGAGAGTGAGTGAGTTGGAAAACGAAGACGAATAAAAGACAATTCAAAGTGGGAATAGATTACAAAAACACAGATTCACACATGAAGATAGAGAACATATTGTGAAGGCAACCCCTAGCTACAGATGTACTAGGCATGATACATGAATTGCAATAACGCACCGAACAGACAGTCATCAGCGGTTCACATTGATTCGCCACCAAAAAAACTGCGCCCGCACTCACTTGCTCGCTCACTAATAGTGTGAAGAATGTATATATGTGCATAATAATAGCAAAGAAAAACATTTATTTAAATTCAAATTTATGTATTATCGAATCAAAGAAGTACTTCTTGTTTTTTTTTATTATTTTATTTTTTTTCAGTCCGAATTCTATTCACAACGAATCAGCTCTATCTCATTTTAGACAAACATGAGTTGATTCACACGAAAGCAACAGCTCCATCATTGGATGGTAAAAAGGAGTGTGTGTATGTTTGTTTTAGCATGAAAAAACAGTCGTGTAGATGAGATAAAGCGAGTGTAAGAGGAAACATTGTAGCGTCAACGTCATAGCTAGATCTAGTCTAAGTCTATGGCATTAAATTGTTGCTTTTTTGCCTCTGTCCTCTCTAAGAACGATTTATTGTATTTTTATTTTCATTCACAGTAACGGCTTGGCTTTGCTATAATATTCTCTCGTGTTGGCTCTTTGTTGAGCGCACAATATTTCAGAAATCGAAATCACGACTTCGAGAAATGAATAGTATTCCGCTATAAACTACATCCGTTGCACTACAAACAAGAACTAGTATGCATAACGCTCGTGCTGTCGAAGCGACAAGGATGCCAACATTTTATGGAAATTCAATTGAAATTAATAATGAAGTTCGTTTCATGACAGCATAAGTCTCAGGTACTGCGGAATTATATTTGCTTACCTTATCATTTGCTTATCAGATTTTGTGGATATTCTTTAAAGAGACCCTATTTATTGCACCCGCTCGGGCGCACACATGCACACAGAGGGAAAGACTGTAGCGAAATGTTTCTAGCAATCAGGTAGAACTAATTCAATCATGACCCAAAGCTACAAGGTGAAGCTCCGGAAGGAAGTGCCGAACAATCTAACTATTTACGGTGACTTATGTTATGCATATCATTGTGATAATTTGATATTTACATTTTATTCACATTTGGGGGGCATTTTTGCCTTCCAGTCATCTTATTCGTGTGCTTCGTTTGCTTCAAAATGGTGACGGATGTTTTAAATACATGTTGCAGGTAGACTCGTTATTGGCTCCATGTTCGGTGCTAATTTATTCAATTCAATTCAATTGTTCATTGTAACAAAATCCTCACGGACAAATTGTTTTACCGTTTGTTGAACATGAGACAAACAAATAAACTATTTCGCAAGACGAACGGCTGGCGAACGGAAATGCTATGGCATGGCATTTTCAGCGTGCCATTTGAGATGAGAGAAACGAAATGAGCCGACACACTCATCAATTTCAATGGCATTTTCGTTACAAATAAGAATGTTGTTTTTATATTTCTCTTACGTTCGCTCTCTTTCTCTCATCTCTCTCTCTCTCTCTCTCTCTCTCTCAACACGTTCTTTCAAATCAATCATAATCGATCAACTTGTGAGCATATTACAAGTTCAATTTTTTTCCTTTTCACACACTGCACGGATCAACGTGTGTATTCCTCTTAAGGTTCGAGCGCGCGAGCGCATATGTATGTTGTTTTCTCTCGGAATTGGCATTATCTGAGAAACCAGCATGAAAGCGGAAAATATCTTGAATAAGTTATGTTGCACGAACAAACATCGAATGCTGGCATTTTTGGTTCGCAGGCAAAATTGAATGAGAGAGAGAGAGAGAGATAGAAGAAAACTTTGTACCAAAATATTTGCTCTATTCAAAAGGGTGAATTTTATAAAAAAAAAATTCCATTTGTCGGTTTCCGTTGCCGAGGCTTCGCTTACAAACTTTTTATCTTACATGCGAGAGATATTAAACTGTGTGGTGATAGAAAAGTATACAATTTCTTCAGCATCAAGCTTTAATTTACCTCACTGTGCCTTTGCGATGCTCACTGATGATTTTCCCGTGACTCCGTGCCGGCTAATGCTGTCAAAGTTCACAAAACAATGGCGAAAGCACGGCGCTGGCTTCACAGGATGCTTCAAGGCACAGAGTCCATTTCGATCAAACATTATAAGGCTTTCATTTTTCAGATATACGCATTCACGGGAGGAATGTACAAACAATAAAAGAAGTAATAAATTGAAATAAACACGAGTCGATGGATGATAAGTGACAGAAGATGATTTTATTTCTCTGGATTTCGTGTGTGCGTACACGAAAACCAACAGGCATGTGTTTTATCGGCGCCATTGCCGAAAATGGAGGAAATGAATCTGAATTGTGTCATATTTTAATGAAAATTTAATATGAAGAATAATGCTGTACGAGAAAGCAATTCGTCATTTTGCTAGTGCAAAAGTGATGACTGAGCGTTTCCATCCGACTCGCTCAGACTTTAATTATTGAGATATTTCAAAGGTTTTATATACAAAACATTTCGATGGAATCACTTTCGAAGCTCACCAAAAGTCGTCATCACGCGCTCGCAATTGGAGTAGAATTTTCCATGCAACAAAATTAATTGATAAAATCCGGTGTTTGGAAAGTTTTGGCTGGCATCTTCAACGAATCTAATTTCGTTGAGTAATTAGATTTTATTCAAAATACATAATAAAATATAAAAATAGTCATGTTGAGCAGCTGCTCGGGCCGAAAAATAAATAAATTTATCTACGTTTGTAGTCAAAACAAAATTGGTTCGGGCTTCTGGCTGACAAGCAAGCGAGCGAGCGGAAAAACAATCTGAAAACGCTAAATAACGAACAAAACACCAGGCCAAAAATTCCGATAAATTGTCTCATTCCATCGAGAACTTCTAATTATCGCTTTGACTGAAGAGCCAACCCACTAGAATAACACACAAATTGGTGATGTGAGATATGCGATAAATAAAAAATGACAACCAAATCATTTGGAATGCGCGTATATCAGCGCCGACGGCAATTTATCTGAAAAACATGAATATTTTGTTGTTGTTTTTTTGGTGTGCGCGCTATTTGCATTTGGTGTGTTAATGTGAATTTCGCAGGAAATATTTTAACGAAAGGCATACAAAAAATTGTATACGTTCATCGAACGGCACACATCATTGGAGATTGAGTGAACAGGAGCATAGATTAGGATAGGCATGCATTAAAATGTTGACATTCAAACACACACACGCAATTCGAAATAGATCGAGGAATGGAAGAACAAGAGATGAAGAGCGAGATGAAGTGAGCGAGTGAGCTGTCGACCGAAGAAAATGAATGTGAAATGGGCAACGACAACATATGTAGTGCATTCTGAATATATCAAAAATCTTAATGAAGACAGCCTCAAAATAGACAACAAAATCATTTTTGTATTGATATTTCAACTCGCATACATCAGTTCATACAAAAATCTAGCCCAATAATAACGGCAAATATTTACATTTATTACTTGGGAACGAAATGAAATGGAAAACGAACGAAGGAAGAAAAGTACAGTCCCAAATGAAGCGTATCTGTGCTGAAGAATCGTCAAACGAAAAAGAATCGTCGGGAAATAGAAATGTGTGTCGACAAAGAGAGCACATAGAGAAATGGGCAACAAAATACTAACTAAGTGACAACATCAAATAACCAAAATAAGCACTAAAATGCCAGTTCAAAAAATTGACAACGTATTCAGATAATAACAGACAGATGTCTTTTAGCTCGTTTGACCGAAAGGCATGATTTAGTTCTAGCTGCTTGTTTATAATATGACACAATTAATAAGGGTACATAGACACACTCACGCACACACTGAGATTCGATCCCACTCGTTCCGTCGACACTTCGCTTGAATCGACACACGAATTCGTGCGACAGTGCGCCTCTTGTTACCTCAGCTAAAATTTCAGTGGGCACAGTTCATTTTTCCGATAAGGACTAACGAAATGCGCACCTTTTAACGTGGCGTGTTAATTTTACACAAGTGTGCGAACGTTTTGTGTGTAGGCGCCTTATCGAATCACTCTCAACTTTCGTCGGCTGTTTATTTTCCGACAAAAAAAAATTGTTCTCAGCAAAAGAGTTGACTATACTACTGCGTAGTGCCACACATCGATCCACTGTTTAGCAAACAAAACTCGCTGGACATCGCATTGTTAGCATAGATTGTGTGCATCATTGAAAATGGGTAGGCATTCAAAGTTTTCGGGGAAATTGAAGAACTTCTGTCCGCAGCGTAAATAAATTCACTTACTCTTGTTTTAACATCATACGTCGGTAAATTACCATGACTGGCTCCCGCACAGTTCAACTGTGAAAATGCCACCATTTATATAACAATGGAAAAACTGGCTGAAATTGAAGTTGAACACATTTGGCAAATATAAGACGGACAGAGCAAGAGTTCGTTGAATTTAAATTAAAAATATGCAGGAACATTCATATGCGTATGCCATTGATGTGCACCGTTCGAATGTTCGTACCGATGGCCAAGGCTGAGACCATGTCTTTTCCGAATTGACTGAAATTATTTTGAATACATTATGTAGCCGGCCGCCAACGGGATGTGGTTTAAATATGTCGATACCTAGACTGGTCAGTCTGTGGTGTTCGGGGAAAACAATTTTGTAGATAGGTAGAGAGTGAGAGATGGGAGTAAATGTGAGTGCAGAAGCAATGACAATGACGAAGCAGGTAATAGAAATTTGACTCGAGATGCTTATCGCAACGAAGTGACAATGACATAACATACAAACTAACTCAAATTCCATCCACATGTAAATATGACTGGTGCGGAGATAAAAGTTGAGACACAATGCAAACAGACACTCTCGCAATCGCACACTGCTTGCCCCGTTCCAACAGAATATAGATACAAAACGTGCGGTTGGAGAAGCCAGGCCAATAATAATAAAAACTCAAAATATTATTCTTAAGCGTGAAAACAATAAGAGAAACGACAATACAAGAAAATAGACACACGATAGAGAAATAAATATGACGTGGCGCGGCAACAGCATGATAACAATACAAACAACACAAACTATCACATGATTTTCCTATCTTTATTTTTGTTGTCCTTTAACTTGTGTTCGTTCGCAAAGTTGCGCGCTCATCAACAGCATGAGCTGTGTATAAATTGTTTTTCTAACATTCCATGTTGTTATTAAACTTCAATAGATATTGCGGCGACATAAGGAGATGAGACTTTCTCATCTCCATGTACACGAACACGCACAATAAACCCACTATTAACAAGCAAGACCAGAAAAAAATTCAATGTTTTTCTCTTGAAGATAGATCAAATGTACCGTACGCCAAATATTCCTTTTATGGCTCGAATGCGATAACAAAAATTGTATCGAGACCGAACACGAAAAATCCTAGCAACAGACAAAATAATGAACAGATATTTAGTGAAGGAAGCGGAGAAAGTCGCTAAGAAACAATAAAAAATGAAATCGGATACCGTAAATCCGAGTAACAGAGAGAGGGAGAGAATGAGTGAAATATCAAAGACGATGGTTAAGAGCAGAAAGTGTCAGCTCAAATTTTATATCGATTGCGTAATAATTTGGATAATAATACAGAGCAAAGGCTTTAGTCTGCAGCAAAAGACGTTCAAATTTTCGGTTTGGAACTTTTCATTATAGTTTGGCTGGAATTGAGTTCAATTCACGCTGGAAATATTGTTCGATTGGTAATAATCAGTCAAGTGTGTTTGCTCAAGCACCACAATGAGCTGGGAATATAAAAGAACGATGTCGATTGGATGCGAAGCAAGTGAGCGTGTATAAAAATTTGATGACAAATAGGAAAACAGTCACACGATGCGGCAGATGAGGATTCACACAGCCTTATATGATTAGGACACGTACATCACGATCCATTCGAAAATTAAGAAATAAAAGTCGAAAGATTGTATGTCTCGGGATGACGAGACAGGAATGCATCGGATTGCATTCACATGCGTTTCGATGATGTTTTCGGATAGTCATATGAAGTAATCCGATGTGGCAGCTACACAGTCACACTTAGCACATGATGCCGCACATCATCATCATCTTCATCGACAACAACAACAGCAATGACAACAAACAAACATATCAAACACACATTTCAACCCACAGAGAGACACAGAGCGAAAGAAAGATTTGTTTGTTTTGATAGAAAGTGGCTGCGTCTCTGCTCGGCCATTCGTTCAATTGATTTTTCGTCTGCACTCCTTTTTCGATTGGAAATGAGAATAAAGTCCCTAATCTGATGAAATTCCTTAGCTTACGTTCACATTCTTTAATTTAAGAAAGATTTTCTCTTGCTTCGACTTTTCTATATTTTGCTGTGTCTGATCTCTTTATGCTTTGATTCTCGCTCTCACCCTCTCCTTGTTACGCGTTCCAATCTGAATTTCATATCACATTTGTTCTTTGCTCGTCTCTTTCTCTCGTTCGCTCGCTAGATACACTCGACTTGTCTCAATTGAAATGGCTCGATTATGGTTTTCATGTTCCCGCATTTAAACACACATTTTTGCTTACGTTATGCATTCGTAAGATTCGGTTCGGTTTTTGATTTGTTCGCAATTCGCAATTCGAATAGGAGGAAAAGTGGTGGTAATACGTCTCTACTACTTTCAACACGATTTTTGAAACTTGTTCAATAAACTTCTTGATTGTGGCAGATCACACATACGCACATGAGCTAGTGCATATACGTAAAAATGCATGAGGCAATATGAGGACGCATATAAAATAATCGCACATCCGATGCCCAAGTAGATGAACAAGAGCAAAGTGAAACGAGATTCCGTATCTGATTTCCGTTTCTTCACACATACACACACTCAAATCTACCCATCGATCGAGTCGCTGCTTATCCCCAACAATTCAGCAAAATAAAAACATAAAAAGAAGAATGAAATCCAGAGAAAAAAGTAATTGTATTTCGTACGTGAGCCGAGGGGTTGCTGCTTCTTGTTCAAATGCATTTCTATCTGTAATATTTCGTAATATTTTTTTTCAGGCGCTTTGTATGAAACAATGCGGCAAATAACTCAAGTTTTACGATGTGCCTTTAATCTTTCGATTTAATGTTGTTGTTGGTGTTTTAAATTTCGATGGTGTGAAGTTAACCACCGCCGCCGAAAAGATGTCGAAAACATGCAGGATGTGGCTCTAGGCAATTTTCGGAAGATTCGCACGTTGAATGCGATGCGGAGAAGATGTTTGCGCGGTGAAATGCGAATTTCAAAGTTCTGATTTCATTGGTAAAATACCACGAAAACCAAACGAAATGGAAAAAATGAATTGAAATAATTTAAGTAAAAAGAGTTTCATCTATTTGAAATATTTTAAAGCGTTGTAAATGATTTTGCCATAGTTAAAGTGAGTCTACACACATCAAACACTTTACAATTCGTAAAATCAAGCGGTTCGGTCCGATCCGAATTTTAAATCTCTTAAGTATTTTGAATTTATCCCATGAACTTGCGATTTGGGTGTGTGTGTCTAAACTGACTGAATAATGTGAATTATTCGTAAGAAGGAATGTTTGTTGAGCTTGTCCTCAGTCACATTCTAGCATTTTGAATTGAAATACGTCGAATGCTTGCACCGAGTATTCCATCGTCATAATACGTGAATGGCATTTCGAGATATCCTCTATGCATCAGTGATCTTTTCGGCATTTATTTGGCATCAATGAAGGCAATACGGTCATAATTACAGACGGTCGCGTGTGCATCATCAACAACGAAGCAAAAAAAAGCAGAAAAAAGAAACAATTGGGAAAAACAGTTAAAATGGATAACAATCACGTATACCAATTAGCACTCGATTGGTGCACAACTATCAACGCTTTAGTGCAGAAAATGTTCTCTGTCTTTCGGGTGTGTGTGTGCGTTCTTCGCTCGCTTGCTCACTCGTTCTATGTCGCTGTAGCTCGGGATCGGGCACTGTGTATGCACCGGATTATGTGTACCAAGACATTTTTGCTGACAGAAGGCATTTTACGATTCAAACGCTGATTTTCCATCTCATTCAACATTTAATAGGTAATTATATGTACTTCACCACATGAAGTCGAAGTGAGTCGTCTTTCCCTCGTTCACTCGCTCGTTCGGTTTTCTTAAAATGCACTTATGTGTCAATCGATCGCTTGAGCGCAATAAAATCGAAATTAAACACGATCCCCACAACGAAAAATGGCAACGAGTCAATTTCAATTGCGAAACGTGAAAATATTTTCGATTTGTTTTTTGTACGCTCGCAAAATGCGACATCTTTTGCCAAGATGAAAGTGTATCTCTCTCTCTCTCTCCGTGTGCAATACGAGGAACTTGTAATATTACATATTGAGCTGCATATCCGTGTTTAAATCCCATAAACAATACGATATTGTTACAAGATACCATTTACAAAAGTCTATTTCCATTAGTTGAAAGCGATTGAAAAAAGAATCGGTTCCTATTATATTCTTTGGATCCAACTAAAAGATTAAACACTTTTCGTGCCTCAAAAGCGATTTGTTTCGTCTGGTTAGATGAAGAGAGAAAAAAATACCAGCGGAAGATTATGAATAACAAACAGCGAAAAATCATTAGGAAGACAAGTGCTGAGCCAATTAATACTCTTGCAAGTGAATAATAGAATTCAAAGAAGGAAAAAACTCAGCATCAATTTTTTGTTCATTGAAAGGTTTTTCTAGTTAAAATTGTAATCACATCAAACGACATCGGAGACAAGCCAATACTCTCTATCTTTCTCGCTCTGTCTCGCGATCTCTCTCTATCATCAGTCGACAAAAAAAAGAACCGAAAAAAGTGAGTAAATTCTGAATGCGACGAGTCGTGTAATGCATTCACACGTACACGTCTCGAAGTGCGTGTCGTACGGCGATAATAAGAGAACGAGTGACCGTAAATCGATAAATTGTGGGCGTTTTAAATTCCATCGTTGTTTTTATGGCATCGAATGAAGAAATTTGTGTAGGAAAAACGATGTGACGCGGCGAAATGAACAAAACTTAAATTTGAAGTGCACTAGAGAGATGGTAAATAGCAAAGACTCACTTCTTTGATGGTAAATTGCAAAGTCTGGCTTGAGCATTTTGCCCCGAAAAAAACACGAAATAACTTTATCAGCGTCCCGATTCTCGGCGCGCTGGACTCAATTGAATTACAAAATGCGCAAAACGGAAAACTTTATATGCATACATTGCTTTGGTTATTCAACTGAAATTGCACTTGTGTTTTGCTGCCGGTGTTTATGATTGAATTTATTCGCTAGCGCAGTTTTGTTGTTGCTTTGCAATTTGTTCGCAACGTGATTGTCATTTTTTGTTTCGATGGTCATTTGGTTTTTATTTTTCTCGGTGAACGTTCGTATCGATTTCTATTTAAATCGATGAATGTCGTTTGAGAAGCGATGCTATCGAACTGGAGTGTCGGTCGTTCGGTCGCTCATTCATTCGCCCAACACAAACAATAAAAATGATATTATAAAAGAAACGTTCAAATGTCGTATGTTGTCGCGACTAACAGAGCCATTTTAGAAATTGAATTCACCACCACCTTTTTATCGACAATTTAATAAAAAACCATTTGATACAATGCAAACAGAAAATTGCGCCACTTTTCATCGCACTCACACACTCACCGAGTTTTGGTTGGAGCTTGAAATGTCCATGCAATTTATATCTTCAAATTGAATGTGTTGATGATGACTTTTTCACATTTCGATTCGTTTTTACCTCATTGAGAGCTCGGGTAGCTGAATTTTTAGCGAACTGGAAATTCGCTTTCAATAAGCAATTTGGCCCAACGAACAATTGCCGAGTCATTGGAGACTTTAAACGGATGCAACAGATTGAAATGGCAGACTGTCAGAGTAGAGCAATTAAAGAATGAGTGCTACATTTTGCGATTTGGCAACATCATTCGATACATCCGACAATGCTAAAATACGGCAAATTGAAAATGGGCTTTGCGAATAGATGGATTGTTTTTGTGAATCGAACGACCAATCGATGGCATCAATCTGTGCCAAGAATTGCAACTCCACACATAAAAGATATCAATTGTTTTGTCGGTCGTTCAAATTTTGTTGCATGCGTTCATTTTTTATCTCGCATACACTTCCAAAGCCGCTTATTTTTCACTTTATTTGCAGCCAATATTTGTTGATCGTATGCAGATTGTAACGTCAAATGGATTGTTATGTCTTTCAAGCGCGGACGAACGAAAAAAAAAACATCCAAACGAGAGAACTAAAATATTTTACGATAAAACATAACAATTCATCCATCAATTATCGGTGGATCGTTAATTATCTGGATGCAATATACAATGAATAATGTTGCAGTGCTCTTATGAGAGATCGAGCAGCTCGACAGCCGTACATATAGACATTTTTTAATCGAAATATAATGTAAGTCTTTTTTACATTCTCTTCTCATTTTCCAACTCTATCTGGCCTTGTCTATCGTTTATCGTCTAGGTTTGCGCTTATCTCGGCCACTTTATCGGTCAGCTTTTCAGAATGCATCTCGAGCCCACAGAGATTCAACCATAAAATTACATTAAATTTATTTGCTTTCTTTGTTGCCGCACGTCCTCGTCAAAAGAGAAATCGATTTTAGCGATAGAATCTCGTTGGATTGAGTGGCGCGCCCAGCCAACATTTTATTCCATCAGAAATGCAAATAAAATCGAAATTCCGTTCACGGGAACTGAGAATGGAATCATGAAAATCGTAAATTAACAGGGAAACGCGCATGACAACCGTGCTAATGATGGATTTCATGCCCTTAGCACTAGGCGAAACCGAAGTGAATGTTAAATGTTTTATTAAATTTTCTAACGTGATCAGCCAGTCGAAATGGCTGACACACAACATCCGTTGGGTTCTAATATATTGTGCAAAATGCCAGAAAATCTGCTGGAATATAATATTAATAAAATGACAATAAGCAGATTTCTTTGTCAGAGTTGTGGTTGGTTCGAGGCGCGTACACTGACTGATTATGAGCTCGGGTGTGAAGTGTAACGAAAATGTGATGCGGTTATTACAGTGATTTGTGAATGACACATTCACACACAGAGAAAGAGAGACTCAACAAATTTCCCGAGCCCATGACGCATTTTATTAAATTTACACGCACTTCAAATGCAATGTGCCGCATTGCAAGTGTGTACAGACCACAATCCATGTTTGATGCCACGAAAAGCCATATCCACACATATGTGGCGCAAATAAAATGTCAAATTGTGGACGGGGAAAAAATGTGTGTTTGTGGAAATTAATTTACAACCAAAATCGTATTTTAGTAGTTTTGGCTATGATTTTCGTGTCATTTAAATGGGGCAGTAAAAATGGATAAGCATTTCAAGTAAAGGCGACATCAAACACATGGAACTCTGCCGTAACACATTACATGCCATGAACGCAATGCAAGTGGCTCAGAGACTGAGTGAGGTGCACACACCGAATGGAACGGAACAAAACGACCACCGAAAACTAATAATATGAACGTACAAAATTCATTCAGTCCCTTTCAATCAAATCCATTTTTGGAAATATACATATAAGTTTGTCGACAATGTGCTCTCTACTCGCTTTTTGACTCTGCGTGCAATGCACGCACAGAGGCTGCTAGGTGGACCCAGACTGTTTGTAAAACGGAAGAAGTTTCGATTTCAATTTAGAGTGTCGTGTATGCTGTTTGTGTGTTTTTTCATCTTCTTCGTGTTCCTCTAAACGGAATAAGTGTATACTTTACATTGCTAACAGACGGCAATAACAAGCAAAGCAGCCATCGTCATCATACTTAACTGCTAGAAGTGATTGAACTGGCTTTTATTTAATTTCACTTAATTTCTCGCTCTCTTTCTCTCTCTGGCTGCGCTCAACTCCCTTCCGTTTGCGATTGAGACAAAAAGTTTTTCGGGGACTATCATCGTCATCAGTTGTTTGCATGCGAGATCAGCGCAGGGTTTGGATGCGAGAGTGCATGTGTTTTGCTCGAACATTTTCAATGTGTGTATCGAATTACCGAGGAGAATTTAAAGACAGGTTTTTGCTTTCTATTTCTTTTTCATGTATTCAATTTCGTTCCTGTTTACGCTCTTTTTTTTCTCTCTCTCTCTCTCTCCCTCTGTGTGTCTGTGTCTACGTTTTTCAATTGCTTGACGCGTCGATCTGCAAAAATTTATAACATTCCGTGTTGCATTCAAATATATGCACTAGATTTGAAATGGATATTCCCGAACCGATCAAACAATAGCACTGCACACATAAATACTTGTTTCTTAACGTTTCGCAATTTCATAAATTCACTCCGAAAATACAAGAAAGAGAGAAAAAAATGTAGTAGAAGAACTAAAATGTGAAGCGCATGAAAATGGCAACAGCAAATAAAATGAAACGTCGAGAATTGATGATGGGTTATGGAAGGCATGGTCGTCAGTGACGCAGTGCAGAGAGCAAATGCAGATTTTAAACATATTACAAACAGCATTAGTTTCGGAAAGCAAAATAACGTGTCTGAATGTTGCAAATATGTCGACAATCTCATCCAATTCACCATGCACCGAGGCACACGAAATTGAAGAATAAAAAACACCGTTTGTGTGACGGAAAACGCTCTGATTTCGAAAATTATGCGGTAGATTTGGATTAGAAGGAGTGCAATCTATTGCAGAAAATGTAGCTATCATTTTGAAACTAATTCACACAAATAATGGCATTTCATCCATTTCGAATTGTTTGATGCGAATCGAATGTAAATGCCATCGGTTGAGATTTGATATTTTGAATGACAAAATTAGATTACTAAGTACGAATGGCACAATGCGTCGGATCGTTCTGAAACACATTGATTGTGCGAACAACATCGGATTTGCACTGGCCATTGTGGAAATTACAAACTAGGCTGAGCAATGTAAACTAATCAAATTTTTCGTTTCCTTTTCTAATTTCCAGATATAATCTGGAATCTCATGCGAACGAAAGCCATGAATCGAAACGCCTATGAATAAAAAAAAAAAATAAAATTGAACAACACGAATGTTACAAGGTACTTACAGTCGTTCGGCGTCGAGTGGAATGCGGCGTGGTACTTGTTGTAAATCCCGATGCGAACAGTCGACAGTTTGTCCTGTGCATGAGCAAACGCGTGGACATTTTTGATCGATGCTGGTGCTGGTGCCAACTTGTGTGTTTGCTAAATTTGTTCCGTGCACGAAAATTCCAACACTACCAACGTTACTAAACGTTCCAAATGATGAATCGCCATTTCCGTACGGTATCAATTGCAACAGTAAAATAACTAAACTGGTGGTCGTTGCATTCACCACCCAATTAAGTGGTGGTTTTTTCATATTCGACATTATTTCTCACATATGACTTTCGGCTTCAATTGTCATTTGACTCGAATATTGGAGATTCGCGCAATCTGCAATCGCTCTCTCCTTCTCTATTGCTGCCTGTTCCTCTTGCTCTATCTCGTTCTATGTTGCGGCGATTTTGCTGAAAATCCAAATGGAACACACACACACCGATAATTTGCTATTTGTGCAATATTACTGGGCTTTTGTTTTCCGTCGACCAGTCAGTTCATTCAATGAGATCTACTCTATACGATGCAGTTATACCCAGTAAATTATAATGGTTCGACCACTTAATTTTGCAGATTGTTCTTTTGCATGTGTTGGTGTTACTGCTGCTGCTGCGGCTACCGCTGTTGCTTATACTTCTCTCTTTCTCTTCACTCCAGAGGCTCAAATAATAACACTTGATTACAAAAAAGAGTTATTTGCCAACAATCTCTACACTTTTCTCCATACACTCCCGGCAAAATGCATTAAAATTGTTGAGAATGCACTCGAAACGGTACAATGTATGATGCAGTGGCAATTTTCTTTGCCGTTCGGTTTTGTATTGTTTGTGTGAGTGTTGAAAGTGAATTTTTGTTCGGGGAGAGCCTCTTGTCGTTGTCGTCCTTCGATATGTTCGAATAACAAAAGAAATCAACAATGAAATCGAACAAAGAATGGTTGAAGAGCCTGAGAATTCAGTTAGGAGCCAAAACCGAATTTAATGAAAAAAGTTTGGAGTTGGTGAAGAGTCTTCGGTTACGTCGATTTACTCGATTACAGTTAAATTGTTTTATTGCGCACATTCGATACTCTTCAACCGCAAAATCAATTGCAATGGCATTCGTAAAAAAAACTATTCAAATAAAACACATTCACAATATGGACAAGCGTTTTTCTTTATTTCGCACACACTTCATACGAAACTCTCTTTGTTGTTCTCAGCGACAATCGATTAATTTTCGTTATTCTGGCCGTCATTACCAACACCAGTGCTCTTCACTGCATCTGCAATTGCAACTGAATGTGGCGAGAAACTCAAAAGTCGCACGATGAATTTTTCGCTTACAATCGCGCGGTAGTTCGTGTACTGAAGATTCGTTTAAATTGATGATTTTCCTCGATGATAATCGATGGATCTTTTGTTTTTAAAAGCGATGCTTCAGTTTAATGCTGCACTTCGAAGCGTAATAATTGCACATTTGGCCAAATCCAAAACTCACGCTGCTTTTCGTTCCAGTTCGTTTTTTTATGTACCTATGACACTTGGCTGTTAATATTGATGAAGTTTTTCACGAAACAAACGATTCGATGCCATGCAACAAAGCCTTAATGAGAGTTTGATAGGCGCTGATTCGAAATGGATTGTTTTCGAGTTTTGTTCTTGCTACTATTGTGATTGCTGATTGTATTCTTCGATTTTTATTACTTGAAAATCCAGCTTTAAGTATTTACACGCAGTTACTTTAATTTGAATGTTTTATATTTTGTTCTTGTTGTTGTATGTGTGTGTTGCTTCTCTCCTGTTTTATTTTTCAAAGTTATTTTCGTTGTTCTTTTTGTTACCACTAACTCTTCTTATGCTTATTCGGTTTCTTTTCTTTTTCGTTTGTTGTTGTTCCAAGTCTCTGTTATGGTCGTTCGGCTTCAGTTCTTTAAGTATTTTTTTGTTCGCCGGTTTTGTTCACATTTCATACACAGAAAATGCATGCATTCAAAATACAATGACCAAACGTTTAATGAACACGAAGGATGAACAATCAAAACACAAAACGAACGAACGAACGGGAAAAAGAAAACAAAGCACTCCGAAATTATTGCGATCGACAATTACACACGATTGTTCTGTTGATTTTCTGCACTTTGATTCGGACGTTTACGCATTCAATCGCGTTTTGCAAGTCTTCTTTTTTCGCTCTCAATGTATTGTCTCGAACTGTATGCTGCACTGGAACTTGTTGATCATCTGCAAAGCGAAACGAACAAATGAAACAAATTAGTTAATTACACAAAAAATAATTGCTGCGATTTGATACTGTGATCCGGTCAAAACATTCCCATTTGGTGCGCGATGCATTTTGCTTTTCGTAAAATTTTGTTGTGTATATATTTTATAATTGATGTTGCACCAGATTGGTACGCGACTAATCCAGGGAATATAATTAGTGGTCATTTTCATTCCGAACAGAAATTTAATACGAAACAAGCCGCTTTTGACCTATGCCATAAAACCGCATATATATTTATATGTATGTATATAAAGTTATTTTTTTCGCCTTTGCTTTGAACTAGCATTTAAAATTAGCGACAGTGGACACGGGGGAAGAGAGAGAGAGAAAGAGAAAGAGTGTTTCATTTGCTATAGATTAGTTTTTATCGCACGATTTGCCTTTTGCATATCCGATTTTCACCTGTGTTTGCACGCACCCAATTTTAATACCAAGCCCTCGACTGTGACCTGTGACGAATTAAATTGATTTTCACGCAATTTTCTTTTTATACAACGCCTGAGCGACTGACCTCGCGGCTGCGTTCGGTGTGTGAAAAACGTTTTGAAAGGTCGAGTGAAGAACTGTGAATGATTGGGAGCCAACTAAAATGCTCAACTATATGCTTTCATATCGCTTGAGTTTTATTATCCATTTAAATTAAAAGAAATTCGTTGTGGCGTAGTTCAACGGCAAACATAATATGTTCTTTTTGTTCCTATCCCAAAGTGCTATTATTCAACTCAAACGAAATAATTCCAACGATAATAACAATAATAACGGTTACAATGAAATACGACTTAAAAGAATACAACAAAAAAAATGAGTATGTATAAAAAGAAGGAATAAAATATTTATTAAATCCTCTGAACTACTTCGATTCGATGGCTTTGGCTGAATTTCCAGTAGATTTGCTTTTTAATAGAATAAAGTGTATTTTTATGCGCGTCCACGTTTCAAATTGTATTCATTCATTTGTATGTTCATAATTTTAATTCTGAGACTTCTTCATTCGACATTGCATTGAATAGAATTGATGGCTTAACCTCGGAGCGATGCTCTGTTATTATTAGTTGAGCCCAGCCATTATGTGAATGCCAGAACGATGAGTTCATATGAATTATAAATGCATATTAGGAAAAAAATGATATGTTCTTGCAGCACAGCACAGCTCAAATCCCAACCATTCGATTTTTGGTGTTTGCTTGCTTGTTTCCCCCCTCTCACCTACACTCCACATAAACACATGGAACAATTCTCTCCTTCTACTTTTTTCTTCAAATAAAAACATAATTCGATGCTTCGAGGCAAAATGTTCAATTTAAATGTGATGGAAATAATTCTACAATATCTATCGATTTTCTATCCAAAATAATGAACAGATGAGTTGAAACTTCGAAGTTTGATGACCTTCATTGGAATACTGGGTCTTTTCAGGATGAAATATTAAACATTTAATTGGGAAAAACTTTTGTGGAATCGCTTTTTTCCACTCGTCTCACTTCGAAAAGAAGTTTTGTCATTCCAATCTTTCTCATTTATTTTTGTTATTCAATTTCATTCGCTTTGCCAGAAATGTGTCGCTGGGTTTAATTTCCAACAACCATTTTTCCTGTGTATCGAAATAAATTCTATTCAAATTGTTCATTAAACCGTGTTCAAGGCTATTTTTATTCGAAACCTCTTTTCAGTTAGTGGCCGGAAATGCTTTTCAAATGTCTCAATTTGTATGGTTTTGAGCAACAAATAATGTTGCTCCTTTCAGTGCTGCGCATCGCAACACGCGATTCAACATTGCGAGAAGATCTCTCTCATTTGCCACACGCATAAAATAAAAATCCGCTTCTTAAAATTTCCTCTACCTCGTACTTGTTCGGAACAAAAGAATATGAACAAAGTTATTTAATAAACAATTCAAAACGTAGTAAATATGTTCATAAGGAAAACTCCATTTTAAGAATGCACCCACGAGAAAAGTTCATAAATTGCAGTCGATTGGGAACGAAAAAGAAAGAGATAAACGGAGAGAGGAAGGGGGTGAATAGACCACAATTTATGTCCATTTTCCATGATAGATAGGGATTTCAAAGTTTTGTCACCGCTGAATATTTCATCAAGATTATTCTTGCTTTTTGCTTTCAATCCGAACGAAACTACACGAAACCAAAAAAAATACGATAATGTATCGGTGGTGGCAGCAGTAGCAGCAGTTGCTATCATGATTGACCAGACTCACTATTTTAGATCCAAATAAAATTTATGAGCAATAAACATTTAATGACAACGAATGATCGACTTAAAACTAAATTTTTGTATATTTGAAATCATATATAAATAAAAAACGATGGCATAAAAACCGTTGATTTTATCTGGCAATTTCTTTATGTTGTTCCAAAATGTGTGCGATTGAGAAACTGACAGAGCCTCAAATTCAAAGGAACGTGAAAAATTTGCTGTTCCAAATTTGATGGAGAGAGCGCGCGTATTTGTGCCATTTTCATTTTTTTTTTTTTTCCATACTATTCAAATGTTGACTTAGCTGTCTGCGCGCGTGTGAGTGTGGCACGTTGATAAACGTTTTGTTCGGTAAATTTCGACTGTCGTCGATAAATAAAACGAGCAGGACAACTACAACAATAAAGCGAATAGGCAAAAAGAATAGATGCCATAGCAAATCGGGGAGCGAGCGACCGAAAAAACGGCGTTGAACGTCGTTTTGTGTGTATGGCATATGAAAAAGCATTTATTCAAGCGTTGATATGGATTTTGCTGCGACCCATCGTCTTCCCTCCCTTTTGCATCGTTCCTTTTTCGAATTTGTGTACATATTCGATACCTTTTTATCGTCGATTCTCTAACAAAACGATGTTTTCGACCAACAATTTTCAGTGCAGTAGCGATGATATAAGCAAATCAAAATGTCGTAAATGCGGCGCTCTCGCAGTTCCAACGGTAAATATAATAGACGATGACAGAAAGAAAAAGAAAAGCATCCTATCGCATATCGCATTGAGAAGGAAGGCACACAATACAGGCTATAAATGCGCCAGCGAATAAATATATAAAATCGCTTTTGACTGAACCGAAAAATACCTGTGCGCTGTTGTGCCGGCGGTACTTTAGCCGAGGAGCTAGAAAATACTGTTTATCTTGACAAAACAAAGCGTTTCGAATGAAAATGAAATAAATTTTCCGTTTTATTTTCTATATTTTGGAGATGTGCTATTGTGTTTTGTGTATTTTTTCGTGTTTGCCGAGCAGCCATTGTTCCAGCCGGCGAATAAGCCAATCATTTTGCAAAATGATTTTTCTTCTCAAACTACCAGATATATTTCAGTTGCTCGATTTTTTTCTTTTTCGAGCAATGTGCTTTTTCATCTTCGGAGCAATCACTCGGTCACACAAGAACCGCATTTTCGATATGAATGAAATCGAAAAAATGTCTTTCAGTGTGCTGAAATGTGCGAGATTTCATTTCGGTTGTTTCCCATTTGCTCATCATTTTAGAGATAAAATTGGTGCATGTATTTGTTTGTGTGTTTGTGTCTGTGTGCTACCGTTTCTTGTGCCAAAGAAACTAATGGCCGTAGGCAAATTTGCTTCTTCATTTTTATTAGTCGGCACTGATTTTCCTGTTTCGGGTTTTTATCCTTAAGTAAGTCGCTTTGTAACTACTCACTTTCCTCTGTTTAGATCATTGACGAGAATGTCGTTTGGTTGTTTTTTCCATATCTCTATAAATCCCTTTTCGTCGTCTTGATAGCCCGCAGGCATCATAATCATTGTACTATTTAACCGTGTGTTTACCAACCGATTTTCTATCCCATTTCATCACACTTCTTTGCGCTCTCTCTCTCTCTCTCTCACTTTGTTTCAGATTACATTTTTTGTGCTCCGTTTATTTGGCGAAATCTTCGCTTTTCCTGAGAAAGCCATTTTGCTTTTCTTTTTCTTTGGGGCTTGAGTTGCTACTGCTGAGCAGTTGCATTGAGAATTTCGTTCAATCTGTTTCTTTCAGCAAAATTGCCGAATCGTCACGATTGGACGATTTGCTAAGTCTACTTTCAACTGTTCGAAATCCACCCGTAAAACGAAATAAAACACGCAATCAATAATTTTATGATGAAAAAAATGGTTGTTTGTGCTATGCAAAATCCATGGTAAACGCATCCGATTTATGCGAAAATTGATTATTACAAATCAAAAGAATGTACCAAGTGATATGAAATCGTTTGCAAATGGAAAAGTGCCAACATCACAATTAATCCAATCGGCACGCGTTCAGTTCAAAACTGATATCAGATCTGTGTGTATAATAGCCGCAAAGCAGAATGAATCAAATGAAAAAAAATTAAAATTCCTTTGATGTATGAAAAGCATTTCATGCGCAGCAGTTCCTTCTAACGAAATGAGAGCAGAAAAAACAAACGCAAACGATATCTCTGTGAGCGCATCTTATTGTTGTTCCACCGGAGTTTCCTTAAATAATTAAGGCCCAAGCAAAAAGGATGAGAAAGACAGCAGCGCTTACAGAGCATTAAAAAGATTCACCACAAATAAATTGAAATTGAGTTTTCAAATAGCATCCTTTCGTGTACGGCTGAGCACGGCTTCTGTCGCCACCGACGAATGAATTGATACACAATTACAGGTTTCTAAACGAAGCAGCCCCGAAAAAGCACGCCAAAAATACATTTGAGTGTTACAAAAAGTTTGTTTATGTACATTGTCAATACAATGCTGCGGCAAAAGAAAAAAATATGAAATAATCAAGGCGAGATTCTCCGTTGCTATGACTCGATTTCAGCATTTTTTCAACGTTCAACATTTTATAACTGTCACACAATGATCCTTTAACAATAGGTATTTATTTAAATTCTAAAATCGTAAATCAAATGTACATTTTCTCATTCAATCTTCATCATTTTTTTTGCATTTGCAAAACTTTTGTTGTCGATTCCCTTTGTTCGCATTCACCATCGCGTGCCGCTTCTTGACCGAACCATATTTTATGGGCAACATTTTTTTCCGGTGATGTTTGATCACAGTTTCCACCTTCGCGTTGCTCAAAGTGATGTATATTTTTTGTTTGACGTTACAATATTTGTGGGACAAAAGTGGACCAAAAGACCATAAGAAAACACATAATGGAGTGGATTAAACAAGAAACTAATCGAAAAGAAGAGTAATTTTTACGAGAGAGAGAGAGAGAGAGAGAGAGAGAGAGAGAAAGGCACATCAAATCGAAACATCATGAACAATACATTCTATTAACTCACATCAAAAGGAAAAAATGTCAATTTCCGTCTCGAATTTGTTTCGTTGTATTTCATTCGGAGGAAGTTTCACTGATACGGATCGGTAGGATGATAGAAAGTGTTGCCGATGTGATGTAGCAATATACCTAGCCATTTTTCTACCGGCTTCGGTCGCTGGAATGGGAAAAGAGCCACGCAGCATTTGCGGATGCAGACAAATTATCATGTGTCTAAATCTCTCAATATGATATTACACAGCTTTTATTCGATTGCCTTTTAAAAAGAATTGGCCCGAGTTTTTGTCGCTGTTCGTAAATATGCTGCGGAAACAGAACGGTCGGTATATGAATTATAGAAAAAAATGTATTTTTCCTCGATTTGTCCGATGAAATGGATCGTTTCGTCCCCATCGTCGGATAACTGCACTATAAAAATGTCATAAGAACTGTTATTTCCGAGCGTTGATTTCATTACAATTCTAATTTAAAATTTTCAATTCAATCGTTTGAAAGCGTGTCGCGTTTTTCGTCGAGTTCAACTGCCGTCGGTGAGTGGCCGTCATGTTGACGCAAGGTAAATCACCGAATAGAAATTAATATATAATACGATAAGTCAAGTTGTAACGTTTGGACAAACATTCTCGCTCCAATTCATTCCTAATTGCGGCACTTGTTCTTGTAATCGTGACTACTATTTTCACTGATTATTTCAAACAATTAAAAAAGTCTGTTTTCTCCCACTGGAATTGATTGCCCCATTTAATTAAAGCCCGACAAAAAATGCGAACGGAAAATGTTGAAGCGTGAGAAAAGTTAACGCATTTTATTTTTCAAAAAATGAAGCGGAAAAAAATGATTGAAAAGTGCGCGCGGGCATGGTGTAGCGAATCTGAGTGAAACGATGTTTATAAGAATAAAAATCAAACTGGTTTAATTATATGTTTCGTCTTATGAATGGTTGAGATGCCATTTACAGGAATATTCGTACAATTCAAAATAACCGAATTGAATGTTTGGAATACTTTTTATAAAATTGAACCAAACCAATGAAAAATTATTGATTTTCTTCGGAAAATTCCCATTCATTTTTGAGTCCATGTCAAATGAATTGATTATGAGCGAATGAATGAAATCGAATCAAAATTGACGGCATGAAATTGAAAACAGAAGTATTCAGTCAGTCAAGTGAGCGTGAAGTACAAAAGGACACAATGTCCAATATATTCCGAGCTATTGGAAAATTTTTATTGTTGCAGTAATGTGCTGTTCTTGGTTGCTGGTCGAAAAACCAATAATCGCTTTCACATTTTCAGGCCATGAATCTATAATGCGATTTTCGTATTGGTGTCTGCAGCACGGCCGTTTGTTTTGCGTTCTCATTTCGCAAATATGTGATTATATGTCTTCAGTTTGTTCACCCCTCTAAGGAGCATTAAACATGCGCTGCATTTGTTCGGAAGCTAATACTCAAAAACCTGTACATTTTCTTTAGCCTAAGACGATAGTAAATGTCAAGGCTCACCGCAACAAACCGCATTTTCCCATGTGCAAACACACATTTTAAGGTAAATTGCAATATTCACCTATTTGCTGGGCCAAATACATTGTGATTTTGAAAGCAACCGAACAACACATTTCGAAACAAATCTTCAGAAAGAAACTCAATTTGAAAAGGACCACAAAAATGAAAAACCAATTGAAAGGAATCCAATTGAAAATTCTATAACCTTTTTCGAGAGCAGAATGTTATCCAAGTAGCTCATACCGACACGGAATGAAGGGATTTCTGTGCAGGAATGTGTTTAATGTTTAATTAAAATTTTTGAGAATTTTTCGTCTGTTTTGTTTTTTGTTTTCATTTTCTTTTGAGGATTACGAGCCACAAAACATGCACGCTTATGGAAAATGATACATTTGCCCCGAAATCGAAGTTGAATATTTTAGATGTGCAACATTTGATTGAAACCGACACATTAAGAATTGAGCAACCGTGTGTGCTCACAGTTCTCGTAGCTGAAATCGGAAGCCTTAAATCAAATTTAAATAAGATTTAGCTCAAATGATTGAATTATTGCTTCAATTTGCGGCGAATAAATAAGATCATTTCCTTTGGCTTGGCTCCGATGTTTGGTTTCATTGGATCATAGATGAGCGCTTGAACAGGTCAAACTCTCAGCTCACAATCTCTTTCTCTTTTCCACTTTCTTCTTTTATTTTCCTTTTGTTTGAAATTCGTCATGTGTTTAAAAATATGCACAACATTTCCATTGGCAGTATTACGCATAAACACCGCGCGTACGTACTCGCTACAATTTGCGTAGCCTGTGATTTTCTTTTAATTAACTCATTAATTACGGCGAATTGTCGAATGGAAAATGATTTATTCGGAATGCACTTTGGCTGTAACATCAATCGCACATCCACGCACTTCTTCAGATCACAGGAATTATGCTAATGAAACCACTTTAAAAACGATATCAAAAGCATAAAATTAGCCATATTATGTTGCTCAAGATGATAATTCGTTGCGTTTCCCTTACGTTTACTCTTTGCACAACGCCTAATTGAATGCGGTTTATATTTTTGGTTTCTGTATATACGATGTCACGTAGAAAGATGCGCTCGTACAAACACAATCCCATTTGAAAAGTGATCTAATTTTACAATTATGGAATTAAAAATTACGCTTAGGCAGTTGTTGTACATGTACGCACTTCAGTGATATGCTCTCTGCGATATATGCTATTTACTTCCGAAACGTACGCATCATTGTCATCATAACAATAATAATAAATTTTCTATTCTCGTAATTTGATGTGAGAATGAATGATGATGTGATTTGCGCAATCATTCGGAAATTGTTCTTCACTAATGCTCACATATGCTCACTCTCTCTCGCTTTTTTCGCTCTTTTACTTGTTTTTCTATCTATCTCGCGCATTGTAACGACTTGAGGACACTCTCTATCGACAGACGGAATGCATAAGCATGTACATTACATTTTTCAAATGGTTTGCCTCAATGATCGCGCGCTCACACAAGTGAATGGTGATGGTAAACGGTTATTACAATGAATAGCAATGAAGCCTCATTTAAATGTGAGAAGAACGACGTAAATGACGAAAAACAGCGCGATTCCGTGTGTGTGTGTGTCTGTATGAATATATGCAATGGCATTAATATCATTTCACAGCTCAATTACGTTCACATACGGAAATCATTTCAGCCAATTCTCACAAAGTGAGAAAGAAAAGAAATCAGAAGCCCTCCGCGAGTCTCGAGTTCCTCATACGGAAACGAACATACATATTGACACTTGTCGAGCCAATTGGATCCCTAGCTGCAGTTCGAATTAGACGCAGTTGCGATATTCGAAAACAAATTCGCTTGTTTGGCAATAGTTTGAGTCACTGTGTGTGATTTGCACTAAGAGGATCTCAAGTTTAAATTCGTTGGAATCATTTGCAAATTGCAACACGGCACATTTGCGCCGAGAAAGCGTTGCTGACTCAAATAAAATAATAATACGATTTTTATTTACGACTTCCGGGTTCATCACATCAAATGTTCACACAGATTCATATTTTTCGTCTTGAATCAGCGATAATTTCCAGTACAAAAACTATACAGCTTTGATCTCCGTTTCTATTGACTGTTTATTTTGAGTGATGAAATCTCAACACGCATACGCTTGGTGTTTATTGCGGCAAGTTTAATGATCCGATGAAAATAAATACAAACATCGCTTTGGCGAATTGAAAACCAGGAGAAAAGAAATACGGATATTTTTTCCGTTCATTGAAGAACGTCAATCGCTGTTTTGAGCTGTTATGTGCCAGAGCTCGATGATGGTTCATTTTTATGTGAAATTGTGCGCAAGTTGAAAATACTGGTTGGGCAAAGGTGCTTTTCCCCGTCCAAACAGTTCATTTGTGCAAAGTATCGCATGCGAAATCTCGCTAAATGTGTAATAAACAGTAACTGGTACGCGTTAACAACTTTTCGCATTTCATTCGATTGCAGTTAGCCACAATGAATTTTCTCAATACCAACGTTTTTTTCACAAGTCGTTAGATATTTCAGAGAGCATGTACCATATTCACCATCGCTTGCGCATCTCAAATCGTAAAATTTGTAGACAGGGAACATGATCAGTTTTAATTGCTATGCAATTTGCATTCATTTTATGATTGATTCAATGCTTGGAATTTGGTTGCTTACGTGCGCGAGCGATGCAAAGACACAAAAGCACAGTTTTAATCAATATTCTGCAAATGAGCCCTCACGGGCCATCCTACGATTGAAAAATGCCACACAGCAATTTAATTATCGAGTTTTTCCAATGTTGAATTTCACAATTCGTTTCGGTGTGAAGATTTGCCGGGTCTTTGGGGGAAAAAATGAAATCATAGGAAAAAGTGTCGTCTGAAATGTGCTTGTCATTGAAAACTAATTTAAACAAAATGCCATCGCAATTGGCAGTTTTCTTGTGAAATTTGAGGAACGAATAAAATTAAGGTCGTTTTTAATAATGTTTTTGTGTCCGATATCCGGGTTTCTTCTCTTGCAAATCGACTCCCTTACTTTATTTTATTTTTTGGATACTTGACTTGAATGCATGTCTAATTGATTTGAGTCATTTATTTGTCGAGAGGACGTCGGTAGTCTAGTGCATGATAAATTCACGTCGTGCCATTGCTTCTTATCGAATCTTGGAGAGATATGCTAAAACAAAAACACTGCGAATGTTTAATCCGATTCTGCTAATGACTTTTTATTTGCACTCTATTATTTTTGCTGTTACTGCTGCTCCTGCTATAGCTATCCGCCCTTGGTTCTGACTCACTTGGTGCTGAACCATTTGTGGCGTTCATTAGATCGATGGTGTGTGTAACAGAATTACCTTTATGCGCTTGTTCTGAACCATTCGAAAAACATACCTTTGCTCAAGCACAGGGCATGTGACTGACATGTAAAAAATGGATTTATCAACCGAAAAAAAAAATCAACACCACCGACAACAGCAAATTCAGAGCCATGCGAGGTGTTATTTAATGTGTCAGACGAGTGTATTTGTGAATAAAATAGGAAATCGAAGCCAAGCTAAGGATTTTCAGAGATGAAAACCAATCGACGACACGAAAGAGCATGTAGCATCCATGCTATCATATTATGGAAATGTTGATGTCAGATTTGATAAATAAAAGCAAACCGAATCAGCCGAACAACCTGTGCTGGTTGCACGAGGAGAGCTGCCAAAGGAGATCCAGTTCATTTCGGTTTTTCGTTTAACCATCACCATAGTTCTCATCCTTCATATTATTTTCTCTCGTTTTTTCCGTTCACTTCTTTCTTGCTTTCTATCTGTTGTCGTGTTTCGACAATACAGCAACCAGCCGATGGTTATATAGTTTGTTGCATATGGAATCTATCCATTTTACCGCATTATTTATTTAGCTTAGTTCTTGTTATTGGTTCTTACGGTGGAAGAGTCAAGTGTAGAAAAAGGGTTTTTTGAATTTTCCGAAATACACACACTCGAATCGGTTTGAAATCCCGGAAATATTTTGTGTATGGCTTTTTTTACTCGGTCCGTCTGTTGGCTGGCGCTCTCGGATTCTCGTCTCATTTGTAAAAGGTTTTTACTATGCAAATTATTTGCCAGAGTCGAGATTGATATTCTTTCTTCCGGTTTTGTCATATGAATTATTACCAAACGGCTTTGATTACCTTCGTCTCCGTACCCGACCATTTTTCGTCAAATGCATGCATATTTTCCGGCAAGAAAATAAATTGGGCGTGCCCAATTCAATACAATGTTATTATTGTCATATCAAAATTTTGCTCAAACCATCCTTATTGCGATTTTGATTGAGTTTTTCACTGTCATCATCGTATGATGTCGAACATTGTGTGTTGTATCACAAGCACGTTTTGATATCATATTGATTGGCTTAACTTTTTTTTTGTTCGTTCGATATCTATCTTTTTGTTTTTATCTAGTGTTTCGGTTCGACCGTCGATGTGTGCGCTCGGTGTAAAGCAATGGCTTGTGGGAAAATCGACATTCGTCCGTGTGAATTTCAACAGTTTCACCAATATGCTTACCCTATCTCACCTTTAATTAACCTGATTTGAACTCAGGAAACATTGTCGATTGGCAATTTATTTGCAAATTTAAGCTGCCCACAAGGAGCAAATGAGGCGAATAATTTTTTTTCAGTTTCATACGGTTTCAAGTAAGCTGAAAAGAGGAAGGGTTTGAGTCAATTTTGTGTACAGCACACATTCAAAAATCATCGAAATGCAGTTGTTCGCTTTCTGTTTTTCTTCATCATTGTGTGCCATATGCCATATACGCTATCATTACTTTGTCAGTCGACGTCAAAAAGAACTTCGCGACTCACAAGAGTATGGAATGTCGCGAGCTTTCAACATACGTTAAATATGGTGTGCACGGAACACACAAAAGAAAGGTAGTCAAACGTAAAGCGGCGAAACGAGAAATGAAGTCGACCAAGGAATACATCAAGCACGCGCTAAACTCGTTCGAATATTACTCGCACCGAGTAGAAGTCACTTTCAGTTACGTTCTTTTTTTTGTTCTTTGTTAATGTCATCTCTCTCCCTTCAGCCGTTTGTGACACTTTTTTGTTGCGCGAGCTCCTTTTTATCAGCGAGCAAAAAGAATGTATATTTATTTTTATAAATAAGAGGATTCTTGTAACAAAAATGTGAAAGTTTAACACAGATGATGTATACGTTTATATGTTTATCCACTTTATGAACATATTGTACATGCAGATACTGAAAAACGCGCTCTCACTCACGCCGTGAATGTGTTCAACATTTTGTGAAAACTTGCGATATCTGTGAGGTGTAGAATGAGTTGGAAAATTTACTTTTTCTTTCTGTTGATAGCATTCCCATTCTTGATGCTCGTGTGATTTCATTCCCTTTTTGACGTTTCATTTTTTTTATCAACTTCTCGTCTTTTATCAATGTCTTTCTTGCGCTCGCTCACGCTTATGTGCGACGATTGTCAGCTTTTCTTCTTCGATAACAGCCATCGTGTCTGTTGATCTTTCATCCACTTGTCTATTTGCCGTTTGTACTTGTGAGTGTTTTATTCGGGCGCATCAAGACAGAGAAATCAAATTTCCTTTGCTTCATTTCATTTCTCGCCTTTTTTATCTCTCAACATTCAAGACAAATTCAATTTGTATTACGTATCTGTGATTTCGAATTATTTTCATGGCGCCGTTTTTTCCGCCATTTTTTCGGAAGGACTTTTTTGCTAATTGGTTTTCAGATTTGGAATAATTTAAAATCTTTCATCGCTCGCTTGGCCAACGGCCACTTGCTGATTAACTGCCTTCCCGTTGAACTGTGCGAGCTCATTAAAAAAAAGGGTTTTTTTTTTAAAAATGCTCTGCAAAATGCGGGAAAATGCTCTCGATTCGAATGGCAAAGAGCTTATTGCTCTAAAAAGCTACAGAAAAATGTGCTCATAAATACATTGCCCATGACAAAACTATCATGGAAAATGGCGCAAAACTCTTCCAATCGCAAAATGTCCGTTTGCATTTTTCTCGGCCATTCCTGTTATTTCAGCGGTCATTAAAAGTTGCCCTATCACTTCGTGCATTTTCACTGATTGAATGGCTATCTTTTTTCCAGAACGAAACGGAGGCAAGTCAAAACAGCAGCAGAAGCAGAAAGAAATTTGTTTGCCTTTTCTGTCACCGCAGAACCGTTGCAGTGTAGATAATATAGTGCGACCAGTTGGTTAATTTCGTGCAGAATTTTTCCATTTTTGCAGGAAGACTGCATGCAATATAACTGTGATGTCAGCTACGATTCGGTTAGTCTATATACCACGCGCGCACGTTTTTTTCCTCACTTTGCGCCGGCCTTGGTCTCGAGCATATTTAGATTGCTTTGGTAATAAATGCAACAATTTGTGGGTTCCGCTGGTTGTGGCCCTTTTCTGAAACTATTCATTTCGGTTATTTGCTATGCATCCGTTGGGCACCATGAAACTGGCCCCGAAATGTATTCAACGGCCACATATACACGAAAAATACCGAAATGAGCAAATTTTCTCTCTATTTCTCTCTCTCTGTTGAAGAACAAGGAATTTACCAAAATGAAATGTTACGATCTACCGTTCAATTCGGTTATGTGTACCTTCTTATTTTTGAATTTTTCCATTGTTCCGCCGCTCCTGCTTCTGCAGAGTGTTCTTATGTTATTCGCGCGCTTATGTTATTCGCGCACAATATACCGAAGTCTCTTTATCGTAGTCTCTTTAATTTTAGTTGTATTGCGGTCTGTATTTCGTTCGTTGGTCGGTTTTGATAGCATCAAATTTCGATCCGAATGAAACAGACAGACGAACATACAGAGAGAAAATATTTGTGGAGCCACGAACCAAAAACCAATATGCAGATCGTCTTCTTCTACTTTTCATATCTGAACGCAGAGCAGTGGAAACATGTTAAATGGAATTTATAAGGAAACTAATGTGTGTTACATTTATGATTTATTTATTTAGTGCTGTAATTTTCGAGCTCGACAACCAAATTATGCTAAGCGCTTGTTGCCTCACTCTCACATTGGCCCGGCGAGTGTCAGTGGATCCATGCTTGAACAGTTAAAGTTACAAAGCATACAAACCGAATAGAATTTCCGAGATTTATGTACATTGTACACACACAAAGTGCACACACATTGTTTGTGAATATATGAATGAAACGAAACGAATTTCTTTGATTTCGTCTACTGTGCAAGTTGAAATTGTGTGAATTCTGTCCATAGCAAGAGCCAGTATGCTCTGTAAATGAGAGCTCTCTGCTTAGCTATAAACTCCTTCATCGCATCAAACATCTCTCTTTCGTTCTCTCGCACTTTGTGTGCATAATTTGTTGTGTCAAGTAATCATACGTGTGCTTTGCTATTTTCGCCTCTTATCTTGGCCCTTAAGTAAAACAAATTGTATTCAATTGTATTCTTCGTTGTGCGTTTATGTTTCGTTGTCGGTTTTTTGTTGCAGTATTTCTTTTATTCGTCCATGTACACACCGTTGGAGAAGTGTAAACGTACAGCCCGATAATTGGTCGGTATACATTTCACATTATTTCTGTCGTGTGTAAATATAATGATACAAACGCGGCTCTAACAATGCGGGCATTTTAAATTTGGATGAAAATAGGAATTCCTTATGCTATGTGTCTCACACTCTCCCTCTCTTTCTCGGTATGCACACTCGTTGAAGTGGTTCTTTCAACATTTCTACTTGATTAAATGTAATTTGTACCAATTTATTTCGACGAGACCATTCTCATGAGCGCTTGAGCATTGGCCCGAGTACCTATAAGTATCCAATACAAACCGGCTATGTGTTGAAATGAAGCTATTCGTTTGCTGAAATTCCTTCTGAAATGTTGTTCTCTCTCTCTCTCTCTCTATCTCTCTATCTCTTTCTCTCTGTATGATTCAATTGTAATTTTTTCCGATTTATCCTCTTGAAATAGTCAATTTGTTTCGTTTCATTCTACAGGATGCAGAAAAAAATACGTGCAAAATTCAAGTGGAAGCGGGAGTATGTGTATATATATCTGCGAGCCAAGCTGATTCAGTCTGACACATTTTCCAATAAATCACATAAATCCACTCAAAATCACCCATAAACTCGGTTGCAACGCACTCACTCGTCTCCATAGCCGAGAATTCGATTAGATGGAATTTTCATCAAATTTAAATGGCCATGAAGAATGATGCCGTGCGAAATATGCTCGTATATTTCAGTGTGCATTTTATGAAATATGATTGAAAGAGATACGGTTCGCATATTAATGCGTAAATGATAAGAGTGAGCGGGTGCGCGGCCGTTCCAACCAGAGCATATGATACGATTCGTCGGAGAGCGGCACAAAAAATCCCAATGTAAGATTCATCGTGATGAGCATTGGATTCTATCGATTTCATATCTTCAAATGGGCTTCAAGCACATTGCACTGATGAACATTTTTCCTCGCCCGTATTTATATTTTTGGAATAAATTTTTTATCCTGTGTTTTTTTTGATCGCGCTCGCGCGTCAGTGCTTACGTCCAGCATATGATTTTTGCGCATTTAGCACAAATCACATCCATTCGCACACGGCAACTGGTTCGCAACGAGCAAAATCAAAAGCAAACAAAATTAGTATTTCATTACCACATCTAGAATTTATGCATCCCACCATAACACGCGTTCACCTATTAATATTTAGTTGTTATTTACGAGCATTTTCCCGAGCGCTTGCCCGAGCGTTTGCTCGAACGCGCGATTCACATTCCCTTTTTTAATATATATGTTTTTCAAAGAAATGTCATAAATATGTAATATTCTATCAACGCATCGCGGAACATAATTCATTTGATGTTCACGAAAAAGAAAGACAAGAGATAATGGGATAAGTTGGAGAGCGAGAGAGAGCGAGAGAGAGAGAGAGAGAGAGCGAGTTAGAGTGTGTGTTGCAAAAAACTGCATAATCATACTGAAAAGCTGGAAAGCCAATTTTGTTGCAAATTGAGAGAGTGAGAATGTGGCACGCATTGGAAAATCCACTGGGTTGAATGTTCTAAATAACCGCTTGCAAGATTCACGACATATTCAAATCAATCAAAAACGGATTAGATGGAATATAAAAAGTCATCCAACGCAATTCGAACGACGCCATCAATCTTTCATTACATGTTCTTTGCGTTGGCTTGCATACCCACATTTGCAGATGAGCGAGCTCGCCGCTTACGCGAACGCAATTGATTGTGCATTGATTTGTCGAATTTTTGCTGTGACACAAAATTTTGAATCAAAGTACCAAGTGAATTTAATAACATCGGGATTCGAATCAATTTGTTCGGGTTTTTTTTTCACCAATGGGAAAACGAGAGAGACAAAATGCGCTTTTCACTGATTTTTCGGTGAGAAGTTATCTTTTCACCTCATCTCACATTTCAAAAGTGTGCTGTTATTTAGATTGTTTGTTCACCATCAACCGCCAATTGAAAAACGAACGCACACAAAACCGCCAGCCAACATTCATGACTCTTTTTTTTCTTTCTTCCTTCTTTTATTTTTGAACGCGCTCGCGCCCACGATAAATCGAAAATGTACAAACGCAACTGGCAATCGCACATATGTGCAACCACCACTATCAAAATACGATTTCGAATCATTATTTTGCATTGGCTGTTTTTTTTTCACTTCAGTCATTCAGTTCCTGTGCAAGCATTCCCTCGAAAGGAGTCTATCAAATATAACCGCTGCTTTTTCCGAGATATGTTTTTTCTGTTTCCTATTTGGAAAAGAGGAAAGATCCGTTACGTCGTTTTTATTTTCGTTCATTTTTCTTTCTCCATCGTTTCCACACTCAATTCAAATTTGACACAATACGAAGGATATTCAACGCACGCGGAGAAGAGGACCAGCAAAAAAAGATGGAGCAGATAAGAGAGTTTTATAAAAGAAAAAGAGCGCATTTCAGTTTGAATAAAATATTACACCCCAAAGCATCTTAACGACAAAAGTATCAAGCATTCACATATCGAATTATTGAATGTTCACTTTCTATTCATCGTATTCATGTCGCCAATTGGTATACAGCCCGAATGCACACATAAAAACCAGCCATCGAAATGCTTGTGATAGTATACTTCAGACAGCCGATAAGTGTAAGAGAGAGAGAGAAAAACGACGCACACAAAACACGATTGCCTGTTTATTTGTCAAGGTAAAAAGTGATCGATTGTAACAATACTAGATACGCTGATTCATTTCTGCAGTTTTGTTAAATCCACGAAAATGATATTCATATTTTGCTCATTCTCATGATCTTTTCAATGGTGCTATTGAAATGCGAAATCACAACAAAAAGCTCTTTTGCTTTCAAGTGAATGTGTTCAAAGAACTGGAGTCTTTGCTAGCTCGCCTCCTTCACATTCTGTATAATTGAGTTTTTTTTTCCCGAATGCGTTCCGAAATGAAAAAAAAATCAACCAAATATAAATTAAATATCTAAAGCTTCACTTGGCAACCGTCAACAAAATATGTTCGTATGAAAATGATACAGCAAATTTTGTTTTTGTCTTGGCATCGCCTTGTGAAGTTGCTGCTTTTGACTGTACTCAATGTATTCACTCAAGTTGGGATGTCATCCCGAGAAGTCACCAAGAAGACATACGAGCATCACAATTTATGGCACGCATACACGGGGCTCAATGCGCTCACTCTTCGAGAAGGAGAACAAAAACAATTTACGTGCATCAAAAACATAATAGCGGAGTAATAACAACAATAATACCGAAAAGTTAAGTGAACAAATTACAGTTCGACTCTCCGATGAGCTCAATGATGAAAAGAATGAAGAATGAATAAAAAACTTATACACAGAGTGAAACAAAAATACATGATTCATCCCATTCAAAACATCTTGGCAGAAGATAGATGGATGGTAATGCAAAGAGTTGATCGGCAACCATCACGTAATATGCAAACAAAACACATAAAGAGCAAAAAGGAAAACACAGAAGATGAAAAAACAACAGAACACACAGACAAGGCATTGTGATGGGAGTTGAACGAAATGACGATGGAAATGCACCGAGGCGCACAGACTTCGGCCAAATGTACGATAGTGAACTTAACACCATTTTCACCATCAATGGAATAGGTTTGCGTTTTTGTTTGTTTGATTTTGCTTTGTTTTATTTCAGAACAAAATGCTTTATTTTCCATACGATATTTTTTTCGCCTTGTTGCCAGCTAAGAATTGATTATTACAAAAACACAAAAGTCCTGCATAGAACCATCAAGTTCAGAAACAAAAATCATCGAACAAGAGCGCGCGCAAATACAAACCACGAAAAAATTGCTCACTTTTTTTCTCTCGGTCTGTATATGTTTTGCTTGACTTAGATGCGGTTGTATTGCGGATTGTTTGCTGGTGGATGTGAGAAAGATGTTTAATTGGTTTCGACTCGAACAACAAAAAAATGAGTTATTCTTATAACAAGCAAATGAAGTTGTGTGTTTTTTTTTCCTTTCAAAAACATCCATCAAAAATGGTTAGACGCTGTTTTTATTGATTGATATACAAAAACCGCCTCATTTACGGGCACGTACATTCCGCTTGCATTCAAATTATGTGCGTTGCATTGCACTTTCACGATAAATTGTATTTTCTGAAAAATAATAGAATAGAGCGCGTCAAAAGCGCGATTTTGTCGTTTGAAAATCATCATCATTGAGCACGAGCATCGACACTGAAAACTCAATTCATCGGCATTTCATTTCATTTCAATGGCATATTCCTAAAGAGATTTTCTTTTTTGTTAATGTCATAGCGAACGTATTGTTCATTCTCTGCTCAATAATGCATCTTTCTTTCTCGCTTTTTATGATTTTTATTATTTAGCGGCATTCGTTTTTTCACGTGCCCGTAATAAAAATAAAGTCTTGACAGCAGCTACAAATACCGAGACAATTTTTATTCCAATTTTTGCCGGAATAGTGCAGCAAAATCTTGCGTGCATCAGCTAAAAAACTGGATATTTGCATATTGATTTCCTTCTTCCGTAAGGTTTTTGTGCCGATTCGAAAAGTCTGGATAAAAATCAGAGGAATGGAAATTGAATTGAATGCATTGCAAAATCACTTCGATTTAATTTCATTTTGTTTTTCTTTCGGTTCGAGTACTGATCAATTGAGATTTATCATAATTCGTCAACTTTCAATTTTACAAGTAATCGACACATCGAGCTTCTCCAAAATGCTCGTAAATGCGCACGTGTAGTGACCATTGACCATGCCGCGATCAAATCAACGCTTCAATTGCATTTATTTACATATTTCATAATTCAAAACGTAATCCCCCATTGAATTGTCTATATACCCAAACATTCCTGCCGGTCATTTATGGATCGACAACAACAGCAAATCGAAAAGAATGCCATGACGAACCAGCGAACGAGCAAACAAATGAAGAAAAAAATAGATTGTCAGTGCACATTATGATATTGTGAGTAGATCAAACTATTTGGATGAAAAATTCTTTGTTGGTTTTACTTTGAGTTTGACTTGTTTTCTCTCTCTCTCTCTCTCTCTCTCTCTCTCTGTGTGTGTGTGTGTGTGCGTGTGTTTTTCTCATTCATTTTTTTGTTCTGTAATCTAAATACTGGTTTGGTCGATTGAAAGCAGTTTTATTGTAAAAGCGCTTGGGGATCGTTGCCGGTTGTATCGAATAGAAACAGCACACCTCAGCAATCCAATAAACATTGCAATTCGTGGCTTTGAGATTGATAAACGACATCGAAATAGAAATAGTTGCGAGCAACAAACAGAGAGAGAGAGAAGGGGGGGGGGGAGAGACACGAACAATTGCACAATATCAATATCGAGGAGAGACAATCCGAACACCACAAGCTCTGTCTATTAAAAGGCGACACACAAAAATACAAACAAACAAAGAGTAAACACAAAAATATCGAATAGGTTGAAATGGTTCTGAAAAATGCTGAATGCATGAAAAAATGCAGAGCTGTTGCACGCAAATAAATTACGATTGGCACAACGAGGAACATTTGATTCGAATGAAGCTTGCACTTTGTTTAATTAGGCACAAACACTTTCGAGATTCTATTCACATGCTGCGAATTGCTGCGGGTCATTCGGAGATTTTCAGAAAACACAAAGCAATCCCACAAACAGCTGCATTGTGTTGCAGTCGACGTTGGAACGGCGATGTGCCTTTCTGTTCGTCAACCAAAATCATATTGCACAAAAGATCGACGATAAACTATGATCAAGTGACTATGCAGAAATACATATCGCGCAGCGAGCGCAAAGCAAACGGGATATTTGATTGTCAAACTGTATTTTTTTTCTCTCGCTTCGGCGTGTATTTAAATACTAGGAAGGCATCTGACGCAATGATTATCGGCGGCAATGTGCCACAAAACCGATTGATAAACACTGAAATTCTGTCATGAATGCAATAATAACTCGAAATAATATGCAAAATCATATTTATACTTTATGTCTTTATAAAGAATATTGTGATGAAAATCGGGCGATTTTACTACCATTTGATTAAACCAAATGCCGTAACATAAATAATTCACACATAGAGCGAATCGCAGCGGCTCGTGTTCGCCCTAATTTGGCAGTATGTGTTTTGTGCTGATGGTTGATGCAAAAAGAGTGTCTCTATAGCACGACGACATTCGATTTAGTAGATAAACTTCACATAATCACAGGTTTTGTGCACCTCCAACCAAATGAATCGAAACATACGTCCATGCAATAAATGAAAAGAAACTTATGGGTGCAGTACGACGACGAGCCGAATGAATGGAAACAAGTGAAATACAGCAGAGGAGCAAAAACAAAAAATATGCAAGCAACAGCAATATGTATGGAAACTCAAGAAAAAAAAAACATTCCAATTGAAACTTTAAATGAATCTCATGCTCTCAGAACTAGTTACGTCTGTGATTCTTTTTTTTCATATTCCCAAAGTGCTGCTTTTCAAAAGTTGTTGCAGCTGTTTGGTACTTGTTTTAGTAATTTTTGTTCGACTATGAAATGTGTGTGTGAGTGTGTGTTCGGTACAGAGCAGCGACAACATTGCTTAATGCACTTTTCAATTGTACGATAAACTTCTGCGAATGGATGACTTTTTCCATCTCAATATTTCTCTTTCACTCTCCCGCGCTCGCTCTTGCCACCGCCCAGCTGCTCTGACCATACACCGTTTCTGCCAGATTCAACGTTTCACATTCCGTTGCGTTCATTTATGTGTAAACAAACAAAAAGCAAATACTCTCTGCCAGTCAACGAGTTAGAATTGTTGGTTGAGGTATATTAACGAATTAAGCAATATTTTTTTCCCTACTTCTTCTTCTTCTGTTGATTCCATTTCATCCCAGCTTATGTTAGTCATGCGGAAAACCATTCTCCTTCAGGTGTTGTGAGTGTCTCGGTGCTGTTGCACAAGCTCCACAGAGCAACGACGAAAAATGAGGAAACAACCGATGAAGGGAGAGGGAAAGAAACAAAAGAGTTGAAGTTTGATTTTGGATTGTTTTGCATAATTATCGTTTTCCTTTCCGTAATGCAGCTACTACTAGACTCTATCTGATATATAGGGGTCCTAGATTTATTAGTGTGATTATGAAATGTATGCATGTTTCTGTGGTTCTTGCATCCATGGTACTGCATTTGCAAATGGGTTTCCGATTGGATTACTGCCTTTTTTCACTCTCCAAATCCCACTTTTAGTCCTTTAGATTGAGAGTGAGCGAGCGAGATAGAGAGATAGAGAGAGAGAGAGAGAGAGAAAGAGAGAGAGAGCAGGCGGGCGAACGAGAGCGAAGCAATAGATTTGGAATTGGTTATTCGCTTGTTTGTTGCCGTCGTCATTCAGGTGGGCCGTTTCAAACATTTGCATCAGCATACTTGAATTTTCTCGTTCCATTAACCGCATTATTCTCGTTATTTTCTATATTTTTTCATTAAAAACGCACAATTTCAATTGCAATGCCATTCTCCACGGTTCAAATGCAATGATATCGTATCTAGTTGCTCGAATTATTGTTGTGATTAGCCAACAACAATTAGATTTAGTGGTAATTTATCGTGTATATAGGATTCCATATACGTGAATTTGAAATATCTCAATCATTCGAGAGTGGGAGAGAAATTGTGTGAGTCGAATTATTCTTTTGAAAATTCCATACAACTATTTCAATAGTGTTCAATCACTATATCGTGTATTGGATTGCAATTACTGTATGATCTCACATATAAACACGCCCAGATGTTCGCCATTCACCTGATCAGCGATGGACTGCGTATTATGTTTTCGACCGCAGCTGTATCACAGTTATCAATGATCGAACTATTTGTCAGTGTTCAATGCTATTCAAAACGATCACACACACATAGCAGCAGCATGCAGCAGCCTGCCAACGGTAATGTGGCTCATTAATTATATCAGTGGGTAATCCCAGCGGTCCACAATTTGCATTGTCATCGGCACGAACATGGTCAGAAAATGTGAGCATATTTAATAAAATGAAATTGTAAATAGAACATGATTTAGGCATGAAAAAACACACAAAAATAAGCGCATATATTCTAGCCCCGAAAAATCTGACGACGGTATAATATGCAATCCTATTAGGAATCCGCACAAATGAACGACACTCGCCTCTAATTGGTGTTACACAAACACGCACGGCTCACAAGAATGGCAAAGCTTGAGTCATGATCCCGGCGAAATAAGAACCGAACACAAAGAACTTTTAACATTTTAAAAGTATCATATTGTCGTTTTGAAATCGGGTACAATTTCCGTTTTCTATTCCATAGCATGATTTGTTCTTTGTTTTTTTTTTTGTTGAATCATAATTTTGCGGACGACAGTAGAGCAGCGTTGAGTGAAATAGAATCTGCGCTTGATGTGCGCGCAAACCGACACTTGGTGAAACATACATACTTGGACAATCATCAACGAAAATTAGTGTTCCTTGCACACATAAAAATAGGCATATGTTGTACACATAGATAAAAAAGTAGATATAAATAATTATTTTCGTGAGCGACGAGATTTTGAGAGGATCGGATCAAACTGGTAAATGAAATGGACAAATAGAAAATATAATAAAAAAAAAAAAAAAAAAAAAATAGGAATGCACGTTTGAGTCGTCGAATACTCGGAGTTGAAGAAAGTATCAACCAGAAGCATATTTACTGCGTCACGATTGTGGCGCGCATTGGCTGACTTAAGTATACTTTCTTCAGATAACATGATATTCCACATGCTTGTTCATTAGTGACGACGATCCATACCAAAGTGCGAAACGGTAGATTATTTCAATGGGAGAGGAAATATAATACACAAAAGAGCATAAAATGAAAAGCATTAAAAATGAAGCGTTCGTTGGGCTTTTGACTTTTTTCCCGTGCTTATGTTTGTTTTTATGCTGACTGAGGTAAACGGTTCCGTCTTTGTTTCTACCAACTCATCACATATTCATTTGTAATTGTTTGGAGTATTTTTCCCGAAATTAAAATGAAAAAAAAAAACCGAGAGAATGAATTAGAGTGGAATAATAACAGCTCGGCTCAAACCATTCCAAGTGAGCGCATTCAATTCTCAGGACGGCATATGGAAAAAAGGGGTGGTGTGGTCGAGAGAGAGAGGCCGGGAAAGAGAAGGAGGTATGAACTGAGGAAAGGCAAACGGCTGAAATATGTAGACAGTATTGACGGGTTTTGGCCAAATAGGAACCATAATCGGATGCAAATGTATTCGAGCATATGAAATTGATACTTTTAGCATAAAGAATATAGCACTTTTTCTTTGCTAAACTGGACTATCTAATATCGAATGAAGAGGCCCATGAACTGTTCACAAATAAAAGAGTTTTGTGATATTTATCTCTGGTTGTTGTTATGTTTGGGCTGCGATACGGTCTGCATAATCTCATCGTGGTTTCTGCTATGTTCTTATGGTTTTTCTTTGTGTGGTGGCGATAGAAAATCGCATAAATGATACAATCATAGCATCTACTGTACAATTCAGTTGTCTTGACTAATAAACAAAGTGTACTTAGTGTCTTGCTAACCAACTTGTTGTTACGACTTCATTTTGTGGACTGGCTGCCGACTTTATTAAGAACATATATTTATTATTTCCATTTCTCGTTATCATCCGTTTTCCTCCTCGGTGACTATTTGTCTGTTGCTTGATGCAGTGCTGCGGGTGCGTTTTCTCTCTCATTCTCTCTGTATGTGTGTCTACATGCAATCTTCAGCTATGTTTTTGGTTAACAACGATTATGGTTAACAGTTACTACACTCACTTGGCAATTTTGACGATGTTGGCTTCAATGGCTTGTTACGCGTATGGATAATGACACTATAAATGAAATGAATGGTTGTTCTCGGCATAATTGTCATAATGATATGAATGGAAGCAGCAGAAAATCGTGGAAAAATATTCATTTGTACTGTGTATTGCTACACTGTGTCCCACTCTCTCTCTATCTATTTTTTTTCTCTTCAAAACTTGGGTAAGCAACCACATTTAAAGCTAGAATAAAGAATTTCATTTTCTGTGTGATGAGAGTAAGTGGATCACTATCAGAGATTTCCGCGCTTACTTTCAATTGCAAATCATCGCTTGTGTTGCGTTTAGAAAAGAAATTACAAAATTAAGTATTTACATAAGAATTGAAGAAACAACGAAGCAGCCAGCGAGAAATTGAAAATGCAAAAATGTAACATCAATTTCGAGAGCGACACAGAAAGATTCAGCAAGAGTGAGCACCAATGTGAATGTGAAAATGCAAAATATGAGTGTGGCTCTAGTAATTTTCGAGAGCGCGCACAGATTTTGAGTGAGTATGGAATGTGTTAGCGGGTGAATTGTGAAGCGAGAAGATGTTCAAATTATACACTCGTTGGTGCGTGTTTTGTGGTAAAGTGAAACACTTGTGACGAGCACAACTGATATCACACCAGATGCACGAATGAATGTGTGCGCCTCTCTCATTCGAAAAAGACTTGTTTAAAATACACTCATTGCTCAACTCAAAAGTTGGGAGTGAGTGATAGGCAAATCTTTAGTTGTGTTCCTTTTTCGGTCGCTGCCTGACTGCTGCTGTCTATTATTTATGGTTTTCAGATTTGCTAGCTTATTTGTAAATAATAAACGAGTACGGGTTTGGTTCAAGAAGTTAGAGCATTAAGCGCAGTGTGCTGTTGTGCATATGCGTGTACGAACGGGTGTGCCGGTGTAAACGTGTTCAATATAGATGTGCGATGATGAAGTATGGACCATGATCTTTGAAAATGTGAATTGTGCGTACATCTGAATTCATTCCGTTCTCTTCATCATCGCCATCGCCATCGCCATCGCCATCGACACCGCCACCGAATTTTTTCGACTCTCACCCATCGCTAACTGAACTATCTTTTTGGCACTGTTTGAGTTACACCATCGCTATTTCTCGTGTTTGCCGATACATTTACATAATTCTTGAATAAAATGTAAATGATTCGCATTCAAAGACTATTATCATGTTGTTGCCGGCGCGCACAGTCACACAGCCATCCAGTGTGTGTGTGTGTGTGTGTGTGTGTGTGTGTGTGTGTGTGTGTGTGTGTGTGTGTGTGTGTGTGTGTGTGTATGTATCTGTTCTGGGTGCCATGGTTTCATTTCTCATCACCATCGTCTCCTTCGACGGTGTGCACTTTACAGTTGAATATTGGCATTTTCCGTGTGTTGTATGCCTTTTCGTCTAGTAGCGCTCCTCTTCGTAATCGTTGTTTTGCTTCCTTTATCTCAATGCCCAATCTGCATTTTTATTTGAGGTTTTTGCTTGACACTGAATTTGGCTCACGAGGAAAAAGTGAGAAAACATGCATAAATATGCAAACGCGCTCCAATACATGATTCGGTTCCTCAGCGCCCGTTGCGCGCGAGATATTGGTGCGATGGTGTGGCTTATAAATGCATGAAACAGAACAAGAAAACTAAGCACGATTCAAGTTGTGAGATTCGCGCGATTATTTTATGTTTTAATTTAAATTTTCAGTAATGTGGCTGAAATGCAACCGTTTCGATTCAGCAAACGGAGCAACACTCCAAAGTTGCTAATGGCACCGCATCGCAATGTCAAAATGGCAAATATCTTTTGCAGCGACGGCAAAAAAACGAATATGAAGCTATTTAGAGACAATTGTCATGCAAATTTTGTAAAGCAATATTTTGTCACGATACGCGCACAACTTAGCAGATGATTTTATTTCGTGCGCACATTAAAATTGCGGGTCTTATCTCTTTGGGTGCATTTGAATCTGAAATGGACTATGGAGATAAATGGAATTCTATGGTTTGGCCCAGCAACAGTGTTCTTACCTAACCTAACTCGATAAGTATAACCGCATTTTGGACACATTTCAATTTGAATTTTAATTCAGTGAATTTATTATGTAAGTAAGCGCGCGCGTGTGTTGTTTTGATTATTTTATTTAAATTTTATCTATGCGGTCATTTTTAATCTCTGTAACTTTCGAGATAGATGCTTTCTAGCTAAAAATTATGCGATTGAGCATTTGCGAAGATATATTGCATTCGAATAATTTAAGTAGATCAACTTGAAACGATTCCGGTAATTGAGATCAAATTAAGGAATCTCTCATATTGCATATTCATGCAAAAGTGCTTTCCTGCAATGGATACGCCATTCAACCACACTCATATATACTTGGGATGCGCTATTTCAAGCATTTTGGAAAGAGGTTCATGATGCTCTCTCCTTCTCGTCCATTCGCCCTGACAGTCGGCTGATAATTGAGTTATTAGTTGCTGGCAAAGTTTGCGTAAGTGTATCTTCTGATTGGCAGCTTGTGAATAAAAAATTATGCATAATTGTGCATTTTCGTTTGAAATATGCAGGATGCTCAAACGAAATCTAACACCACAAAACAAAATAGTCGATTAGCCGCAATCAGTTTGCAAAATTGGATGTTGACATTATGATAAGTTGTTTCACATTTAAATCGGAGCGTGAGTGTGTTTGTGTGTGTGTATATGTGTGGCTCGGGCTCAAAGAGATTCGTAATCGATGGATGAAAAGCGGATGGTTAGTTTTATCTGTCGATCATTAATCTTTTCAGAAAAGCGTCATAAATGGCTTGAAAAACGCCAACAGCAACGAAATGTAGCCAACTTATAATAACGCCGACTGTAATCGTACCAAGATCTAATCTCGGCTACTTCATGAGCCATAATGAAACTGGTAATTTCATGTAAAATGAATGCAAAGAGGTGATGGCTAATGGAAGACTGCACGGTTAATTTGTGCAATAACAAAAACACAAGCGCACTGCATATCTCGCTTGAAATAAGCTGTTTATGTGTGCTCGATCCGATTTTGTTGTCAATTCTTCGTGAAACGGCTGGCGGAATGAATGCATATAACAAATAAATATACGGTCGTAATTTGTCAACACATCTAATTAATATTCAATTCCAATGTCATATTGATTGGAAGTTTTGCTTGTTGTTCGGATTTGATTAGTTAAGTCACTCGCAAACAATCCTGATCAATGAGTGTACGAGCATAAAATCAGCAATTAAATTGAATTTCACCTTTTATCTATCGATTTGTCTCTTCCTGCCATCGCCGCTTTTTGCTCTCTCATTTCTTTTCTCTCGTCGTGTTCTGGTATTTTTGTGTCGTGTTGTTGTTGTTGTCATAAAACTTTTCGCATTCAAACACAACGGACTTTTCATTTTCGTTTTGTGTGCCGAAGCGCGCACACACATACAGTTATCTACGGTTGTTTCCTATAGATTTGTATAATGGGTACGACATGATGTTTTTGTGGACACTGTTTCATCGAAAGCAGATGCTTAATGGAGCCCCGTACATGGGGCAAGGCATAATTTTCGAGTAGAAGAAAGAAGATATTGCCATTAAATGCTGGGTATTGGTTGCGATTTGAAATGCATTCTCTATGCCATTACTCATTCCAGTGATGATTTTGTGTGAGCGATAAAATAACCGAAGATTAGAAGCAATGGCAAGTATTCGAAGCACCAAATGCATACACACACAGAATCGGTGCATTGGATTGACTGTGGCATCGAAGCGCCAACGTTCAAGTGATTTCTGATATTTCTTTTCTACACATTTTCAGATATAGATGGTTTCGTTCACGATCTTCTAGTACAGTTAGAGTCAAAATGAGAGAAAAAAAACCTTAGAAAAAATAGGGAAAATATTGTAAGCCGTAGAAAAAGTCAATGAAAGAGAACGAAAATGGCCATTTAAATGTTCCTAGATATACTCAATAGATGTGAAGACTTAGTGCTATTTTCTTCATCTTTCTCGATTCGCTCCAAAGTTTTTGTTCTCGCCATTGCTCCGATGCAATGTGTGTATGACGTGCAAGTCAACTTCAATGGATACGAATATACGCGAAAGCTAACATAGTTTGTTGCTTTTTCTTTATTTCTTGTGAAGTTATTAGATATTTATTATCATATCCGAAGAACTTTATCATTGGTATTGGCAGATTAAAACCCTAAAGTTGTGCACATTTTTTTCTGCAATCGCCGTTTCGTATACCTTTTTTCTCATTCGCATTGCATACGATATCGTGATGGTGTGGCATTTTTACCGTCATCATTTTTTTTACGCCTGCATTTAATGTTTCACATTTCCAAAACAAAAACGAAGACAAATATTAGAGAGATAGAGAGTGAGTAAGACGCACAGTTAAACCTCTGGTTTAAAGTATTTTCAGACATTTATAAGCATTTGAGATTATTTATCAGTTACGTCTTTTGGTGCAATAGAGTTTATCATGTTCTTGGGTAACGCTGTTACATGCATAGACATATTTTCCATGCGTCATCTCCTTATCTGAAAGCATTGCGTTCAAATGCACAATCTTCAATCGTTTTCGAGTGTGTGGGTTTATACGTTAGATGAATTGCGGATAAATGGAATCTCTCTTTTCCACTGCCCAAGCGGAATTTCGTAGCAAAATTGTATACTCTTTTTAATGCAAGTGCGGTAGTAAGTGCTCAATCTCATTGTCAGTATTTTCCTTTTGTTTTCTGTTTGTTTCTGCAATCCCTTTGTTTTGCTTTTGGATTTTTTTTCTGTGTTGTTGCCTTCTTTTGATTACAGAATGCCATAAAATGCACAACGTATATATAACATAGTTACATAGAAGCACATGTGCGTTGTTTGCTCCGAACGCAATTCAAATCATTAACCAAAATACAGAGACGAACAATGTCGAGACACGCATCGAGCGGAGAAGCCTTTTGAATGGAAAACATATGATGTAGATTTTTTTTGGCGAGCGCGCACACGCACTTTTTGTTGGTATTAAGGGGGGGGGGGGTGTGGTAATGTAAAATTGCTGTGGAATTGGCAGAAAATCAGCCCGAGTGATTTTGCCTCACATGGGCTTTCGGTGAGCTGGCCATATCTTGTACAGGATTATACAACACGATTCGATGTGTCTGTGTGGCGAAAAAAAACACCAATCTACAAAAAAGGATGCCGCTCGTTCATTCTCACTCGTTTCTATGCACGAATTTCCATTTCTCGATTTTCTAATATCGGTCTCTTCAGTATTTTTTTTCCTATATATGTTTTTGATCGAAGCTTTCGGCCGTACGGCTTCTCTTTCAGTGTTAGCTTTCGAATGGTAGAAGTTGCCTACTTTGTGCACGAAAAATACATGTTATTGGTGCGTTTCGTATAGCTCAGCAGCACCAGCATCGAATGGGAGTGAGATCTAATAACGGTGCATACATTAACATACAAGAGAGAAATATCGTATTTATAAGCAAAACGGAAAAAAGTGGCAAAGCGAGAGAGCACACAACGAACAACAGCAACAGCCGATAAAAAAACAGCTAGAATACGCGCCCGAAAAATGTGCGGAAAATGGGGGAGCTGAAAAGCAAATTCAACACGAATTACAAAGTAAATAATAATGGATTCAGACATTCACATTTCCCGCTTTTTCTCTTTCTCTCTCTTTTTTCATTCGGTTCGCATAATGTAAAAACGCACACCAAATACGAAACAAATGTGGAGTTGGAACTATAATCACAAAATGCTCGCGACGCATGCATTTGTCGTCGGTGGCGAGGAGATGAGAACGAAAGTCGATTAGTGATTGTCCTGATTTCTGTCGCATAACAGCGCCACAGTTGCAATATGCGGCAAAACGTAGATACTAACGTGTCTGTTAAATTATGTTTGTTGAATGTGTGTATGAATGCAAGGCGGAACACAGCATAGAGCAAGTGGCACAGTTATTTGACGAAATTCATTTTAATACATAGTCCTATACGGCACAATCACCGGTTGACGATAGGTCCCATGTCTTGTGTATGTGACTTCAATATATGTTTTTATGAAAATCCAGCCGTAATCTGTAAGTATCTGTGTCGTTTCGAGTAATTTCAAGAATTCAAGTGATATCAACAAGAAGGATGCGGCGTGCTCAGATGTATTCGCTTTTTTTCTTTATAACTCTCTCGATCTCTCTTTAGATTTAATTTTCGGGCTGTTCATGCCGTATCGCATGAAGTTGAGGAAAATCCAAGACGGCATTGTTGGAACGCGAGACGAAAGCGGTAAAATGGAAATGCCATTCGTTCTTTCGTTCATAAAGGGAGAGCACAAACACACACACACACACACACATAAAAACCATCACCAAGTGAACCATCGAGTCGAACGCACTGATTTCATGTCAAAATATGTGTCGCCCAAAGTCGGAAGCGTAAAAAATCGATAAAAATAGTACATGTGTCTCAAATATTAGCCAATAACATTTCACTATTGTACTATTTTTCTCTGCAGTTTTACGAGATTATTATTCGAGCATCGAAAAATGACAAAGTGGAACCGAATGCATTTGCCGTGCAATAATAAAAAAATGAATAAAAATTGAGTGTCCATTCCATTGTTAACAAAACACATCGATTGCTATGGATCGAACTGTCGATGGGATGCGATACGAGGGTGACTATATTTTGTACGCAAATACTTTAATCCATCTAGTCACATCCAGTGGCAGTCATTCGCATTTATCTACCTAATTGAAAAATACCTTTGACAACACACAAACACACACGCAGAGCGTACCGAACACCGATTCGGTTGAAGCACAAAGAAAAATTGCCATGAAATTGCAATTGTGCTCAAGATCCAAATAGCATTTTAATGCTTTAATACAGTGCCGAAAACGAATAGACCGCCACTGCCACCGCCACTGCCACCGCCACGCCGCTCCCACAGCTAGATAAATAGATATGAAGAGATACAGCCGGTTAAATAACTTAGCCAACAACTGAAAACCTATCATAAATTTCCTCAACTAATATTAATATTCATGTTTGCGTTGTTATAATTTATCTGTTGTCGGTGGCAGTCAGTGTGAAAGTGCACAATAGCAGAGCGAGGAGAGCATTAAGAGAGCGAATCAAGTCCAAGTCCAAGTCGAATTGTATCCGATGCGATTCGAATTCCGATTTCAACGTGTGAGCACAATGGGTGAGTGTAACTATATTGTGAAAATCATTTCGATGCGAAAGAGGGCAATCGATACTATTTTCCTCAGTGGAACAGTTTATTTGAAAACGTGCACGCACAGGCAGATGAGGGTTGATGACTAATTTGCAACCATTAATAAGGTAGAAAATGAAAATATTCCGTTTCGTTTTGGAGTTAGGTAAAAGCAGTGGCAGAGAAGCAGAGAGGCAGAGAGGCAGTAGTGGTATCGGCAGCGGCAGCAGTTTTGGGGCAGTTACAACCTCGAAATCCAGGCATTGAATATAGTGGTTTGCACATCCATGCATAGCCTAGTATCGGTTTTTGGTTATGGTGAATACACACAAATAATCCCCGCGCACAGCAGTTGATTTTATAGTAATAAATTATTGCAAATTATTATTATATTCCACACCGTAAATATAAATTGTCTATTTAGCGATTTGGCAAATCGGGTGGATGTATATGTGAACTCTGTACAGAGCGTGGTAGAGAGAGAGAGAGAGGGAGCGAGAAATTCGCATAAAAGGCGAGTTGAAGGAGGAGAGTTTTCATTTTCATTCACTCATTTTATACTTGAGACGTGCTCTTCATCGTCCGTCGTCTTATCTCTTTTAATGTAGTACGTTTAATCGGTCCGTTGAATTGCGAATGCAACGCGCAATTCATGAAACATTTTATGGGGCAGAAAACATGGTTTTTCGATGATGAATCGCCAGCGGCTATACTTAGCCAACGAAATTTAGTCGATGTATTCTTTGTTTGGCTGCAGGCTTCAACAACAGCAACGAAAAAAAAAAAAAAAAAAACAGAAATACCATCCGCAATAAACCGACAGAAGAATCGTGATTGTATTTAAAAAAGGGTAATGTTGCTCTCAGATTGTGGACTCCCTCCGTTAGTTTTAAGCCTTCTAATGGATTAATTGGATTTGTTTTATACATAGTTATTGTTTTCTATTGGCACCGTTTATTTTTGAACATTGGCTCAGCCATAAGTGAAAACTAACTGTGAACGTGAATGTTTTATTTCCATCTTGTTTCGGGTGGAAATTAGTTTTTGGTGCATCGAAAGTATTACATATAGTTGCCATTTCAGAAAGGGAACCGAACATTTCAATCGGCTTTAATCTATTGAATAGAAGCCGAGACATTTTTGCTCTTGTCCTGTATTCATGCGTACCATGTTTTTCTTCGACACATTTGTTTTTCAGTGCCGTTCCGAACGGCAATCTATCGACAAACAATGGCTTTCTCCATACCATAGCCGAGCTGATCGTTAGCCTTTATTCACGGCTACATGTCGAACGAACCTATAAACATACAACGCAATAAAGGTAGAGGAAAGGACGAAAAAAATTGCTGAACGGCTCAAAATTAGTAGAAAAGGGATTTGATTCTGTTGTCATTCACACCCCATTATTTATATTAAACTTTGAAATTATTCAGTTGATTATCGGTTCGATATGTGTTTAGGTAATTGCTCTGTCTCTTTCCAATCAACGCTCGTCGATCTTTAATTGCATGAAGCGAGTGCGAGTGCGAGTGTGTTTAATTCTAATATGTTTATTATACAATTTTTGGGAGAGCGTATGTTTGGCAAACGGTGCGGTTTGTGCTATTCGACGTCGGTCGGTCAAGCATCATGATGTTGTTGCCGCTGCTGCTGCTTTGTCACACACATACAAGCATCGCATCGAGGGATATAGATACCCGACTAATACAACAGACGCTTAATAAATATGTTGCATATGTTGCTGTTATTATTATTTTATTGTATGGATAACAATAACGGTCCATATGGATTTGGTAAATTGAACAAACATTTATGACAAATTCATTTCGATGAAATTGTTCGGGCTGGGCATGGAATATTCAACAACTGACGTGCAATGCACGGAAAACTTTAATTTTTGATGTTTAAATTACGTGTCCATATGATTTGGCCGGAGCAAAATAGGCAAAAATGACCGACCGATCGGGTAAATATCGATTGCATGCGGTGCGAATTAACACTTAGTGGAACTGAAACTCGTAGCAATTTATGTCTATTTTCGACATAAAAATCCATTCTTTTGTCCAGCGGCTACTATGAACGACACACCATTTACTTCGACTGCTTTAATTATCTCATAGCTGTCGCTTTTTCGCTCTCTCGCTTTCCGGTTGGCTTTTGCAGCGCTTGTGACCATGTTTTGCCATGTGTGCTACGATTTTATCGTTTTATCTTGTCTTGTATAAGGGATTGAAATGGTTTTAACGACTAGTTCACTAGTGATGTGATACACAAAACATACAGTGAGAGCATGCACACGAGTTCAAAGGCACGGTATTTTTGTTTTGAAATCTTTTTTTCGGGCAAACGAGCCAATACTGTCACTGTCACTGTTGCCACCGTTGCCACCGTTGCCACATTATTTGCATGAAATCGCATTTTTCTACGTTGCTCACTCCTTCTCCCCGTCGCAATTGCACAGACAATTTGCCTTGGCTGTTGAGCCAGAGCGACGCACAGAGATCAAAAATGCTTGTCTCGTCAATAAATCGCACATGGGCTAGAATTTCGATTCTAGTAAAGCGTGCGGTTTAAAACGAAATTGTGAAACTGCTTATCACAAAGTTGAATTGAAAAGGATCAGTTGAATGAAACAGGTTTTCGACTCTCTTTCGTCATTTAAATGCGGAGACGAAAAAGTTTGTTGTGTGTATGCGCGTTTTGAGTGACCGAAAAAGTAGTGAGATCGATAGAAAAAGCTGGAATAAAATGGAATTGTATGTGATGGACACAAGTAGATGGTGTGTGCGGGCTGCGGCAGGTTTGAAATACGTAAATACGCAAATTCTAGCATGCAAAGTAGCAATAAATCGTTAGTAGTTAAACCGTCTTAAAGACTATTGCCAAATGATAATTGAAAAGTGATAGGGAGAACATGCATGTGAAACGGCTGGAATTTTATTGTGCTCATTTTCATCGTAATCAGTGTGTGTAACGGAGAGCCATAGCCGATTACCATGAAAAATGGCAAACGTAAATGGAAAAGATAAGGAGTCACGAAATATGAGAAATTACTCATCAAATGTGTGTAAAATGCACAATTAATAGCGTGTTTTCTCGCATATATATTGGCAGGCAGCGGGGCGACGGAAACGATGACGACGAGCGTGCGGCTGCGACACTCAATTTAAATTATGAATTATTCAGAGGATCGAAATCGTTCGAGCTTATCAATTAATTCGAGTGTATTCAACTGCTTTCATAGCTCGGCATTAATCGCTTGATTTCTCTATTTTCGGTCCAGTTTTGTCCGATGAAGTGCTTAAACACTTCGATGGTCTATTAAGTCGCAATGTTAAAATTTTCAGTATTTTCCAGTGCTATTGATAAATGATGACTTGGCGAATTTTACGTATTTTTGAGGCTTGATCTATGGCCATCATTCCTCTCCAGCTCGCTCGTTCGCTTGTTCGCTCGATCGATTGCCGGGAACATTAAATCCAATATAATCTGCATGGTCATGCAAATATGTGCGGACGCATGACAGTAAATACCTTTGTATACAAATGCTAGAGAGAGCATGAATAAATGGCTGACAATCAGAAAAAAGCATCGATAATAAATCAATTGTGGGAAAGTAAACGCGCTGCGGCCGACCATTATATTGTTCGATATTTGTCCACTTTGTATTTGTTTAGCTGAATAATTAATATGATGAGCCGTGCAGTCACATCACAGCACAGCATATCGGCCCGAAAGAAATGTATATTGCATGACAATTTTATGTCGCTTCAGAAAATGATAATAGAATAATTGTTTGCCGCTTTTATAAGACACACCATTGAGCTACAAATAATTTTTAGTTAATGCGCACATGAACTGATAACGAACGAGTCGATGTTCGGAACGCTTCGATGCTTTGACGTTCCGACAATTTGGCTTTACCTATATATTTCAATATTTGCTCTGTTGATCACGATGTCGAGTGTCGCGTGTCGATAGTTATAAGTTGAAGTTGAAGCAGCCGCACTCCAGAGCATTTTCGGATTGCTGATTGTCCACATCGAATATTATTTATAGTCCGATCACGGTTCGTGGTATGGTTTGTTTCTCTCTCTCTCTCTGTGTGTGTGTGTGTGTGTGTGTGTGTGTGTGTGTGTGTATGAATACGTGCGTGTGAGTATGAGTTTGCATGAAGTGGTTCGACTGTTAATACTCGATTCGAGTGTATTCGAGCGCATTTATTATTATTTATTGAAAATATCGCATCGTCATAATTGGTGGAAGGGAAAAGAGCTTGCACAAAAACCGACGAGCGCACGAGCGAGCCAACGAAAGAAAAGCAAATATCCAAATTGACAGCTACAAATAACCACCAATGACGGCGGTTGCAATTTAAAATTGATGGAAGTACAGAATATCAAAGGCAAAAGAAGAATTGTTGCGTGCCTTCTCTCTTTCTCTTCCTCTGCGATCTGAATGTAGCTGCTCTTTTTTTGCTGCGGCTTCTATTCGGGTTTCGACTTTCGCATTAGCCATGGCATTTTTGTTGTTCCTGCCATTTACCTGCAGAAATGCAGAAACCCAATGGAACATGAGAGTGGAATACGAAAAAAACGACAGGCGATGAACTAAAATATGTGTGGCTAACGATGCCTCTCTCGCATATGTGCTCTCATGTACACATCATTTAAAGACTTTTGTGTGTGCCGTTCGTTCTTGTTGCATTTTTTGTTACCCCTGCTTGCATCTATCTCTCTATCTCTCTGTGTTTTTTTGATCTTATATTTTATAAATTCGGCTGAAGATTGTCGGTCCGGCTGATTCTCTTTCAGTAAATTTGCATCGTTTCTACACTCTTTTCGACTCTTGATTTTTTTATTTTATCCAATGCTGATGGTTTGTTTAGCTGCTGCTACTCGTAGACAGTTTTTGTTTCTAATTGCAGAACTCGCCATGAAATACCACTTAGATAAAGATCTTGCATTTTTGCCGCACAAATGAACCGAAACTTGAATAGTTCGGCGGTTTTGTTACTTGACAGACAATTTACGGTATGTTGAATCAAGGATTTGTGTGCGGATTTAGATTGAAAAAGGTATACACTAAGTTGATCTTTCGCTTTGGCGCACGAATTTGTTCGTATTTCAAATTTTACCCGTAGATTCTATTGCAATACAGAACTTTCGTCTAAAGTTTTCGAAGTTTAATTCATTCCTTTTGCGTTGCTCATTGTTACGTGTTTCTATCATTTGGCAATATTAAAGCATTCCACACCCGCTGAGCCTTCTCATACCTTATCACCTTCAATACCTCTTTCAATCTGTTTTGCTGCGCGCGATTGTATGCTCTTTTAAGCCGTCTCCTCTCGAGATGTGGATTCCACCGTTGATTAAGTGGCTTTAATTTGTTTATCGAATAAAAATCGCCATGAATATAACCATAAACGCAGATGATCTACGTGAGCAAGCCGATAAAAAATGTGTCCAGAAGCAGAAACAGCGAAAAAAAAAACGATTTAAATTTATTTATCAGGTTTTTGTGTGTCGTAAATGCCCTCTCTCTCACGTGAATATTTATGTTTTGTGTAAAGTTTATGGGTGAATTCCATCGAATGACAATTGGGACGGTGTGAGCGATAAATTAAACAATACGAATAAATGTACGAACGTCTCTCTCTCTCTCTCTCTCGATATCCGAGACGCGATTGCGATCAAAGATGAAAGGTTGGCTAATTTTAAATGATGGTGATGACGCAGTGCATGTTATCGAGATAGCATGCATGTCGTCTTGGTCAAAATTTCGATATCAACATGGAATGTCGAAGCGAAAAATTGGACCACCCCATGAAAAACAGCAGCAATAATGTCACATCTGTATGCCTCTATGTCTCATTGAAGGCTCAACTGCATCCTTATTCAATGGCACGTTTGGCTCCAGCATTTTCAAAGACCGTTTGGCTTTTGTCTTCAACAAGATAATGGACATCGAAGAATTTGCTCGGAAATCATGCACAGCCATAATCAAGCTGTTTCAACTTTACCGCCGCTATGCGTCACCTTACTACTGATAACTTATTAATCTTTCCATTGCAACGGTCTACCTTCGTTCAATTTGGTCAATGCATTCGGAATGGCGAAAAGCAAAAAAGAACCACAGTAACTTACGAAATTGCCGCTAGATTAGATTTTTCCGCTCTAACACGGTGTGTATGTATGTGTTTTATGTGCGTATATATTCTGTTATTATTGGTATATTAAATTGATTTTGTTGTACACACAACGCGTACACCAAGTGCGCGCGTAAAACCACTATGCATGCATATACGCTGTCTTTCGGTCGGTGTTATCTCGTGTACGCTCACATCAACCGTACACACTCAAAAATGCCGAAGACATTTCAACAACAAAACTAAAATCATCATCTTTTTGTATGTATTTTAACGAATTGATTTATTTTCCATATATCTTATTTGTTTTTTTTTATTGATGTTTGAAAAAGCACTGCACGAAATTAAACGGCGTCCTTTTGGATACGATAACGAGGTAAACTAAAGAAATGAATACATATTATCTTTACGGAGAAAAAACAACAATCAACTATATGTTCAAATGGCAATAAAAATAAAACGCCAGGCAAAAACCAATAAATGAACTAATAATGTGCCGGGATTGTTTCATCGCTGAACAAAAATGAAATAAACAGGCACTTCACAAAAGCAAAACAAAATATATGTATAATGCGAACGTCGTTAAAGCACTCAACTCGATTTGTATTCGTTTAATTTTTCATTCTTGCTCATTGAATATTTGTTGATTTTATGTTACAATTGAGTCACCAAAATCACTTCATTTGCTGGATGCTTTACCGATTATTTCACGTCGAACTGAAAATTGCTGCTTCGTTTATCAACAACAACAACAAAAAAATACCGCAATTTAATTACACTCACAGGCCAAATGATCTCTTTACCATTGCAGAGAGATGCATTAAATTGCGCGCTCAGATACTAACCACAAATTATTGGATTTTTTTCGTTTTGTGATGAACAAAAATATATGAGAACGATCAGAAATGAATCGAATATCGAATATTTACATAAAACGGGCAAAATCCGTTCGGTCAATAACTGCTGGACAAAATTGTATTTGTTTCAGAGTTTTTGGCCGTGTGGATTTTGGTCGTTTTGTCGTAGATACTGAAGTTTTGTTGAACATAAATAACAAACATGAATATCAAAAATGCACTAGAAAGTACAAAATATTGACATAAATTTTCGGCGCTATTAAATTCTCGTACCTTTTAACACAGCTTTTCTCAATTCTTACTTTCGAATCGTTGTGAATTCGTTCAAATTTGATGTTAATGTTTTGAAATCTGCGCGAATTTGGGAAAAACTCCAAACAGTTTTTTTTTTTTCAAACTTGTTCTCTATTTATTTCACTTAATTCACTTTATTTTCGTTATTTTGAGTCTTTGTTCTTCATTCCCCGAGTTAGAACAGTCTTGCGATTCAATGATGGAATCGATCGTAATGCACCGCTTAACAATGTCCAATGCACACAAAATAACTCTCAAATGAGAAATGACACGAAAAACTGAATATATCTCTCCGGATTGATGGTTGTAACGCATCAACGTTCCAAACTCTACTGGCTGCACAAACCGATTCATCGAACTCTCTTTCTGGCCGTAAACGCTTTCTCACTCAATGTTTACCATAAAGACATGATTATACCGAATGTTCTCTGTTGTGTGTGCACACGGTACGCACGCACACAAATATCCATTCCGACGGTCCCGCAGAGAGCGCAAGAGAGAGAATCTGTCCACCATTCAAACAGGAGTGCTTTGATTGTTTTCGTTTCGTTTTGTTTTTGATTTGGCAGAGCGTAAAAGAGTGAGAGCGTGTCTGTATGTGTGTAAGAGAGAAAGCGGTACCGCTTTTGCATTCAATGTGTCACCAATACATCGACACATAGTCAAATGAAAAGAAGAAAAAAACGCACTATCAAATTGCTTTGTCTGTACGTTCAAATGCCAAAATGCTAAAGTTATATGTACGATAATCTTGTATTTCATTCACACACTGTTCTATGTGTGCTCTCTTCGCCTGCGTCTCTGTGTTCGTCTCTCTCACTCTATGTGTGTGCGAGTGTCGGTGTGTGAGTGTGTGCATGATACACGATCGGATACTCTCCGGCATCGAATACGATGGATATAGAACGCATTTGGCAACCAACACATGTGCAACATCCTATCAGCATGCTTCATTCGAGCAGCATAACGAACGATACAACAAAAAGGAAATGTGGAAAAATTTCTGAATGTTTATGCATTGGCTAAGATTTTCGTACATACATACACTTTTGTGCATTGCTGCTTCTTGAAATGAAACGAGCGAGAGAAAAGAGATCCTCATGAATCCAAAGTAGGAACAAATGGGAAATTGAATAGAGGCAAAAGAAGAAGATGGATAAAATTAACCGAAACTCGAAACGAATGTGTTGAGAATGACGCTGAATGGTGTGTTCGTATCCTTTGATGCATGTATTGAGAGATTTCGATGTAAAGAAACAACATTTTGTTATGAAATTATAGTATTTTCGTTTTGTGTACACAAAAAATACACATTCGCAATTTTACTATGATTGTGCGGCTATTTTTTATTGCTCTTGTCGATTCACGCAAGAAGTCGACGTGCATTTTTCGCATGTTAGCAAACTTGTTTACATTGTGTGATTACCGAACGCTGTTTTTGCAAATCCCATGCTTTTGCGGGATGCTGCTCACTCATTATCTCCCTTTCTCTCTCTTGCTTTCGCTGTGTCGTGTTGGCCTTTCAACCGCATTTAATTATGAATGCATCTTTAAAGCGGGCAGCCGTTAAAAGTTTTCGATAGTATAAACTTGGATTCGTTATCACAACTTTTAAGTAGTCGATTGCAAAATATGATATAAGAAGCGTCAAGCGTCACCTCCGAACAGAGTGCACCGAGTGAAAGACGAAAAGAGCAAATTACATCTCACTTTATCCGATGTCGAAAAATTGGATTAAATTCATCAAATCTCACAGACCGATCTTCGATGCACCCATTCGATTACATCATAGGTTTTGCTCAAGTTTTCTTCTTCATTTTTCCCCGTGCCTTCTTCTTATTGTGCGCCGGCCTTTGTACCGAACATAAATTTTTTATTTTTTCCTTTGCCCTTGATTTATACGCAGCTCGTACAGATTAATCATGAACCGAAGATGAAAAGGACGGCGCTATTCAAGATTTATAAGCAATTTATTTATTTTTTCAATGCTTAATTCATTTTATGCTTTCAATTTCGTTGAAAATTATAGTTCGGCAGAGTCTACGTCGTTGATTCGCTTGAGACAATTTCGTTCGTCGGGGCATTTGGATTATTTCGATGGTGAAAAGTCCTTTCTGGTATTCCGTACTTAATTTTTATTGTTAAATATATATTAAAAAAAAACTGTTTCGATGAAAGATGTGAGTGTGTGTTGCAATAACAGTCGACTGAAAATGAATCGTCGAAACGTTCTTAGCGAAACAGACGCTTGAAAATGAACGATCGACGTGTGATGCGATGCAATGCAATGCTGTGTATGCATAGTTTGTCGATCCAAACCACAAAATGCACTGAAATTGGGCGACTTATTCCTGCTCAGCGTCCTATTGTGTTATATTATTATTGATGGCCTGTTGTCGATCCTTCGAACATGTGTTCTTATCTTAGTGTGTGCCTTTGTGTGTCGGCCGGTTCGATGTAATACAACTTCAATCGTGCTGTGAATCGTTTTGATGGCAAAATACATCAATTTTTATGCATTCTTTTTCTATTTCTCTCCTCTTCGCTCTACCGCTTTGCCTCTCACGCTCTCATTCGATTTTCATAGCACATTTTTTCCTTTGGCTCCTTTGTGTGCATTTCATATGCACTTGACTGCACAACAATGCACAAGCCATTCACTGAAAATTGAATATTTTGCCCTGAATGCGAGCTGCGATTGAAGAGCTGCCGACGGTCCATTATGTGAGTGTGCACGAAAAGGATGGTGTTGAGCAGCAGCCAGCAGCAGCAGCAGCAAGAGAACAACCATTGAAACAGTCATTCACTTGCACCGGCTCTATGAACGATGACTTGTATCATTTCATTTATTTTCCGTCGTTTGCAACATTCTGCTTCTATCCCTGTGTTTGTGTCGATTTGATTATATTGTAATGCAGTAAAATTACTTTCACACAAAATTATTCGGAATCGTAATGTAATAGAAGGCTCTTCAACAAGAATTTCCTTAATCCCAATTCGAGACGATCTCTGGTTTTTGTTATGTGCTTTCTTTACTATTTTCTTGGATGGTTATGTTGTTTCTCCTTGGAATTTGTTTCACAGCCACTCGAAAAACCACATTCGGTATCCCGTTCAAATAGATTTGCCACGCTCTAAATACATTTTTTTGTTCAATTTCGTTCAATCGCTTGATTTCGAATGCATCGATACATTGTGCTAACGAACAGATCCATTCCAATTTATAACTCAGTACATATATTCAAAATTCTAGCTTCCATAATAGCATACATGTCAATGTACTCTATGGCTTTCTCTCTATTGCGTCCGTACCCTAAAACAAGAGCCGATACACAATATCACGTTTAGAATGTTTGGAGCGCATTGAGCGAAAAATGCGACCAGATAAAGACAAGTTTTTTTATGTTTGGTCAAATCCATGTGCATAATTGAAAATTAATCTCAAAATTATAATGAAGATGCTCTTGAAGTAGAAAAGTTATTATACCATAATTTATGAAAAATGCTAACGCTTGTGCTCTAGAAATGTAAAATTTGAATTTCACTATTTCTCCCTCAATACAAACTTCACAAATCTGAGACCGTGTGTGTGTGTGTGTGTGTGTTCTTGCTGTATGGCTTCTAAATCAATTGACTGGACACAAAATCATAGGCCAGTAAAATGGACGAACTTTAAAATTACCCACAAGAAATTCAATTTTCCAATTGATTTTCGATCGAAAGGTGTATTGGTGTGTGTACGACATTTTTTGTCGGTTCGTCTAATGAAATGATTGAGATTGTTGATGCAAAAGTCTGTTGAGGCACGTTTTTCCTGTTCATTGTATGTCCGTGACCATGTGGCAACCGACGTGTACATTTTTCAATAAGTTATGAGTCACGAACTAAACATTGAATAAATGTAGAGTCGGTGAAAAGTTTCCGAGAATGCTGAATATGGTTTTGATTGAATTGTTTGCATTGAAGACATCCTCGTCGTATTGAATGCAATAGTGGTACACAGTGAGACAGTGGCAGGAATTCCGATATCGTTGTGAAAATTCAAAATGCGGCAAATAAAAGGAAATTCGGTTTTCGATTCTCGTTCGAGAATTTGGCACACGGAAATGTATGATGTCGACGGCATGAAACGGGCGAACGGAGACAAAGATGGAAGCGGGAGAAAACTGCAGAGAGACACACACACACACAGAGAGAGAGAGAGAGAGAGAGAGAGAGAGAGAGAGTGAGAGAGAGTGAGAGAGAGAAAGATAGACCGAAGCAGAAAAATAGAAAGAGACAGAATGAGGAAGAGAGAAAAAACTTGATAGAAAAATTGAATTATTTTTTGAAAAGCGTTTTGAGTGCATGTGCACATACACTATAGATGACATACATTGGATGGAATCTAATTATGAAACCAACTCAAGTATCAATCGATCAAAATCAAAATCAAGTTTCCGATTTTCCAGCATGCAGACGAACGATCAGGCATCGAAAGAAAATTGCAACATGCAGCGGAGTATATCTCACTGCGGCCATTGCAATGCCTTTAGTTCATAATTATGATATTGTACTTCATCGAATTATTTCCTACAGTGAGTTCCTCCAGAAAAAGAAAAAGAAGAAGACGAAGGAAAAATAGCTGGAGTCAAGAGTACAATGGCAATTAGATGTAATGCAATTGTGATGCAGTAAAGACGAATTTGCTTCATGACTTTACCGCAACGCAAATTTGTTGTGTTTCATTTTTATGTGTTTGTTCTCTGCGAATGATGCATATTATACGTGCATGATTGTGTGATTCAATTAAATCGGAAGCTGGTTCCATTTGAAGGAATATCGACACATTCATAGCCTCTCGCCCCTCGCAAACCCCCACACATCGTCGTTCCTCGCGTGGTTCAAGCGAAAATTGAATTATCTGTCAGCAAGAGTTTGCATTGCCCTCAACCTTCAATAAAAACAGTAATGTTTCCTGTTTGCGGGAGCTTGCGAGGCAGCGGGGCCAAAACATAGTCTCTCTCTCTCTCTCTCCCCTGAAATGAATTATTTAAAATGATTGCTCGAGCACAAAAGTTCCATTTTTATGTAATTTCTTATGAACAAGTGTAATTTTAGAGCAGTTTCTGGTGCGCTTTGTTTGCTCGCTGAATGAGAACAACGACTTTTAATTGATATTCCATGTACATTTTGTCTAATGACATCTTGAGCATACACATGCTGAAGCTTGCCTCTATTTTTCAAATCAAATTCAATTACCAAGCACTATTATTCACATATTTCAAATGAAATTTCATTGTAAACACTAATTTCATTATAATTCGCCCTCATCATCAGCACTCATTTTGCTATGCGTCATTTTTGCCATATTTTACGACCACATATTTTTTGCCATTTCATGTTGTCGAGCAGCATCTCATTTCAAAAATTGGAAGATTCGTCTTTGAGCGTCAGCATCAGTGTTGATGGCACTGCCAAATCCATTTAAATTCCCAAATGTAATCAATTCAGACATACAGCACAATAGTCGTTGATATTTCTTCATATCAAAATTCAATCATTTCAATTGTGTGGATTCGGAAAAGGAATTTGCGTCTTTATTTTTTTTTTTTTTTTATTTTTTGATGCCGCATAAAATTCTGTCGCTTACTCTCTCTACATATATTTCTTTTAAACTATTAAAAATAAGAAGAAAACAGATTATTAGATGTAATCTCTGGAGTTGAAGGCATTGTGCCTTGACATGAACATATCCATCGTATTCAATGCGAGAGCATTTCGAGTCCAATTTAATGCTATATATCCAATCTAACAACTACAAAATGAAAAAGCAAACTATCAAAACAACGAGAAACAGGAGACAAAAACGTGCATTTCGAACGCTTCTTAAGGCGACTTTACAATGTTCATGTTCATGTTCGTTTGTAATTCAATTCGGGAGCTGCTACATTTGATATTGTTTGAATTCTGTTCGCATGCAAATGTGGAAATCTTTGCTAATCTGTCACTCGAAATCATGGGCACGTTTCAATGTGATTATTATTTATAAGCATGTATAATGTCATGTATACAGTATGCAACATGAACGCGCTCGCCTCAGCCTTTATTTAGATAGAGCTCTTTGCAAAACAAAATCCAACAAAAAGAGCGAAAGCGAGCGAACGCGAGCGAGCAAGAGAATAATTCGTAAATACACACTCATGCCAATTCATACGCACATGTGAGACGGACGCTCACGCATTGGATTGTCGTTAACGCAAAATAATACACATATATTCATATAAATTCATCGTTACAATTGTTGTTAAAACATTTTGCGATTTAATCTGCGTATGATTATTGCTCTTCGTGAAACGTAATGTTTTTTCTACATTCAGTTTCATTTGATTTGCTCAAAACGGAGCGAAACCTTGACACTATTCAGAGCAAGAGCAGCACCATCATAGCAACACACAGATCCACACTGTATTCAAGGATACTTCAACTAATCTGCTCTTTTTAATGCGAGCCCAAGCTATTTCCTGTCGCATGTGTGCGCGCGCGAGCAAGAGAGAAGTGTTCAGTAAACACTGTTTACTTTCGATTATGTGTCTGTTGTAGCCAAACAAATTGCTCAATCCCTGTTTTAATTGCGAGTCACGTTTTTCGATTAATACATATTTGCAATGCAATCGAACAATTCGTCACCTTTACATTAATTCTTCAGGGGCTTGATTTTCATTTGACATGAGCAACACTTGATCTAGTTCACATGCTTCCGTCTACCGACTTTCGATCTATTTGCAAGTGACTGAGAAAACCAAATCTCATCTCTGATAAAAAAGAAAAAAACATTCAATTATTTTGTAAAAGCCAGCTCGAATTGTATAAAAATGAAAGCATGTGCAAAGGACGCATATTTCGTCACTTACCCATTATTTGATTAGCTTTTTTTCCAATCCTTTCTTCGGTTGTCGTTCACAAAGAAGCGATTCTCTCTTTCGAACTGGCATTTTTCGCATCGGTTTCATTTTATTTTTACATGAGCATTATATATTATATTCTCTTTCTGGCCTTCGGTTTTTGCTTTTGATTTCAGTCATCAACAATGTCCCATCTAATCACACTGAAAGTCATTCATTTCGATAAAACCAGCAAAGGCATCATTATTGAATTCTTTAAATGAAATAAAATTAAATAAAAAAAGGAATCATCGTGCCAATTTACACAAAGTGTAAATATTCTTTCAATTCAAATTGAGCTTTTGTGTTGTTGTTTGTTTGTATTTGTACTTCCTTTCACTCGATAATGCTCACACAAAGCGAAAAAAAGAGATCTAAATCGAAAGAAAAAAGACCACTAAATAATCTTCAAATAAGTCCACTCACAATTTTTGAATGAATGAATGAATGAATGAATGAATGAATCACAGCGCAAAGGAATGGTGAAAGAAGCGACGAAAGTAGATTGGCACACAGACCAGCGACACGAGAAAAAAGAAGAGCGTACAGGAGACGAGAAGAACATTTGCGAAACGATGAATATTTATTATCATTGGAGATTTTTCGGGTATTTTGAAAGTGAATAAAGGCAACTTTTCTCTGAATAATGTTAGATTGGGGGCGGTTTGAAAAGGAGAACAAAGCCCACAAACACAGTTGAAAACATTAAAAAGTAAGTGCATGTCAATAGAATTGTACCAAAATCACGTTGAATAAATAAAAAAAGAAGGAGCCAGCAACAACGACCAAATGCGCAAACTGACTCTCTCTCTCTCTCTCTCTTTGATATAGAAATGGCTCGTCAAATGCCAAACAAACGGAAGCCAGTCGAAAAATAATGGGAACAAACGTAAATAAACGTTTGAATGAAAAAATTTAAATTAAAACCATTTGACAATTTGTTGAACGAGCGAGTGAGCGAGCGGGCGAACAGTGAAAGAAATATAACGAGCGAATAAAAGCGTGTACACAAAGAGAAAACTATCTCTCTTGTGGATTTAACAATTCGTTCGTTTGTCATTGGAGCGCTCGCTTTTTTTTGTCATTCGATAATCTTAAATTATGTAAAAATCCTGGTCGAGAATTTTAAAGTCAAATTTGAATTGGTTTTTTCTCTCTTGCTCCATTCACTACTGTGCGCTTGTGTCCGCACATTTCATTTCATTGACAATGCTTAATAAATAAATAATGGACTTTTATTTGGCGAGAAGTGTTGACGCAATAAATACTAAATAAATGGCTCGTATTCGTATACAGGACGCTATAACGCATTGTTGGCGTTCGCTTTTTTCTCACTCGCTCGCTCGTTCGCTCTCTTTTTCAATTCCCTGCATAATGACTGCTGCTGCCGATGATGATGCACAGGAATATAAACTATATAGTCACATGTTCGGACAGTAAATGCGACCTCGATCACCGAAATACCTCATACCTTCAGTCAGAACAGATACAGTCACACACATACATTTCGGTCTATTGCACACACATACATGGACTTTCAAACATAAACTATATTTAGGCCCTGCAACAATGACTTTTTTCCTGTCATTGTTATTGGCGAGTACAAACAAATAAATAATGCAACGCATTGAACAATAAAAATGTGTATTGTTTATGCTTCTGATGCTGCCGATGCTGGCAATGCTGTCGCCGCTTCGGTAGCCAGCGACCGAATCGAATGTGTCAGCACTCAGCATATACCCGATTTAAATTGCTTTAGAAATGAGATTCATTTATTTATTAACCATTTTTAAATTTAATCTTTTTTTCCAATAAATTGGTCACAGACACACGCATTCACATGTTCCATGCAGTAACAAAGCATGCCAAATAGGCAGAGTGTCAAACGCATTGCAATGATTTAAACGAAACGATCCAAATTAATTTACGCACAATTGCATTATTTCGGTGCACCGATAAAGTGGAGCTCCTTTCAAAATGATTCATGCGATTGTTGTCGCCCGAGGGCCGGAAAATCGAGAGACAATAACCACAACATTTGTGGATGATAAGTGGTCGCCCTCTCATTCATTCTCTTTATTTTTCGAATTTCCTTTCGTCCAACATGTCGCTGGCTGACACTGCGCGTCATTGCCGCTCTATAATTTCAATTGGACGCATCTGTTCTATTTCATTTCATGTACTTTTTATCTTTATTTACGAATATGTTACAAATCATAAAAAGTCTTAATCTAAATGTAATTATTACAGATTATTTTAAGAAATGTCAGAAGTGGTATTTTGTTGTTGTTGTTGTTGATTTCGTTGTGTGTGACATTTGGAAACGCCTAAAAGTTCTTAGATTCTATTTGTTGATTTCTCTTGTAATTTTTACAAATGTTCAACATGTTAATAATTCATCTATAGAGATTTTTATTTACAGAAGCCAGATGCTTATCTTTAGACATGGGAAATTGAACGATATTTCCATTTTGTTGGGTTCTTTTTAAAGCTTTCAATTTTTTTCTCGAAATTCGAAGAAAACTTATTGACTCAAATGAAATGGGGCGGGATTCAGGTAGGGGCATCAGGTTTACTTTCTGAATGTATTTTCGCTAAAAATAACATCAAGTATTTTGTTTTCTTTCGATTTTGCCCAGAATATTCGTATTCGTCCACTTTCAATTGACTTTATTAAGATGAACTTGGAAGATCATTGCTTTAAATATTGGACATTTTTTAAAAAAGATTATGGAAACCGAACAATTTTCTTTATAATCGAATCGATTAGATTGAATTAAAACATTTGATAAACCTTTGATAAGATCAAGCAAAATTAACCATGAAAAACATTTTTTTTCTAAAATGAATTCAAAATTAATTGATAAAAAATACAATCACGTTTCGTCAACTCGAGCATCATTATCTGCCTCTTAATTTACAACAATTGTGTGGGAAATATTAAGATACAAATAAAGCCCCTGAACAGAGGAAGAGCGGCATTTAATTTCGTTTGCGCCCAGCTTCGATATCCCTCTGCGTTTGTGCTTGATTGGCTGTCGATTGTGATGCCATAGTGTGTGCCTCTTCCAAATCGGTTTCATCTGCTTGCAGCAGCTTCCTGTGTTTTTCTGTGCATATGAATAATTACGGGAAAATGACATGAAAGTATTTGTGTATCGAAAGGGTTTTTATTTTCAACGAATTGTAATGGTTAATTTTGGTTATTTACTTGCTGTGCGAAGCATGATCATGCCCCACCAAATTGACCAGCCCCATCCAACCAAACAGAATATCAATGTGAACGCCTGTGCAATGGCTACGAATGTATTTACGAAAAATGAACCGATGCGCGCACGTACACCATCATGTTGTGAAAAACGTGGAATGCCCAAGCACAAGCAAAATAATCCCGAAAAGAATGTGCCTAATGACAGTGAAAGAAAAAAACGTCTTTCATATAAAATTGGTTGTGAGAATAAGATGGCTGGAGATTGGAATAGTGGGGTTGAGATGGAGAGGGAGTGCAGGGAGATGGAACATTAAATAAATATGTCAATAATAATTACATACCGGAACCAGGTATTAAACAATTGCAAATCAAGCAGAACCACGCCAAACCGACTGGCAAAACGGGAATGGCAGCTTTCATAACTGATGTATGGTCCACAAGTGATTCATCAAGTTTTGGCCGTGTATCTTCAGGTGGAAGCGTTGGGGCTATGCTCTGTTTCTTGCTGTTCATGCTAGTGCGTCGACTTTCGACTGCGGGTTTCTTTTTGCAGCACATCAATTTCTCGCATAAAAGGGCACAGCAGCTCCTTTGTGAAGGCGAAAAAAGCCGAAAGAATAAAATCATCAAGCCAAATCCAAACAAAGTGAGAAACAGAGTGAGTGCGAGAGACACGATAAAAAGAATGGCAACATTTATATAAATAAAATATGAATTTGAATGTGAATTATTCCATGTGGAAATTGAAATCGGGGAGCACTTACTTTTTTGGCATATTTTCAGTGCTCGTTAAGCTGTCTTGTCGGTGCTCGCTCCATGCCAGCGGCTCTTTCTTCTTGCGTCGGCATGGCAAACACAGGCAACAGCCAGCTTCCTCATCCGATTCAGTTCCAGTCATATTAGCATCGCTGCTATTCTGAATTTTATTGGTTTTTCGGCAGCAGAACACTTTAGCCAGGCAAAGTGCACATTTGCCACGCTCCTTTGTTGTTTCGGTGGCTTTAGCCAACGATTCGGCTCCGCGCATTGTTTGCTCATCCATTGTTGTCACTTCGTCCATAAGTTTTTTCTCAACTTGTTTACTTTTGCGATTACAACATTTCAATCGTTTCCAACATGAATCAGCGGCATCGGTGGCTTTCGTTTCACTTTCTTGCAAAATAGATGTTGCGATTTCGGCCGTTTTCTGTTCATCGGCTAATTTTTTGGCGCGATTACAGCACGGCAACCTCTTCAATCGACGACACGGTAGGCATAATGCTGATGCATAACATGGGGTACAACATTTACATAATTTACAGCATGTTGTCGGTTCATCCGAGTCGGCATCACCATTTTCTGACCTGCGAAACAGCAAGAGAGAAAGCGAGAGAAAGAAGAAAATAGATCATTAAGCGGCAAAACAAATAAATAAACAATCTGTGCGTGAATCGCGATATATTAGAGGCAATGATGCGAAACAAAAAATAAAAAATACTAAATCGAGATCCCAAGAAAACGTCGTTGGAAAATCCATTATCAGGACGAACTTTGCATTTTCCACAAAAAATCGCTGAATAAAAAATTAATTGAGCTGCTTTAAATTGCTTTTATTTCTGGAGGATTCAATCTGTTTCTATATTTGGATTGTTTGCATCGATTGTGAGTCGTTTCGAACTAGATTAGCTCGTGAAATTCTTAAAGGAATATAGAAAAGGCTGACCATAATCGGATTATATTCGAACCGGATGTGCGACAATCATTCAAATGTTATTGCTGCATAATAACATAAAAATACATTTTCAGCTGAAACAGAAAGTGCGTTCGAATTTAGCTGATGGCAAAATGAAAACAAAAACCAACTTTATTAGCAAACGGGGGGTGTAAGTGCTTTTTGCGCTTGGGGTTGATGTGTGCGTTGTAATCGTGCCGAAAGCTCACAAGCTTTTTTACACCACGCCATTACGTTTTGTCGAAATATACAGCAACTGAAGCGAACCGATTTTCAATGTGTTTATGGAAAACGGTTAAATGACTTTACATACGTGATGATATACACGTTTTCGCTTAAAAACAACGCCACTACCAACAACAAATCTACGTGTAGCAAAGATACGGCGGTCAAAAAACCAATTCCAAAAAATGCGTTCCGTTCGATTTTTGCCTTAGACTAAGCGATATGAATATCTATCTGAACTAAGCGCAAAAATGATGATTCTAACGATTTGGTGAGTGCTTTCGCATGCATTTGCAATCATTCGATAACACACCTTTCGATGATTCGAGACAGATCATCGTGTTCGCTTGGTAGCGCTACGCTAAATACCACACTATTACGCTTTTTATTCATTTTCATTTCAAATCGACGACGCGGTGAATCAACAGCAATACAAATACTTTTTTTCGTTTTACTTCACAGCTAGTAAAAGTGAACTGCTCTTTATTGGAATCTTCATATCACACACGATTGAATTCAACTGGATGCTTGAAATGACCTCATGATTATTTCAATGAATGTTATTTTCTGTTTTGAACAGTTTACACATTAAATTGATATGATTAAATTTGGCCTGTCACTCGTGTCTTCCAAAATGAGGTCGTTATTTCGATGAAATTTCCGTTGACACTTATTAGCTGACTGAATCTCTATCTCTCGATTGACATTGACACTTTTATTGACTTAAAATAACTTTCAAAATTCACTGGTCCGAATTGCCGAAAAATATACAGACAAATATATTAAACTGTTGGGAATCGTTTGCGAAACGATGTGCGCAAAGGAGAAAAAAATCAAACAAAAGTGTTCGATATGCGAATCTTTTTGTGTGCTGGTCAATTTGGAATGAGTGTTTTTCGAGCGACGAGCTTTCAGAAAATAATGCCCGTGAATACATGGCAGTCGCAATATCGACGGCCGAAAGCAATAAATGTACCACAAATGATATCGTGCCAGCAACGAATATTATGATGAAAGTTGAATTTGAAGGAAACAGAAGCGCCCAAAGTCGAGAAAGAGAAATGGCTTTGGTATATATAATTTTTCCTGTGACGGTCAACGAATACGAACGATGTGGTGTCCCGTGTGCAGCATTTACACTCGAACACACTCAATTGCTGTGTTGATGAAAATCGGTAAAGTGTGGTGAACAAATGAAAGGCGGTAGAAAAAGAAAATGACGAAGACCATGAAACCCATTTGGCTTATTAGCATAAAAATCACTACCGATATACATGCGAGTACAACAACAACAACAACCACCACATTCACGGTAAAAAAAACACACACTCATTACCAATTTGTGTCGTCTGTTTTTTCCCCTTCACATGCCGCTCTGCGGAACTACAATACGACGAAAACTGTCGACGAAAATTTAAAGAAAAAAATGAGTAAAATAAAACAAAAGCCTAAGAAGTTGTGGTAGGGATTAACTCAAAATATGTATTGGCAAATTTTGACCACATAATGAATGCGCTGATATGGATATAGTTAAATTTTTTAGATTTTTCGTTGGTCATGAATCTAGACGTTTGCATGCAAACTGATTCGAGAGTCTCGTCCAACCAACACTCTTTCACACCGTCAAATTACCGGTGATGAGACGCAAAACCTTTAAACTTCGGCGAGTGTCTTTCCCATTTACCCATCAATCGTTCGGCCTATCGTCTGTCCTCACGATGTCCAAAGTCATGGCAATTTGCATTGCCTTGAGCTATATTTTCTATTAAATCGACATTTTGCCGAAACAAATTCATAAATAGTTGACAAAATATTCGATGGCCACAATTCAATCGATGAGATCTAGCCTATGTATCAAAAGAAGCTAATGGTACATAGGCTCCTCTGAATCTCATCAATAGAATTCAATTAACCTGTTTTTGTTTCACATCGAATTGGATTTCCTTCGGGTCAAACACTAAATTGGCTGAACGAATCAAATCAACTGGAGACTTATAATAGAAATAAAAAGAGGATTGGATTCTGAGGTGCGGAGAGCAAAAGCAGAATAGTAATTAAAGTGTAACGGAGCGTTGCATGCAAATCTAATATTTTCCTTGCCTAATTGCACGTTTGGAATTCGCTATTTATTCATTAATTCGTTCATGTATATTATATGTAATAGTCGGTTTCACTTCCTCTCGATCGTTCTTTTATGGTATGCACATAAACATAATTACGATATAAGTTATTAACAAAATGCTCTGTCCTAGATTTTTCCAGCTAAACTCCTCTCCGAATGAAGCCGCGGTGGGGCAGAGCAACAGCAGCAACAGCAACAGCAAATCCGTTTCCTTTTGATTTCGTACCGATTGTGTGCGTTCATTCGTCGACTAATTTCGATTGGTCCGTATGAATTTAATAGCTGAAATGTTTTTCTGGACCCACAGCAATATTCATAATCGGTGGCCGATGAATGAAATATCAAAAATTTAGAATTAACACACACATAACCCACAACATTTTGACAGATGATATTTCATCTTAAAAACGAGTTCATATAATTTCTCATCTGTTAAATCGAAGCAAAAATTCGTGGGTTATGTGTGTGTACTCTTATGTTTCCATATATTGAAATTTCGATTTAAATTGAAATGTCTGTTTTTAAATTGCTAGCCTAGAAATAGAGAATGCCGTGTTTCTCGCGTTCGCACTATCTCTTTCGGCAAACATATTTCGGTTTTCATTAAAGGATATAATTTTGAGGAACAACGCATACACTTCAAATAAATGCAATTAGATCAAATATAAAAATTATCTCTCTCTCGCGCGCGCACGCTCATCTCTTGAGAATCGCTTCAATGTAATTTTGATTGTGCTTATTCATCGCTTTGAGCTAGAATTATGCTTATTTTCCAATCAACTTCATTTCCCTTGAATGGAAAAGGTGCGGTAGCTTTTTGAAAGCAATGCTTGTGTGCTTTTAAAAAGATTGAATCAAGATAGAAACAAGCTGATGAGTTCAAAAGAAAAAAATGCAACGATCACGAGGGTGAGGCGCTGAATTTCAACAACATACAAGAAAAACGAAACTACAAACATCAGCAAAACAAAAAACAAGCAACAAAAAAAAACTGGGTGAAGAATAAAAAGTGTATTGTTCTGTTTGTGCCTTGGGTAAAAAGAAGAAAACCACAATTCAAAGAAAAATCACTTTATAATGAAATCCGTATGTTTATACCATTTCTTTTACTCGTGCGGATTTCATGAACTGGAATGTGAAAATTTAGTTGGAAATGGAAAAACCCCAAGCAAAAGTTTTAGTGGTAATGCGTGAAAATATTTCGGGATTGAAAACTATGGAGACCGAAAAATCTTTTGCGAGTGATAGAGAGAGAGAGAGAGAGGGAGAGAGGGAGAGAGAGTGGCAAACGAAAGTCACATGTCACCATGTTTTACAAGTTTTTTCGGTTTTTATGTGGATATATAATAGACGTGTGTATGGCAACTTATATGTGTTATGCTAACCGAGGTCATTTGGCTGGACGACTTTGCATTACATTCGTTGATCCAATGCTATAATATGTGCATGTGGTTCGTATGTTGTGCTGCTGCTGTTGTTGGATCGACGAGTGTCAGGACCCAAGTGGCTCGCCAACAATTTACTCCTTTTCTTTAAAGTTTTTCCATCCATCGGCATCAAAAAACTTCAAATAATTCACCATGCAAAAACTTCATTCGATGGGGTATTAACCATTCCAATGGTTCATCGTACGCGTCTAATAATCGCAGCTTTTCGTTTTATGATTTGATAGAATAATCACAATCACTTTCCCTGAACATTCACGTCGTCCGAAAGCAGAGCATGAAGAAAAGCAATGTGAAACACCTAACCACCGCCATATTTATTGCTGCAATTGACGAAAAAAAAAATCTTTTCTCAACGAAAAATATCGATAAATTTCCTGCGGTCAACCGAATGACTGAATTTTTATATTAAATGGCATTACTGACTCGGTCGGTCGGTCGGTCGGTCGGTCCCTCGCTCTTTTCCTCTCTTTGTAGTTGTGAAAGAAAAAAACAGCAAATTTCTCGTGAAATGTTGATATTATAATAAAATCTTGATAAAACAGTGACATATAATTTATAACATTTACTTGGTCAGAGAAACGAATGTAAATAATAACCAAAATGTTTGTTCCATGATACACTAAAACAACTCTATTTTACTTATTCATTCGTTTTGCCCAAAATAAAATAGCTAGCACATAACGTGCGCAAAGCAACCTTATTTCACGGGTTTTCCCGTTCTATTTTCCTTTTAAGCGACCTTATCCTCTTCTCTCTCTCACTTTCTCTCTAACTCATGGACATTTCAGGGTGTATTAAGGGCAATTTTGATATTCCAAAAAAAGCGTTCGCAATACATGACAATGTGCTTGAAATGACGCCAGTTGCAGTCTCCGTTCGAAACTTTATACGAATCCCATCTCATTATGCAACAATATTCTTCAAAAACAAAACTATGAACATGAATTATGACTTACGTGTGATTTTTGGCACCAGTAGATGGATCAAATTGTGAGTTTATTTCGTTGTCCATGTTTGAAACCAATCGATTTTCGTTGACTAACCCATGCATCCGGTCATCGGATGTATTAAGATCATGCATTTCGATGATATCGCCCGATTTTGATACTAACGCATCACTGTCCACGCTGTCCATCAGGCCGCTGTCAATGACATTGACTTTCGTTTCGATTGGTGTTCCGATGAGTTCTCGCTCAATGGTTTGTAAGTGATGTGGATCTAGTGCGGCTGGCGTTCCAAGTACACTCCCACCAGCATCACTTTTGCCACCGAGCGTTCGTGTACTCGCCTTTTTCTCCAAAACTGCAGCAGCTGGGCTGCTGCTGCTTGCCTTGACCTTATCATTTCCATTTGCCACATCACTTGCAACTTTATCACTTTCCTGCTGCACTTCAGTCATTGCATTCGATTCGGTGGCTTTTGACGCTGCACCACCGTTCACCGCAACATCGCTGTTCACTTCAACTTTCGCACTAAAACTCGGATCGCTTACATTACTGGAACTTATGTTATTATTATTGTTGTCGCTGTTTAAATTTGAATTATCATTACTGACTATTTGGCCTGAACTGTTTTTCTTACTGAGTTGATCCGTAACGGCTGCCGTTATTTGAACGGGTTGCGATGTGACGGCAGCCATTGTCATCGATACACCATTCGTTTTCGTTAGAGGAATTAATTTATCACTTAAATTGGCAGTGTCTATTTCATTCAGTCCATCAGATTCGGAACTGGTGCGTCGTTTTTGTTTAAAACTATTTTTCTTTTCGAGCCGCTTCGCTAAGCTGGAATCGGATTGATTTTTCGAAAGAGTCGTTTTGGTTGGTTCGTGTCGAGCTGTTGGTTTGGTCGTTGCTTTGCTACCACCACCGCCGCCACCGATACTGATCATTGAATTTTCCCGTTTCAGCTTCTGTTGGGTATTTTCGCGTTTCAAATTGGACGGCTGTCGCTTCAGTGTAGATGGTTCACGTTTTATTGTGGCCGCTGGTGCTTTTTTCACACTGGACTTCTCTCGATTAATAGCCGGCTCTTTTTTCATGCTTGATGATTCTTTGTTCACCGAATTCGCAACGAATTTTGTGCTTTCGTGTTTACTTTTATCAATTTTGGCACCTTTCGACGGCGATGAAGCTTTGTGATTGATTTTTTGGGGTATTTTTGTGGGTGATTTGATGGCCGGCGTTTTCATTGGGCTCGGATCTCTTGAGCTCGCCTTCGAACTCGTCCGACTTTGACCGTTTATATTCACGCTGCTTGATCTTCGAATTGGGATTTTGGTCGGCGAATCCATGCCCCATTTTCTATTCATATCATCGTTCATGCAATGAGATGAATCTTCTTCACAGTCTTTGTTTGGTGTGCCTACAATCGGCGACAGCGTGGATGGTTTTGAAATTCGGTTTATCGATCGGGATTGCGTGATTGCGGACGGCGTCATTCCCAAATCAATCATTGATCCACCGAGCTCATTGCTGGCTTTGCGTCTTCGAGGTGATACCGAACTGTCACGCCGCATATTTAATCGATCCGTGCTACTGGACATTCTTCGACTATTTTTCCTCTTCGGTGAAATACTGCTATTTCTCGAAATATTCGGCGTTGAAACACTACTTTTCCTTCGTGGTATTCTTGATGGCATGGCAGCCGTTGAGATGGCACTGCTCGCACCAGCACCACCACCACCACCACCGCCACTAACTACGCCCAACAAACCTTTATGATAACTTCGAGGGTTTACAATTGGTTGTGTGCACATCAGATCATCATCCATACCGATTCGATTGAGATTGCCAGCTGAATGCTGGATATGGTGTCGTGGAGCAGGCAAAGGCTTCGCACTTCGCATCGAACCGCGTCGGCCCGAATTGGCCGATCGAATTTCACCATTCACTTGCAGCTCAAAACTTTCCATATCGCGATCATGATAGCTCATATCAGCAAATGATTCATTTTCATCGACGGTGGTTTCAATCACCCTAATCGCAGTTCGTTTTCTCGGTATCGGTGGTATAATATTGAAATGTACGCTGGGTTTACTTTGAACGTGTGAATCATCGTGCGACGACATCGTTCGCACATCAGCCGCGTCTCGAGGCGATTCAGGACAAGAGACTGGCCGAGAAAATTTCTTACTGGAATCGGCTCGGAATCCCTTGCCACGAAACGGAGACACTCGGCCATTCGAAAGACTAGCTGGTTGCGATGGCTGCGGTTCCAACTCATTTATTATCGTAAACGATGTCTTTTTATGCAATCGCAGTGGCTGCAATCTGGAAACATACAAATGCGGAAATATAAATTGAATTTTTGTCTGAATTCAAACTGAATGGCGCTCACCTGAATTCTGATCCCGTATTGATTTGATTCGTTACAATCGCTGGACTAACGTCACGCTTCGGCGGGCTTCCACTACTTAAATAATCATCCGAAGACGTGTCATTTGTATTCGGCCGTGTGCTTATCACTGTACCTGATCGGCTCGATTTGTCTTGATATGGAAGAACTTGAATTTGTTTTACATTGATGCCGCCGCGTGACGATGACTTCTGCTCGTCGCTACTTGGCGTTGATGATTCTGGTAAAATTCCTACCATCCCACTACTATGATCAATTTGCATCACATTTCGGCTAACTGGCCGTGGAAAATCTTTCCAATTGTCCGCATTCGGTCGAATCCAATCGTTGCTACTGCCATTCTGGGAATCGCTCGATTGCATCGTAATGATGTTGCGGTAGTTAATTGGCTCTTCGGAAAATAGACGTTTCGGTGCGGTTGGAACTAAGATTTCACTTTCAGGCCTGTTGCAGAAGAGATATATTCAAAATGTTTGAAGAAATTTACAAATGAATTGAAATGGCTTAATTCAGCTCACCCAAGGGCATCCAAATTGGCACGAAATTCATCAGAGAATGATGAGCTGGAACGCCTTTTATTGCATCCCAATCCATCGCGAAACGTTGAATCAGCGGCGGGCGGCGGCACCGATCGATCTTTCGGCAGCCGATGTGCGGACAGGTGCAATTTGTGTGCATTATTTTGTGCATCGATAAAATCATCGATAAACTCATCGTTGTTCGTGTATTCCGATGTTACATTGGAGCCACGCCGAAAGCTGCCGTACAAATGATTATCTAACGTTTCGAGAAAATCGGTTGACGGTGGAACGGGATCACCAAATAAGCTCTGATTTTGATTGTCATAAAAGTTTGCGGCCGATGAAGCGGGTGACATACTCGAGTAGTAGTAGTCGTAGCGCGAACGAATTGTGGGCGAATGAGACGATCTCATTATTTTGTCTATATCGAAATGCGAATGAGTTGATTTTTTTACGTGTATTTGAACAAAGTCGCTGTTGCCCGATTCGGTAAATCGCTGTTGCTTCGTATGCTGTCATTTAATGTTCGGTTTCAGTCGAAACTGTTATGACATTTCAAAATTACAAAAACAAATGGTTTGTTGTTTTTTGTAGGAATAAAAAAAGTAATGTGGTGACTGGGAGAGAATAACAACGTCTCGATACAAATCCAATTTTATTTCTCACAGCTTACGATTCTTGTTGCTTGACTGAATTCACAGTCTTATTAAATCTGTATAAATGAGAAAAAAAATAAAGCAAAAGAAAAAATTCAATTTGGTCAGCAAACTGTTTTATACAAAATTTATCACACCTTGTTTTGTCAATCAACAATTGCATCACACACACACACACACTCGCACGCTCATTCACTGCTGAAGGCAGCTAATTAACTATTCATGTGCAATTATTCGCAATATAAATACATTTTATAAACAAATTCAAACAATTTTACCACTCTCGCGCTCAGCAAAAGCAATTATTGTGCCAGTTCAAATGCATTTGATAGTCGTGTACTGACCGAAAAATTCATTTAAAATGCAAACGAAGCTCTAAAAATAGATGTGAGATAAATCTAAAGAAATACGAATTCGAGGTAAATTTTAAAGACATTCCGCATGTATGACTTCATTATTCATATGCATGAGTACTTTTTTTTCAAACCATAGCTTCGGTGGATAGATTATTACGGTTCGGACTCGATCAAATTGCACTGTACATCATTTCAACGCCAAAAGCTCAATGTTAGTTCCGTAGTGGGTTTTTTCTGTTATTTTTTCCATATCTTGTCTATTGCACTCGTAATTGATTTCCTTCAATGCACTCATCTGAATCGAATCGCATCATAAATTTTAATGAAATCATTGTACTGTTAATAACAAAATAATCGCAATGTTTCAAAGCATGGCCATTACATCGGCTAGATGAATCATAGAGAACGATGGACACAATTTTTTTGGACGCAGAGTGTAAAATTTGAAGTCTAATTAATGAACACGATACTTTGATTTTACCGTAGTTGCATCTACGGCAAATGATAAAAAAAATGCAATGGCACTTCGGTGCAAGATGCAAGCGTCAAAGTGCGTGGTTTGGGCAAGTGTTCTGAATCACTCACCATTTCATCAACAACAGAAGAAAGAAACGCACCACAACATTGCTTGTGCTCATTTGTTGCGTGGTTCAATATAATTTCAAGGTCTTTACGACGGTTTTAAGCACTGAACATGCCGTTTATGTTGCGAACTGGCCATGGAAATGACCAATTTCGTGATTGATTCAACACATAATTTGAATTTTTCTTGTCACGAAAATCAGATATGCGACCACAATCGCGGAATACATCAATATTTTATCGAATGCACGGAAATTCAAGGAATAATCACAATTCGAAGAAATGACTTGTTTCAAGACCACAAATTGGATAAAAAGACCACAAAAATATTTGCTTAGTTCCTGATGTGATTATGAAAGCCGACTGTATGAAAAGTCGATTGAAAATCGTGTGCGATGGTGGAATCAAGTTGCGATGATGACGTATACGCCTTAAAATTGCTCGTTACAATCTCTCTCCTGACACCGTATTGTACTTGATAATTTTCACTTTTACTTGAAAATATAAACACAGACACACACTCAACGAAACTCACGCATTTCACCATGATGATTTTGCTCAAACCGATTCAACGGAAACAAACGTGCCCGATCAAATAGCGATCGTTATAAAATCCATTGTACAATTTAATCCACGGCAATTCAAATTGCATTTGATTGAATATATAATAACAATGCGATTATTACAGATATTTTACGGTTAAATGTTGCTTATTTTACTGCCTTCGACTTCTTTCCGCTGCAGACAATTTTCGAAAATGACTTTTCATTGAAATTGACGAGCGCGAATCGTTCGTTTCACGTGCGTTTTTTCTTTCTCGCTTCTCTTATTATTATTTTGATTGTTATTTATTTTAATAGAAATAGACCGATTGAACGAAAACAAAATTGACGTGCAGCAAACAATAAAGCTATCGTGTGAGTGTGATTCATTCGGTGGTAATAAAGAATCACCTTAAAAATCGAATTATTTCCGAAAAAAGAGATCGCTCTCGGAGAGTGAGCTAATTCATTGAGCGCCAACATTCACAATGTCTATTTACTCAATCGAAAATGAAATGCGGCTCTAAATGTGGGTTGATGTTTAATCTACAACCGCGCTCCAAAAACCGTCACCAATCTCCGTGTATGTAAATAGTTTATCTGTGCGAAGCGTGTGCAGAACATCAACGCTTGTTTAAATAAAAATTGTAGCGAAATTATTGATTTGATGTGTGATACTTTTTGGAATGATTCCTGCTTATACATTTGAATAAAATACTTGTGAGCTCAATGTTATTCTCGTTCAAAATTCGGGTTTCAATTGTCGCAATTTTCTTATTTTTTCATTTCTTTTAATATGATTACATATTGACAAACATCAAATAGCAAACGACCCACGCACGCTGCGGTTTAGTAATCTCTCGGCTGTGAGCTTGACTCAAGCAAAAAGAGTAGCGACTAATTATGAGCTAGCATGACGAAGTCTTAATTGCTCTTTCTCCCAATGATTTTCTTCTTTTCCGAATTTCATTTTCACTTTGGCCAAAGCAAACAAATAAGCAGAGAGAAAGACAATGAATTGCAATATTTGGCATCAATTCCGAATTGGATCACATTTCGCAAAAAACAGCAGCAATTAAATATAGTTCGAACGAAACGGAAGCAATTTCATTCATAGATTGTAGCCAACGATCGTCGATAGATTCCATCATGTTGTTGAGGTTGTACCAAAGATCGCTTAATTTCTTAATGAATCCATAATTAACATCGAAAGAAAACATTCCAAGCAGTTATCCGAAAATGGGAAGCGTGTGATATGAAAAAAACCAATCGTCATTCGCTGTTTACTATTGGAGTTTTCAAACTTGCAAGGAGAACAAAAACAGAACGGAATGTGAATATCCAAAGTGCGAAGAGTGTGTGCGTAAAATAAGTAGGGCGATGTGAACACATGTCACGGATAAATAAGCAAATAACAAACAAATACACTGTCGAGCAAAGCAAATGAATTGTTCCAGCAAGGAGGTTTCAAGTGTGTATTTTACGTATGTACGCGTACCAAGCAGCTACGATGGCAGCGAAAAGAATGGCCAAAGAATGAAAAGAACACACCAAAAGATTGAAACGATTTTTGTACTACATTTACACACTCACGCAGTAGGTCCGTATTCGAGGAATTAGTGAAGATATATTATATTATATGATTCATGTAACCATTTCACGCGCGCTCAATAAATCCAATCACTCACACATACACGTACGCACGTTCGAAATCAGGTCTATTAAGGACACTTCGAATAAATTATCCTGATTGAAGGCCAAGCAATTTTTCGCAGCCAAAGCGATTTTATTGGAGGCAACGTAAAAAGTGCACGACCAACTATGGATTCACAGTTGAATGGTCACTGCAATCTCACCTCACATTCAACTATTTTCGACAGAATTCTATCGGGCGCGCGTGCGGGTGTTTGGCACTTTATATGGGCTCTAACCAATTGAATGACCGAATATTTTGATTGGTAACAAATTTATGCCATCTTTTCCTCTCGTTCCAAACTCTAACTTTGTATCTGTTTATCACGCGAAACGAAAGTATTGCAGAAGTTACGAATTGCGTACATCATGAGTTTAAATGAAATTAAACTGCTGCTGCCAGGCAGCTGCCAAGCATAAATAAACAAATCCGTTCAAGAAGAATATTTTGCACGGAAAGAGGCATACAAAAAAATCATTTGCGGTCATGGTACGATAATCCCCCCTCATACAATGCAACAGACACTTGTTACCAAGAATAAACATAAATTTAAATCTCTAATTATGATCGGCAATGGAGCCATGACAATTTGCATTGCGCCGGAACTTCACTCAACTAAAGTGGGCTGAACAATATGGCAGAATGCGCGATGCCTAAGGAAATGCACCGCAAATGACCCAATCACGTGTACTATTACACAGAATGGGGGCTCGGGAGCATACTCGAACACAAGAGGCAATAAATATCTCACTCGTGGTCGAAGGAAAACCACAATGCAAACGTAAATAAAAAGAAATGTTAGAAATAAAATAATCATCGACAGCTAAATAGAGTGAAGAACTATGCCAAATGCCGACTACTGAATTGTTTATTGTTACATATTTAAATGTCTCTCGTGCATGGATGCATCGAAGATGACAGAAGCGTAGATATTGGAGCCAGAATCAGCAGCTCAATTCACTGCTTAATTATAGCATTGCATTCAATTTCTTTCGTGGTGTTGCTTGTTTTTCCATTCACTAATTGATGTGGTTTCTTTTTGATTATAAAAGCGGCAGAGCTTTGAACACACCGAACTGCCGACGAACTCATTAGATGCTAGAAACCAGAAAATTCGATTGCCATCGCAAAGATATTTAGCAAGTGGAAGAGATAGTGTCGAATCTTTCTACTTGGTTGACAATTCAGGTGACAATTATTAAAGCGCCGCGATTGTTTTATTTGTGAGCAAATATAATTTGACTGGCGAAATCGGTTCGAATAATTCAGCTCGTTCAAATGTGCATCTCAAAAAATGTATGCATTTTTTTCTCTCAATCTTGGAATCAGTCTCGAATTCCGTAAATCTGTGCGTGTCACACTTTATTTCAGAGCAGATCTATACAATGTGCAATAAATAGAAATGAAGTGCTGGCCAGTTGATGATGTTGGCCATTTGATAATTGCACGCTCGAAATGACGTCTCAGTGAATGCATGCGCACACTGCATAAACCAAATCATTCGCAATAGATGTGCGTTCGATTGTAATTTTGATGGACAGGCACCGTTATAAATAATTCTATTTTAAATGTTTCCGTCACATTTGTCTTTTTTCAATCGTGCAGTTTACATATGTCCAATTGCCATATTTATTCTCCCACAAAATGATTGCACACAATTTCACAATTTTTCCAGAAAGGGGAAGAGAGCCAGAGATAGATGGTGAATCGAGTGTAAATGCAATGGCGCAATTTTTTTTGATTCTCTTCTAAAACTGACTATTTTTTTTCTCAAACAATTCATACCCACCATTCGAATGAAAAAGGCATTTTCATTTGAGTTGGGCTAAAATAATCCGTACAAGTCGATTTGAAAGTTGTACACGCCAAAAGATAATTCAAAGATAATAATATCTCTCCATTTTGCACAATACTTTTCGGTGGTGGAAACTACAACAACAACTCAATTGTACATTCAGTCACTCACCAACAAAAATAATACCAACAGCACAAATTCGTTTTATAGCAGACCATTTGCCGTTATTTCGATTTGTTTATATGCTTTTTTTCCACTTTTTCCTCTTTTCATCTGGAGCAAATACGTTCGATGAGTAGAAATGTTAAAACTAACACTGAACATATGCATGCAGAATATGAAGACATTCTTTCATGTCGCGCGGTATCATTCGTTTTATCCGCATTTCGGGATTCTTTTCAAATTTTGAACAAAATTCGTAAAGTTTAAACGTGATATTGTTTCTGCTTTTTCCTTTTTTCTCTCTCTCTCTCTCTCTCTCTCTCTCTCTCTCGTTCGTTTTACAAATCTCTATTTGAAAACTTTTGCACTTTTGTGGTTTGCTCTTTGTCGTCGTCGTCAGTCAGAAAAATGTGAACCGTTTTGCCTGAACACTGCACTGGATCCAACACATGCATATTCTCACTCTCATTCGTCTCCTAGTCCGTGGGTGATGGGCTCTTTATTTTATGGACGCAAATGCATAGCATGAAATGCAGAATTTTCGCGACGCGGAATGTCATCACATGGCTACAGATGACACGGAACATTCTTGACTACTTTCGCCCTACAGTATATATTACAAAATGATGCAACAACACACACAAAGAAACACACACTTGGGCTCTAATAATAGTTGTAAAAGTTGAGTACTTTTACCAGGAATTCAGCATAATAATTATAAGAGTGAGGATTGCATTATCAACAATACCCGACGAAATCCATGAACTGAGAAAATATGTAATACGATACACTAAAAGTGTGTGCTCTGGTCTAGAGCCAACAACGCAACGATGAACAAAACACAACCGTTTCTTCGTTGTGTGTGCTGCTGCTGCTGCTTTGGCTTTTTTTTTTTCTTTTCTCTATTCGAAAGATTGCGAGAGAGCGATACAGAACAAGAAACAACTAAAGCAACGTAACGATTTATACTGATTCGTTGGTATCGAGTATGCAGCGGCCGAAGTTCTTTCAGTAAACCTGTTGTATAACCCATTTGTGTATTTGACGGCTTTTTCGTTATTCTTCTCTATTCGCAATTTCCAATTGTTTCCAATTGCTGAATTTTCCATTTGGATTCGGCCAGTTGACGGCTGAGGTGCTGAGCTCGCGCGCTGAGCATGTGTGTATGCGTGGTAGAAAGTTAAACGGGCCGAACGCTCGAATGTATTATGTGGCGTTTAACTTTTGACCATGGTGGTGATTCAATGAAAACTATACACACAATAGAAGGGAAGCGAACGAGCGAGCCCTGATTCCTCGAAGCGGCTAACACCTTGTGCTAGAGCGAGAGAGTTCGCAGATTGCCTCGTACTGGTCATGATTTGAAGTGGTGTGATGGTGTTGTGTGGCACTTTTCGATTCACTCACACAAACACCTCGCCAAACATGTTTGTTCTTCAAAGAAATTTTCACTTCGACGCTTAATTTGCATTTACATGCCATGCCGTTCACTTTACGAAATCGCCTTAATAATACTTTCTTATCCTTATGCAGGTATTGTATGGTGTAAAGAGAAAAAGAAAACCGCGTTGACGGTGCGGCATAGCGGATTTCTAGCGTATTTTAATGGTCATGTATAAACAATTTTCGTTTTGGCATGAGTTTGGCCCTTCACGAGCAAAGTAACCGAACGCACACAATGTACCACCGACTGAGCGAGTGAGCGCATGTTATCAAAAGCTTCAACCACGGCCAGTTAGCCAACTCAATCATTACTCGGACCACATTTTTGCGTGTATCTGGAATGAAATGATTATATTAGGCTGCTTTGAGTCTCCCAGCACCATGTTGACCATTATCAGCGGCTAAGCCACCGGCAATCATGATTTCGATACCTGAATAATATTTTCGTTTACTTAAATCAGAACTGAGGAATATACATACAACAAATTCCAAAATGAATAGCCCATTCACACACATGCTCTTTCGGTATGAGGTTTTGATGTATGATATGAAATCCACTTTATTTCCTTGAAACATTTATTATTACGATTAAATGAATTTGTCAGAATTGATTATCAATGGTTGAATTTCGATTTGGCCAGCCACATTGCATACACTTCTCACAGATAACAATACAAATGACGATTGTTTGAACAACGGGCACAAACAACAGCGAAATATCCTTCATATTCGTCGAGGATCATGGCGGTTGGAATGGGACAATAGGCCAGATCACTAGCTGCAGAGTGCAATTCATACATTGCTGACTTTGCTTCCACCACACAAGAACCCGCGCTGCATGACCGAATCCATAATTATTTTGATGATTTCATAAAGCGGCTGACCGGATACGGCGACAATTATTACAGAATTATGTTTACAATCAATGCACCAAATCATCAATGCATTTTGGTGTTGTTCAGCAATTGTGTGCGCGCCGCGCGGTGTTTTGTGTTCGCCTCAATTGTTGTATTATAATTTTACTACGACTGAATTGGCTGTCTTTGTTAATTCAAATACGCAAAACGTAGAGGAAAAAAGAAGGATCTATTAATTTTATACTATCCATTTCTTTTTCCATTTCCTGTCCGATAGATTTTATGACTATTTAGCGTGCGTTTACGTGCGACGCGGCCACTGGCTACTACCAACCAACTTCTTAGTGGATTTATTTTGTTTCACTGCAAACTGATTAAGAGAGACGTCGAACAGCGAACAGCATAAGCCCGCGACGTCAAATGCAACTTGGAATTTGCTAGATATCCGAGTATAAAACTGCAAAGTAAATCATGTGATAGGCAATATGAAATCAAGCAAGTACACTCAAATTAGACAGAGCTCAAATATGCTGAGAAACAGTTCAGAATGCAAATAGTTTTCGTTCAAATTCGTTGCCTTTTGTACAAAATCCTTTGGCCACTGATGAACAGCGTGCTTTACTTGAACACACAGTGAAAGTGAGAGAAAGAGAGAGAGAGAGAGAGAGAGAGAGAGACGATCGCATTCTCGAAGCAAAGGATTTATCGTATATGGCATTGGACGGTGCACAGAAAATACCATGCGATGTACACACATTGGCTTGGATTATGGTAATTAATGAAAATAAAAGGATGAGGAGACGAACAGTAGCGCAACGCGATGCCAAACAGAAAAGTAGAATGCGGTGCGTCAGGGGCCAAGATGTTTCAGCCAATTTCGCTAAAAATGCATTAGGCAAATTAATTTGTACAAAGAAAACCGTAGGTAAAATAAGCAAAAAGTGTATTGCAAGTTGCAATTTGCAAAAATTACCGCATAACTCTAATTATTGGTGAAAACTGGGTGCGATTTGGATATCAGAATTCCTAAGTAACCTAATGAATGAGATTTAATGTGGAACGCAATTCGATAGCACGAGGCGAGCGAAAATGCATCGAATATCATCCAACACGGTTGCAGATTTTCTGATGACCTCGGTATGAAGAAAAGGATTGCAATCAACGATAACGAAGATATATCGAATGAAATAGTTTTCTCCTAATCAACCTGTTTCATGTCGTTTGGCTGTGCAGTAATTGCAAATAAAATCCCGTATTTCTGTCGATTTGTTTTTGTTTGTCAAGCAAAAGTTAGATGGTTTGGCGCGCGAATTCCATAACGAAGCAATCAGAGATAGATAGAGAGATAGAAGAGAGAGAGAGAGAGAGAGAGAGAGAGAGAGATAGAAAAATCGACAGAGAAAGACGCTAAAGAATCTACTTATATGTGCATTTTTGTCAGCGAGAAACCGAACTATAGTCACATAGACAGCAATAAAGAACTGCATATGAGGCGAACGACAACATACAGCGTTTCAGAGCGCATTGTGGTGTCGATATCAGCGAAAAAACTAGGGTAGATGGCATTTTCATGGAAAATCCTCAACCTTCGTTCTTCAGACAGAATGATTTCTTTTGGCGATTCTTTGGCCGCGGTGTGCTTGCTTGCTTTCTGCGCCGCTATTTACAACACACAATATGAGAGACAGAGAATAAATATATACATGGTGAAATGACTACACAAGACAAACACCGAATAACAATGAGTTCTTAAAGGAAACGTGATACGTAATATTACAGCATGGTATGTGCTTGCTTTGGTCGGGCTTGTCTAAATGGTGGCGAAGAAAACGCGCCACACTCTTCACCATATTCGAATAATGCGACTTTTTTCTCTCTTTTTTTTGCACAATTATTCAATCTATGTATGTGTATGCTCTACATGAGTTACACAGCATTGATCGAATATATCGAATAGGTCAGTACACCTTTGGCACAAGCTCCTCACTTTTAGCTCCATTATTATGTAAACGAATATCTGTGTGTGACTCTGACATGTTGACCGCCCCGTTGCCGTTTATTGCCGATGCCATGGCTGTGCTTTAATTCTGCTGATTGTCGTGCTCATGTCATAATTCTTGTCCAACCATAACAATTGTTTACTTTACTTCATTTGGCTTGTATCACTTGGGCTTCCGTCCGAATCATCAGACCATTGCCTTCAATGCAATGTGAGTCAACAAACGAATATTTCATTGTTTCAGAATAACGTTGAAACGGGGCAAATGGACAACATTGACTGTTTACTCTGCACACAAATGCATCATTGCACTTTAAATGTGCAAAGAACGAAACAAAATGAAATAAATGCACATTATTCCATCGTGCGGAAACTCAAAATTGTAGAACAACGACGGAAAATTTGGTCCTGAATGATTTGGATAAATTCAACATTTATGTTTAACGTGATAGTAGCAAAGTTATTAAATTTGTTGAAAACAATGAAATTTCCCGTCGAGTTTTTTTTATAAATTCAAAGACTTTCTATAGTTTGGAGGTGTTGTCAAATGAGCTGTCAAACTCTTTGAATTAATTATGAATCTCATTATCGCTTCATAAGAGAGTAAGTTTTTAGTAATATCTTCTGCCAATTTAACAATATTTTGTTTCGCATTAATTGATGTGATTTTTGAATTTCAAGCAAATTCAAAGCGACTGCAGCGATGTTGAATGCAACCGTTCTTTTTTGGATGCAGCGAGAATGTGTGAAATTCAGTTGAACGCCTACGAAGCACAATGTACACAACAAAATTGCACAAAGTTCAGTTAAAGTAGCTTATAAGTGGTTTTTGTTAAAAATTAAATGTGTGTGTTTGTGACTCAAGGTAACAACTGAATGTTCATGCTCCGAGTATTTATAAGTTTTTAAATAAACTTTTTTGTGTGACGATGGCGACAAAAACCTTCCAGCCAGCACTTCCAGCATGCGTGCTCATTCAACTTCACACATTTTGATTCTAAGTTTGTCAAAGCAAGAATTAACCAAGAATTGCCTTGCGAAAGCGCACAAATAACTTTTCGAAACACTTAAAACATAAACCAAAATGATATCTAACTTGAATTGAGATCAATTTGCTAATAAGCTATTTGTTTCGGACCAATAAAACCGCGCGTTGGCGTTTAACGTATTTGATGTGTAATTCAAAAAGGGAAATATTTTCAATTCTTTTCGAGTCTCATTTATGTTTCCGTTTTGGTTTTCATTGGGGCTATTTTTGGAAATAATTAGAAAAAAAACGGAATTTGACACAGATTTCTGTTTGATTGTGAACGTAGTCATGAAAAGTTGTTGCTTTTGTTCACATGCACATTTCAGCGCATTCTTTTTTTTTCTTGATTCTCCAAAGATTTGGCCTCATTCAGTGTGGTTCCAATGAAAATAAAAAGCTATGCGATACTACGCACGTAAAAATCACCAGAAACATGAATGTTACGAAGGAGTATTTTGACATCGAGCACCCGCAATGTGAATTACCAATTAGGTGAACTATAAAACACACCGACCAAATCCAAAGCAATGAATAACAACATATTCAAGAGCTTTGAATTCATTGAATCGAGTCTGTGACCCTTTTTGGCTTCACATTCTTTCGGTCATTCGAAATTTCGTTTGCGATTTTTTCACTCTCTCTCTCTTTCTCTGCTCGCATTTCATCTTTTCGATTGATTTCATTCACAAAGGAACAACATTCGTCATGAGTGTGTGCGTATGAGCGCGGCTGAGTGTTGTAAAAATTAGGGTCAAGGCAAGACGAATACAAAGTACAAAAAACAAATAAACAATAGTGAGAAAGGAAAAGAAACACAACCACTATCGCTGATTGCGCGCGAGCGCATTTCCGAACAAAATTCAAGAAAATATAAAAGAAATTACGGCTACAATTTTGTGCGTGCTTCAATGTATTCGTTTGTTCCACATAATATTTTGCCCCAATGAGCCATTCAGAGAGCCTTAAAATGGCAGCATACAATCATTATTGGTCAATTTTCAGTCAGTCTCGACCACTTGAAATTACAACGCTTCACATTAATATACAGATTAACGTTCGGTTTTTACCCTTTACCGAAGAGCATTATCGACATCAATAAAATGTCCATTATTCTTGTTCGCACCACCTCACTTTGGGGAGACCGTTCGCGAGCTACCATCACAGGCGTCTCAACCGTTGCAGTTTATCGCAAGGTGTGTGTGTGTGGTCACGTATTCGCTATGGACATATTTCGAACGAGAGAGAAAGAACGAGCAAAAGAGAACGAACCAATTTCAATGTGTGAAATAATCAATGGCTTTGTGGGTTTTGATTTCAATTAAAAACTTTTTGAGGTCACGAAAATATACCAGAGAGAAGAAAAACGGCACATTATAATTATTGAAAAAGGGATAAAAAAAAAGCAGTAACTGAGCATACAATTTAGCTGGCGCATATTTTCACAAATAAAAGTATTGCGCTTGCAATTATTGGTCAGATTACTCATTTTACTGAATTATAGTCTGTAATCGATGAAATCCATTTGGGATTGACTGGGTTTTAATTGTATTTTACTGAAAAATGATTACCGAAAAGAAACAATGGAAATTCCGATGGGTTTGGTCATCCAATATTTCGCCCATTTTTCTTATTTAGCCGAATGTGTGCAATTACCTTAAATACTTTTCAATGATGTAACTGTGTAAAAAATGAAATTGCGAGGAATATTAAGTAGAAAATAAGACAACCGATCGAGAAAAAGTAGGACAAATAACTGATGTAAATGAGTAGAAATAAAAGATCCGATGTGTTTTTTATTCATATTTTGTTTAATTTTCATTTTTCATCAAAAAATTTATTATTAGTATTAAGTGCCGCTCTGATTTTCTATCCCTCACATTGTTCTTTCATTTCATTAAGACAATCCAACATTTTCCATACTCTTCATCACTCGGACATAGTCATAAAAAAAAATTCCTATAAATTGAGATGTCTTTGTCTTTTTCCCTTATAACTCTTTGTGAAGGATAAAATTGACTCAGCGAAAATAAGAAATGAGAGATTCAATAAAATCGAGCTAGTTAATCGAATTAAAATGATCTTAATTTGAACCCAAAATGCATTAAATGATTTAACAAATAAAAAACTCAACCGAATTTATGATCGAAACAACAAAATATTATAAGCTCAACGTTACAAAATTGTATTCTCACATGTTGATGTCTTCGGAAATATTTCAAACATTGGACAACTACAAAGACCTGAAACAAGAGTTGCCTTGCTGAACAACACGATGGCGCTGCGTTCACGAATTTTGCGAATGCTATCTTCTCCGTAAAGTTGACAGCCGCGTAGTTTGTCTCTCAATTATTTCAAGTGGCATAAGAAAAATAACAAAATAGAGAAAAACACGCCACCGAAACTTTGAATTCCGAGTGTGTAATGAAAAATATTGATGAATAAAAGCAGATAGTGTCCGTTCTATTTCAATGTCGACATTTAATTAAAATTGATGAAAATTAAAGGCGAATGAAGAGACGAAAACGATTTATTCCGAATGCCATTTGCTGTGAACAGTGCAAAAAGAAAGTGTTTGATTTGGACGCAAATAGAAAGTGAATGTAACCCGAAAGAGGAATTTCTTGTTGTGTTGCACAGATTGGCGAAATACTGCAAACCAATTTCAAGTGTGTATCGTGTTAATGTTTCATTTTTGCGTGAATCCATCAAGTTGAGAGCCAAGAATAGTTTCAATTACAATCACAATTTTACCTCAAAATAATATCGCAGCACTCGAACAAAGATAGAGGTGGTGCGTGACTGTGCGTTGTGCTTGCCGTGTGTGCATAATCGGACTTTGTGTGTACAGTGCAGGCATAATGCTCTTCAAATCGCACATATCAATTGTGCTGCTAATCGTTATCCTGTTCGATTCGATTGTGTTACAAAATGCCACTCATATCAGCGGTACATTTCGCACCAATGAATTTTTTAAATTGCTCGCCAAATTCGGATTCCAGAAGACTGAACGCCATTCGCAGCGCGATTCATATGGCTACATTTATGGTAGCATCACAGCAAAAGAACAATTCCCAGTGAACATTACATTTGCTGTACTTGATAAACTCAATTTTCTGCCGTTGTATGGGAATCGGAAGATGAATCGAGATCTTGCGTGCCAAGCAATGTTTTCGACGGTCGATAAATTTGCATTCAATCACATCTGCCATCCGAAGGATCTGGACTTTTTGCGAGACATTCCATGCGAAAAAAATAAACTGTGTGCCAACGAAGACACACCAGCCGATGTTATACCGGGCCATCAATTCACCTATATAATCAGCAATTTGAATAAACCGAGGTAAGAACAAACAAAGGGATTCGTGCTCACTTTCACTCTTAATGCTCCATCCATTCAAAGTTGCACACGGCCAAATACACAGTACAACCGCATTTATTTATGATTTGCATGCGCAAGCCATTATGATTACCGAGTACGTTTACTGTGAGTGTGTGTACTTTTTTCATCATCCATCCATCAAAAAATCAAACGAAAGTGTATGAACAAATGCTTTCAATATTTACATACAAATATTGCGTTTCAAAGTCGAACATGTGTTTTTATCGAGCGCAAATATTTCAATTAATATTGATTGCATCTGGCATTTTTTTTTTCACATTTCCCTATTGTAGTATTGATCGTCACATCATTATAACTGTCTCTCTTTTTAACACACATTTTATGTACAGATTCTGGTATATCTCGATAGTTGCTTGTTATCGCAATACAACTACTTGTACCTGGCAACACTTCGATGCGAAAAGATTTCGAAGCGCTGCCATATTAGCCGCAAATGCGAGCGCCGACAAAAAACATCAAACCATCAGTTTAGATGCGGATTACGAGTTAAGCTACGATATTCGATTGGTTAATGGAAACCCAAATCAATCAACTTCCAACCCATTTACGTTTCAATTTTCATTCGATCAGCAAAATATCCTCGAAATGAATTTAATCTTTTTAACGGTCTACTTGATTTTGGTGCCGATGCAAATTTATGCCGTGCAAATTCAAAAGCATCCGGTCACCAAATTATTCACTCTTAGCTTAATACTAGAGTTTGTGAGTATGGTATTCATGTTAAGCTATTATATACGATATGCAATGGTTGGCATCGGAAACGACACCGTCAAAACCACCGGTGACATATTGGACATTCTCAGTCGGGTATGGTTCAAACATTTGTTATTGTGATGCACATGCACAAGCACATAAACACACAAAATGCAATTGATTCATGAGGATTTTGTTGGTTGCTTTTTTAGACAACATTCGTGTTGATATTACTGTTGCTGGCTAAAGGATGGGCGGTGACAAGACAACAGGTTACCAAATCTGGCTGGATAATGTTAATGTCAATCTGGATACCATATTGTGCTTTTCATGTCATGCTTTACGTTTGGAACAGAGTAAGTGCAAGTGAAATTACTAGCCCATGCAGTATATCGTCTCACTAGACGAAGGTGAAGAAGCCAAACTGTTTTCTTCAATTAGTTTGATCTCCTTTTTTTCGTTCGTTCAGACGGAGGTTGACGTCATATCTGACATAGATGAGTACCAAACATGGCCGGGTTGGTTACTTCTGTCATCCAGGTAATTTCGTTATTTCATCATTTCGGCTGCAAGCAACGAGCCTATATTTGTTATTTCTCTCCATTATTAGATCGTCAATTATGTTATGGTTCTTGTGGGAACTGCGGAATACAATGAAATATGAGCATTCAACGAGGAAACTGGATTTTCTGTTGCATTTTGGCGCATCAAGTTTGGTCTGGTTCATTTATTTGCCCATAGTTGCCATTGTTGCTTCACAAGTAAGCCCATTGTGGCGTTACAAACTTTTATTAGGTTAGTTAAAACAATTGATCGTGGCAATCGATTTGATTGGCGATAATAATTGTTGGTTTGTTTCGTAGGTATAACAAATTCAGCCGATTGTTTAGGCTATTGTGTAATGACGGGGTTGCTGTGGCCGAATCGAGCGGGGCAGTATTTGCTTCTGGCAAGTACAAAGTATTCAGGTTGGTTGGAATAAAATATTTCGGTGAAATTTCCAACAATCTATTAATTGTGTGTACTACTATTTTGGATAGGTATGGATGAGCTAGATGAATTTAACGAGGCACCACATTCGTTGCGCAGCGAATCGAGCAATTTCCATGAGATTCCGCACAATTCGATGGAACGCATCGATTTGGACATCGATGATGACGATGACGAAGACGAAGACGACGACCGAAATCAAATCATTAATATATTAGATCGAACTGTTCCAGGCCAAATAAGTGCGACTAATCTTCTATCAGATGACACAACAACCATAATTCAGGGTGATAATTTACTGTTTGATGAATCAGCACATTCAATTTTTAATTCCAATGAAAATTTAAAGAAGCATCGTGCGAATCATACGATATTGGGCAGCAGCAACAAAAGTAATAATAGTACTAATTTTAATAAAAGTGATAAAGTGGCAAATAATGCTAAATGTGTAGGTGATGTATTAATTTTAGCAAAAAAATCGAAACAGAATTACAACAGTAACAGTAGTCAAAATGCGTGATTTAAAATTAAAATGCACCGTAAACATTTTTTTCTTTATTTTTCCAATCATTTTCGATCAATACTTTATTTTTTCGTATCATTGTGAAATGTAAAAAAAAAAAGATGGGAAAGAATGGGTAGGAGCTTCAGGAAAGGCAGAACAAAACAAGAGAATATCAAAAACCGAAAAAATTACCAGCTTTTTATAAAACAAAATATAGCATTTTTATCATTTTTACAACATATGTCGAACAAAGTCCATTTATGGACTCTTTACAATTTTCATGATGATGATTTCGAAAGGAATGCAGCTTTCGTTTGCTTGACCATACGCCTGCATAATGGAACACTTCTCCGAACGCAATTCTCGGTCGTTTTAAAAGTATAGAACACAAATATTTGATGGAAAAAAAAACACACACAGCTTATTCATTATGAAGAAGGTATATAGCGAAAGATATATTTACTACAATACTCGTTAGCGAATGTTTATATTTATATACTCCAAATTTGCACGAGATTGGCAACACAGTGAGGGAGATAGAGAAAAAAAAACATAGAAGAAAGCTTTATTCTCATGCCTTACTTAATTTTAATTGCCATCGTTCGATCAATAGTCATCGCCCACAACCAGTGGCGAGCAGTTTATTGATATAAGCGATATACGATAAACGCAGGAAAGCATTCGAGAAAAAAAAACACACACGATGATAACGAATTTTATTGCTTGTACCAAAATTCCAAGAAGAATATTGTCACTTCTATGTTATTAGGCGCAATTCACGGCTCAACATTTTTTTTAGCCGTCAAAAAAGTCAATTCAATAAATGTTTATTTCAGTATTTCACATTAATTTTTCTTTGCACTCAGAATACACACATTCACACACAACCTCATCTGAAATGTTAATGTAAATCAGTACCGAAAATCAGGCACATAGAGAGAATATTCTCCAGATTGTAGCAATTAGCCAAAGAATCACAGCATTTTTTGGAATACGATAATGAATCATATGAAATATTGGACACTTTTTGAGGAAATCCGATTCAAAGTTTAGGATTAAAAAAATCTCCTTTGAAGTTCTTTTGTAGATCAATTCTTTGGATGTTTTCATGTCTTCATTTGATAAAAATAATATCTGCTTTGCAAAGTTATCAACATTTAAATCTAGTTTGTGCGAAAGCACTTCAATCTCTTTGGCGCAAACATAAAGACAATAATGTTTTTAAAATCAAAGTGTGAGACACATAATAACAAAAAAAGGAGCACAAGCATGAAACGTGCACTTACATCGTATCTACGACCAAGCGACATTTTGCATTAAAATTTTTCGGTTTGCATAAACAGTGTCACATTAGCCGTCCCTTCATACGGCGAGGAACATAAACTCTTTTGCAGATGAAAGAAACTGCCTTGATTTTTTGTGATTTCTCTTCATTTTTGCACCGCGAATGTCGCTCTGTTTCTAACAAACTAACATGCGCGCGTTAATTAATTGCAGTTTGTTTGAGTGAAAAAGTTTGTATTTCAGCCAAAAACTCACATTTAAAATTTGCGACACCTCACTTTTCATTCCGATGCTTCATTTTTCCAGATACTTTCATCGAAATCTGACCAAATCATTGCTTGATAAGGACGCAAAACATTTCATTTAGATTCGACCACATCGTTCATTTTGAAAAATCAATTCTTGTTTTTATTTGCTAAATATGCAGAACGGTGGCTTTGTAAATAAGATTGGAGTACTTTTAAGAAATCAAACCAAACAATGTGCCATAACAATAGAAATGAACAGATAAATACTTAACACTGAATATTCAAACAGTTTGTCAACAATAGTGTGATCCAAGCTAGAGAGTAGCGGTGACCATAGAAAATAGACCAGAGGTAAAGAATACTCCTCTGGAGGCGATATTAACACATATTGATATAATTTTTACACAATGATAACGAATCTAACATTGCTCAATTTGAATAAATAAATAAATAAATAAATAAATAAAAATAGGAATCTATTTTCCGAAAAGCCCCGAAACATGAGATTTAGCCAAACAATAGATAGTACTTATGAACCGCTGCGTCAACCTAATTTGGACACTTTTTTACAGCTACACATAGCACACCATTCGGTGAAAATTTTAATATTTAAAATTTTAAATTAGAAAAAGCAACACTATGATGTTTTGAGGAAACATGATTTTGAAAACGTTAGTTGGATATATCAATTTTAATGATTGTGTTAACTATTGGATCACAAGCATGCACAGTATCACACACACACATGACAAAAAACAAGTTGAAATAATCTACAAACCCCCACAGAAAATGTGATTTCGTTGTTACACACCAAGTGAATATTTTACATGTCGTTTTAATGAAATAAAGCTTACGAAAGTGGAAACTGGCATTTCATTTCAGATAAAACATTTTCTTGTGAACTTTTTGAAAAATAGAGTGATTTTTCGAGAAATCACCTGATCATTTATTAAAGAAAAAAGAAGTACAGGGAAATCGTTATCAATTGCTTGGTGGAATTTCGACGCACGTTTCCGTTTCGGGATATTCAATTAAATTCAAATTGTATTTTTGTTGGAGTGGCGGAGGCACGAAACGACCGCCCAAATAATGATATTTGCCGTAAAAGTGCTTTGCACACAATTTTGGTGCAGTCAATGAAATTAGGAGTTCTGGTTTGATTGGCTGTATCATTGTTCCCGACTGCGTATCCTCAATTGGTTGTGGTCCGTTTTCAACGTGCCACCCGCTTGGAATGTCGATGCTATAAGAGAAGCAGAAAACAGTTTAACCTCAATGCGCAATTTAAAGAAAGATTATATTTCGACTTATCAATTAACCTGATAATCGGAACGGTGGCTTTTTCTAGAGTTCGTATGATGGGCAAGAAGTTATCGCGAACCGGCGGCTGAAAACTAAATCCAAACAGAGCGTCAACGATTAGGGAATATTCATTATCACTGCTTGGGCAATTGTCTATGAAATCGATTGTATTGCCAAATGAACTGCATTGTGTCACTAAATTCCGATATAATTCTTTATCGGTGCGTTTTGGATAGTAAATGGTGCAATGATAGCCGAGTATCGCCAAATGTCGTGCACAAACCAACCCGTCACCGCCATTATTGCCCGGGCCACAACAAACCAAGATCCGTTTTTTTATGTCGCTTCGTCGATAGCACTTGGCAACAGCATGAGCACAGCTCAATCCAGCCAATTCCATCAATTGATCAACGCTGTACTTGTACTTGTTAAACAATTCCAAATCGATATTTGTTGCTTCTTCCTGATTTAGATACTTCATGCTGATCGCCATACTGTTAATATATCGTGACTGCTGCTTTTGATGAGGAATAATAATCAAAAACCTTGGACAAGCGAATCTGAAATGTTTGGCAATTGCAATGGAACGGATTACAAATAAAAACCACCAACCAACATACATTTACCGAAAATGCATACGAAATACAGTTCGATTTTCAACATTACAAAATAATACGCTCGGTTTGCTTGTCGACTTACGATTTGACCAATGATGTGCTTGCCTTTAATAAATTTATTCCAACAATTTTCATCCGAAATCACCTCTGATAATAATTTTGTTCCTGAATGGGCAAAACCTCAGTGCAATCAGTAGCTGAATATTATTTGATTAGCTCTCTCATTTAAAAGTTGTTTTGACAGAAGCTGGTTTCGTAATGAGGGCTCGTTCCATCGAATCGGCTATCTATCAGTAAGTTCTAATTCTGACTTAGCAAATGCACAAACCAAACGCTTTTGAGTGTGAATTTTCAAGAAAAGCCCAAATTCGATGAATTTGATTCGCAGTCGAAATGTTTATAAGATAAAATAATGCACTTTTCATACATATAAATAACATTCAAAAGTAATTGTCCATGACTGGCTGTTCAAATGATGACGATAACAAAAGTGCTCGTTGCACTTTAATGGCATGATAAAATCTCACCTTTTTCTGCCGTTTTTAAGACTAGAATTTCACACATTTGCATATTATGCTAGTAGTATGAAAAAGCGGGTTTAATCCCACTTTAATATCAAATCAAATTATTTTGATATCAAATTAATTATTTTGATATCAAATTGAATTATTTTTTTAACAAATAATTTCTTGATTGACCTACTTTGACCTACTTCCTTTGACTACACCCCGCACACACACACGCTCTCCTCTCCTCTCTCCTCTCTCCTCTCTCCTCTCTCCTCTCTCCTCTCTCCTCTCTCCTCTCTCCTCTCTCCTCTCTCCTCTCTCCTCTCTCCTATGATAAAATTTACTACATTTGTCGAATCGAAAGTCAAATGGGTTTTTCTCTATTTTATATATTGTTAAGATGATGAAATGAGAATCATAAGAGCATCTCTTCTTCCCATAGAGGAACCATTGCATTATTCCATATTGTTAGGCACGAAAAAAACAGCAACAATGTAGACCAATTAAAAAATGTACGCCAGTTTTCAACAACAGCAAAAAAAACATTTGAACAACAACTTAATTGAATGGATACAATTTTAATATTAGTAATTAAAGAAAAAAAATCAACATGTAAAATATAACAACAAATAAAAAATTCTCTAATTAAAACCAACGGTCATTTGAACACCACATAAAATTGTTTTAATAACAACAACAACAACAAAAACCAATTAATTATTCACGCTGATGCGACAAATTATGTTGAAAATTGATGAATGATAATTTTTTAAATGAAACTCGTGAAACATTGCAGGCAGCATAAGCCAGTTTCACTAATATCATTTTTTAGGAGAAAAACGAAAAAAAAGAATACACACAATTTTTGTGAATGAAAAAAAAATCTATCTATTGCAATCATAAATTTTATGAAAAATGGATGCATACACAAGACAGATGTATATGTAAAGAAAACTGTTTACAAAAATGGAAATATTAATAAATGAAAAATGATCAACAAAAATTTCGGGCGTTTTTTCTAATTTCGCGACTTTTATCTTCGGTGATCTTTAGGTTAATTGAATCTTCTTTCGTTTTTTTTTCTTCTCTTTTAATTCGAAGTATCAAGGAATATATTGTTCATAATTGTTCAGGCTCAGAAAAAAGTGAACTGAACTCGAACGAACATGAACGGTTTAGTTCAACTGGCAGCCCTACATAAGACACACAAAACAGTGTTTAGTTTTCATTGAATTTTTTTACAATTCTGAGAGTCTTTTTCCAATTAAAAAAACTTCCGCTCTCAAGAGAGATCAAAACGTGAGATATTCCAATCAGTTTAACATCAAAAATGAATCCATCTATCGATAGTTGTGAAAAAAAAAACGATTTTCCGACAAACATAGTATAATCAGTCTTGCATGTGATCATTCATGGATTATAAATTCATGAAAAACAATTTTGATTTTTAATACAAAAAATATTTGAAAAAACAATCACAACAATTCTCAACCGAATATTTCATGTCGTTCGTATCGTGTAACACATACCCGCCAATGGTTTTAGTACACACACAGCTACGATTTGACATATCACCGAGCATTGCATTTGTAGTGGTAGAGAATATTCTATCATTTTATTGGGTCAGCATAAAAACCTTGTCTCTAGTTAGTGTTATTGATAATTCGAAATATAGACGAAAAATGGTAAAAAAACCTGGGTTTTCTGTATATACACCATTTAGTTGATCTGTTAAATTAATTTGGATTCAGTTTTTACACCGAAATAATGGCCGATTTTCTCCATTCCCAAGAATCTAATAAATATTTAAGTTTCGTACTGAATTTCACAATGACAAATCGACGGAAAATGTGATTGGATTCGAGTGTTCATTGCAAAATGTTTGTGATTTTCTTGAATTATTCATAAAAATATTCCTTTTGTGTTATCTACCAACCGATGAATGAATTCAGAAGCCAATTTGGTCTCTTACAAACAACAAACAAATGAGGTTAAGATGCTTTGTTGATGTTTCTGCTGTTTGAAACTTTAGTTTACAATGAGCAATCGAAGTGTAGATACAGATATTTAATGATTAACGTAGCTAATTCTCAATTTTAATTTGTTTCTTGACATGAAACAATATTCCAATGGAAGCAATTAGTGTAAATTATCATAATCACAATTGATATAAACATTAAGTTTAGTTAGAAAAACATCGAATTGAGCAGTTTGTTAGTCATTTGTTGTCACAATCAAACAATTTTTTTGTCCTTCCCATTTTTAGTAGTTTAGAAACGTCGGAATAAATTCTAATAATATCAGTTTAGATACAAGACCGAATTGGCTTCTTAATTTATTCATAAAAATATTCCATTTCAAATGGAAAATCATCGGTATTACATGAATTCAGTATCACCTTTGTGTCAGTATTGAGTCGATTATACTGTGATACAAGTCAATAAACAGCTCGGCTGATGATTTCCTTTTGATTCGAACTCAGATAATGAGAACTTGGACGCACATGAGCGTAGGAAGCTCAAAAATATGAAGGCAATGTCGTACAGTGAAGAAGACGTTGAGGACGATGAAGAGCGTATGCGGGAAGAGTTGAATGTGAGTAAACACAGAGAGTGTGAATAACATTCGAGTTTCGAATGAATGTTAAACTCCTTTCTTGCATTTTACAGGATTTAATCGATGACAAATCCCATCAAAGAAGACAGCGATGCCAAAAATTCGAACGAATCGATGCGACAAAAGTCGAAGTGATGATGAATTGGACGATCGATTAGAAGACGATTCAATCTCGCGAGTGCCCGAGAAGCGAGTTGGAAGATAAGGCCAACACGTCGTCTTCCTACTTGGAGGAGGTAAAGCAATTCTATCAACGTGATGAATGCTCGAAAAATGTACAAAAATGGAATTCGTTGCAATCAAGCTGTGTCAGAGGTGATATTGCCAAAATGGTTAGATTACATTTACCTTTATGCCTTTGTGGTGGAACGAATGCATGCAATCCGTTATCGCCATCAATATCAGCACCATCATTATCATCATCATCTCATGCTAGTTTTCTTACTGTGCCCAACGACACACCACCGGATAATTTACATAATCAAATACTACACGATTTGCACCCCGAACATCTTTCGAGCTCTTCTACTAGTTCGCTGTCCATCAGGAGATAAGCGCATCAGGAGAACCGTTGAATTTTAAAACAGAATCGACAAAAGTTCAAACAGAATCGGCGAATGTTTCCGAAGCACTTAAGGTTAAAGAATGGCTTAGTTTGATTCCGAAAGTAAAAAATCCAAATTTAAGCGAAGATTCCGATGAAGAAAAAGCGGGTTGTAGCACAAGGTCCGATACAAAAAATAAAGAAAATTCAAATTGAAGAACTTGAATACTTGAAAGCACAGCGGGAGCAAGTGAAACGGAGGCGCTTAGAAAAGGTACGAAAAACTAAACATAAAAAGAAAGAAAACCGTTTACTTATTCAATTGCTCCTAAAACAAATCTTTCTTCACAAAATATGTAGTAATAAGGGCTGATTGAAAAATGCATAGAATTGAAATCGTTACAACGCGCAAAATAGAAATCGCTAGACAACTGGAAGTACTGCAAAATCGAATCCACCAAGAAATGTAACAAAACCAGATGGGTCAATCGTCTACAAACATGCTGTTAAGTGTGCGTCATCTCAACATGAATACGACATATGAGTCGACCGGAATAAAAGTGAGAATACACCGGCTCTAGATCAGTACTGCGACTAGATAATCAAAAACGCTGAAGTGAACCATGAATATTGTTGAGTGGCAGCAGCGGTTCTTAATTTTCGCTATCAATGTTCATTTTACACTAAAAATAAACGTTGATAGCGAAAATTATGGACCGCTGCTGCCACTCAACAATATTCATGGTTCACTTCAGCGTTTTTGATTATCTAGTCGCAGTACTGATCTAGAGCCGGTGTATTCTCACTTTTATTCCGGTCGACTCATATATCAAACACATACCGACACAAACAATTATTTTGGTTTGGAAGAAAAACAAGATGAAGTTCTAGCAGATAAAATGTCAAATTCAAGAAATAAAAGATCATTAAATGTTTAATTGAACCATCGAAAGATTGTACTATCTCGGTTTTAGAAGGAAATAAGAAAATGAAAAGAGTTCGCTTTGATTCGAAATTCTGCATATGCATGTTTGGACATTCGCATATCGTGAAGCACGAAAAGGTGCGATTGAGTGAGAATTGCTGCAGATAGATATCGATTTGAGTTAAGAAAAGAGACGATGCAAGCATTGCTTGCTAAAATGAGATTTTTTTTTACAACAAAAAATAGATTAAATAAAAATGTAAATTATGAACATTAATATTCTTTTATTCAATAAAATAATTAAAATGAAAAAATGTATACATGTGTGCATTAATATTTCAAAATTCCCTTTAAACTGTCTGCAATATCTTTTACATATTGATATTCACTATCCATTTTATCTGAATCGAGTTTATAGTGACCCCAAGCGAGCGTATCAATACCGTCTGGTTTAATTATATATCGTTTATCATCAAACGGGTTGAGTGCAATCTTTTGCATTGAAATGGTGTAAATTTCATGTTTTCTCGAACGAATCGAATTTTGCTTTCTCAATTCAATGCAGTTATAATAATCATCTAATGAAAATCTATTTTCCAATACATTTTTCTTTACACCTTTAGCTTTTTTTATTACATTTCTCCTAACACCTTTCTTTTTGTCAATTTTTGTTCGCACAGCATAGCATTTTGATTGCAATCCAACAACTTCAGTTACAATTTCACCATTGAGCTCATCTTTGAATTTACCTAGAACTTTTTTGTTATGACGTTTTATACCATAAATATTTCCTTCGGAATGTCTGCGTATGCATCATTCGTTCTCATCTCAAGTATAAAGGAATCGGTATCCGTATATATAAGTTGAATATTTTGACCGTACTTCGGTTTCAAGTAATTATATAAGAACTTATACATTAATAGTTTTGATAATTTTAAAATGCACATCCCTACAATGATTGGTTTTTACCACTACCATTCCATTTATTTACTATCCTAATGTCTGAGCGCAAACGTAGAAAAAATTTCTAAATGAAAGGTTTATAAGCGGTGTATTTATATTTTTGTGGTCATTTCTGTTCATGAAGTTTTGTTGATTTAGTTAACATTTATTTTTCTCGTATTCAATAAAAGAAAAAGTACCAGTATCATGATTGCAATTGCAAAACTACGAATGATTCGTGCATCATCTAAACCATATCGTGGATTCGTGGATTTTCAAAACTATCTGTTGGTTATCACAAAATAGTCTGTTTTCGGTTAGTGAAAAATAAGTTCACAAAAAATAATGGTGGTGATGATGAAAAAAGTATTCTAGTGGAGCTCGAAGATGAGGTTATCATCCTTCCGCAATATTTTATGAATGTTCTCGTCAAAGATGATTTAAATAATCTAAACTGTGCTGATGAAATCAATTATTTGTACTTTGGTGGACAACGTGAACAAAACAAGTAAGTTTATTTAAATTTTGATTTAAAAAATATTTATATTTTCTATTTCTATGTTTTTTTTTTTATATAGATCTTAGATCATTAGAATTGTGAGTCAAACGCAAATGGAACAAGAGATCGCTAGTGCAAATGTGAGTAGAAGTAAATAAGAAGAGTAGATCCAATATATAATATAATATTTTTTTTTTGTTTTCTATTCATTTAGGTTGGTGATAAAGTTGATGAAAAATCGATATAGGTATTTGGTTCATTTGAAAAATCGCAGTGTTATAACAAAATAATAAACAATAATGACAAACTTGATAGATGATGAAGAATATAAATCAATATATTTAAGTGCTAAAGTTTCACTCACTATATATCCAGAAAAGATTGATTCAAAGTTTAAATTATGAATTATATTCTAGAATTGATCAAAAATTATTGTTATTATTTTTAATTTGTCACAACATTAACTCAAACAATAAAGTGAAATCATTTGCCTGCATACAAAGAGCATACAATTAATTGTCTGTCTGCATACAGAGACCAATGTTCTAATAAAAAATTGTAGAAAAAAAATTCGTATGATTTCTTTTTCTTTTTTTGTGTACTGCGTTTGTTTTTTGGATTGTCAAGCGGTTCAAATTTGATTTGATTTTTCAGTGATGTTATTTGTTCTTTTCAGCATTGATTTAAATTAAAAAAAACAGAGAAAATCAAAAATTTTGACGCGGCATGCAATTTAGCTGGTTTGTTTACATGTTGTGAAGCTTTTTGTGGTTGCCTTGTCGGTCGTTCATATGTTATCGTGTTGCTTCACACCTTCTTCCCGCTTATTACGATCGTTCGCTGCCGTTGTCGTTCCTTCATTCATTCATTCGTTATAAACATTCACATGCGTCTACAGAACCGCATATATACCAACTTTTCTCATATGCCTACTAAAGATCGATGTAACTCTGTCGTTAGAGCAATGGTCTTGGAATACGACAGTCTCGAGTTCGTATCTCTCTAGCAAAAATCGTTTTATTTAAAATAAAATATAGTTTGAACTCGAAACTTCTTCTAGAAACCACTGAGCGACATCTGACACCTACATTACAACAACAAAGGACATGGTAAGCAGGTCCGTTGCCATATAAGACATGGTTGATCGCGAAAGAAAGAGGAGAGAGAGGAGAGAGGAGAGAGGAGAGAGGAGAGAGGAGAGAGGAGAGGAGAGAGAGGTGTGTGTGTGTGTGTGCGGGGTGTGGTCAAAGGAAGTAGGTCAAAGAAGGTCAATCAAGAAATTATTTGTTATCAAAATAATTCAATTTGATATCAAAATAATTAATTTGGGATTAAACCCGCTTTTTCATACTACTTATGCTGCGTTGAAATTGAACAGCTCGAAACCTAAATTGGCATCTAGAATGGCCATTTTTCTTTTGCATAATTCAGACATTGCATTTTAAAGTCTGAACAGTTTTCCAACTAATTCAAATTTTTAAAATCACATGTTTATGTTAAATAAAAAATACTACACAACTGAATCGAATGAAAACTCGACTCAATATGATATTTATAAATGCAGTATAAAAATAAAGAAATGAAAACAAAGAGAAAAAGAAGACAACGAGATTCTTCAGCGCACTCGATTACTCTGTTCACGTGTGTGAGCGTGTTTTTGCGGATTTGCAACAAAAAACCAAAATTGTGAGCGTTAGGGCGATTCGTTAGGATAAATGATTCTTGGAGTTGAACACACTAAGTTTGAGTTGCGTGCTCCGAACCACAATTCACGGTTAATAAATTGAAAAATGGTATTAATGTTCCGTTTTTCGATTAATAAATTGCTTTTGAAATTTTCGATTTCGCCGAAATGTATGCAATTGACTAGAACAAAAAACTCGGGCCTGCAGAAAACAGCATCGTGTACGTGGAGCTTCACAGTCGACTCCATCGATCGGCCCTAATCCACACTTAAACAAACTGATTGAAGGAATGATTGCAAATCTTTTGCAGTCGGTGAGCTGGCCTATAGCATTTGTGTAGGCATTCATGGCTGCGATGTGCCAGCATTTATCTCTTACTCTTTCTGTGTGTCGATGTTGTCCCACGTCTCTTGCGGACCGTTGCTCTCGTACACATCAGCTAGCTATAGCTTACGTTCGTTTGCTCTCTTGTGCACTCGTGTGTGTGTGTATGTAATCGCGCTGTGATACTTGTAGTGTGGAATTTAATGAAAGTCGAAAGGTTTCACGTTTTAGTTTATTGAAGTCTTTTGCCACGTTCAGTTCGCTATTCCACAAACCAAATAAATATAAGCATAAACAAAATCTATTGCTTTCGCAGTGTGCACACGGTACGTGTTTTCACTCAATTACTGAGATATAAGAAAAGCTGAAGGAGACGAAAAAGGTTTACTAGTTGGAGCAGTGCAAAATAAGCGTGCGGGCGAGAAAGCAAGAGAAAAGAGGCATACCGAGCCAAGAACAATAAATTGCTGTTGTTATTTGTTATGCATTTCAATAGCGAGCAAACTGAATTTACTTCAATTCTTTGTTTACAGTGTTTGTTTTAATTCTGTTGTTGCTATCGTCGTTCGATGGTTTGTTTAGTCGATGCGAAGTGATCCGTTTTTCTGTTGCCATTTTATTGTTGTTTCTCTCATCGAAACTAATTAATTACAAGTAGATGCGTGTGTATTTTGTTCTCATTTGGCGCAACAGCAACAACAAATGCCGCGGATATTTGTGAATGTGTGTGCAATTGTGAATTTGAATACGTTCCGATGCGTATGCGGAATTTGAAATTCGGAATATCATGCGGCATTCAGATGCATTTCATTTGCAGCCATATCACGCACTTATCTATCCTAGCCTTTGTGCTACTTGTGCTCCCTCGCTTATTGCGTATTTACACATACTAGCAATTTTGTTTACAAATTCGCTATTATCATCATTTTATATGAAAATGTGGCGCTCAATGTTTAAACTCACCCATTAAAATAAATTCTTTTATTTACTTAAATCCAATATCAAGTTCTGTTTTATCAATTGATTTGAAAGAATTGGTTGACGTAACGTTATAATCAGTTGAGTGAATGTGTGTATGTGTTTTAATTTTGATAAATCTACATAATTTGATTTGGTTCTTTTGGGTTTGGCAAACTCTTTGAAATTCGTGTGTTTTTTCGGGAATAGTGCTTTGAATGAGCGCGATTGCTATCGTGCCGTAACTGTTCTGGTTTTCTACTTCTTCCATTTCTATTCAATTTCATATTTGCTATTAGTCATTTCGATACAACGCCTTCGAAGTGCGTCTCATACGGCATTTGAGCAAACAACAATCGATGATGCTCTCTTGGAAATTTGCATTTAACGAGCTCTAAACATATCTCAAAATGAGCTGCGCTGATGCGTTATTTAAAGATTGATTATTGTTTGTGTATGTGTGATAGAATGTCGGTTTTTTTTTTGTGTGACCAAATGCTCGTTCCCAAAAAGTGTCCATTCTTTTTAGAAAAAACAATTTGACGGAAAAAACACGAGTTGAAAAATCAGTAAAACAACGTTCAATTTTGTTTGCAGAAAATATCGCGTAGACAATTACCAAAAAAGCAACAGATTACAGAAAAGCAGTACAGCTGATCAATTTACGGTGTAGCGGATCGATGGGATCGCTTGGAGCTGGCTGAAAATTATTTAAAGTGCATTTGTTGACCTTTTGTGACGGGTAAATTATTACTAGAACAGCGCGCTCTCGCCACACACACACACACACACACACACACACACACACACACACACACACACACACACACACACACATTTAAAACGTGCTTATTAAAAAAATTACAACGATAGAAAACTAAAGTTATTTGGCAACGTTCATTTTCCCATAAGTGGACAAACATATCAAGCTACACAAAAATCAAAACGTATTATAATCAATTTAGTTTGGAAATATAGCAATCAAAGTGGGCAGTTGACATTCCAATCTCTCTTAATCTTTCTGTATCTCTGTATCTCTCTCTCTCTCTCTCTCTCTCTCTCTCTCTCTCTCGAAAACTGGTTGCATTAAATTATCGAAAGTGTTCGAAACAGAGAAATATGCGCTGCCATTAGACACACAACAGAGAGATCAAATAAAGATATATGTTGAGTGGCGACGCGAAGAAAACTTGGTGAAAATTTAGTGAAATTATACAAAGTGTTGCGCTTGAAATTAGCCACAGTGCGAGGAAAAGACAGAAGTCAAGACTTCGCCGATCACATCTACTGCAACAACACAACATTGATGGGTCTTAATTAACCGCACAGGTATGTATTTCAAATGCGACATAATTGTGTTTAGTAATATTTGGTATTTAAAACATATATCGTATTTGATGATAATGGCTTGAACAATTATAAACTAATCGCATTAAAACACTACCTACCAAATGCGCTGAGAAAATGTGTGCGAATGGCATTTTTCCGTGACCGACACTCATTGTTCGACATTATGCAAATTAATATCAAAGCTTAATTTAGAACGAAACACATTGTATAATCCGATAAAATTAATTCTGATTGGATGAATTTGCCGGCCTCGTCCACCTTAACAGAGCAACTGCGGGTGGCTTCAAGATCTTTGAAAATGTCATTTTGAAAAATTTGTTTGTTGATGGATTGTCTTTCCTCAAACGAATAGAAATTGTTGAAACATCTTTTTTAAGAAAAATCGAATCGACCCTGTGTTCCTTTTTAAACGAAAAAAATGTCTGAATAAAATCAAAATGCCAAGTTTGTTGCCTCACAAAAGTGAAATTCGTAATCAACAAAGAGAAATGCACTGAAATTATCCGTGCAACGCACCGCCTCATCCATCAAAAAAACATTTTCATCTTTTTGTCAACATTGATTCGTCGTCATGCATGCACTCGAAACGCCATTTTTCTGCATATTTTTCAGTCAGTTATCTTCTTTTGTTTGATCGCAATCAACGAATTGCTCACAAGCGCATTGAGCGCATTCTGTGCATCTCTTTCATCGATACATATTTTCATATTTTGTAACTTTATATAAATTCATTTTAATGATCGCGCACTGAGTCGAACGTTAAAAAAGGTGTGAAATAAGTCGATTGCATGCATAAATATTCACGTTATCTTTTCGTGTGAAATTCCAGTTGGTGGTGTGCTCGACATTGCTGCTGCTGCTGCTGCTGCTGTTTGACTATTGACAATGTGCTGGCTCACAACATGATTGTTACATTTTTCTTATTCGTCTCGATTTCAGAAGAAATCAGAGAAAACACACGAAATGAATAGAAAAATAATTCCAAATGATGTTGGGCTGGTTGCGCGAAATTACTCAGCAAGCTGTGCAATTCTCAATGTTTCCAACTTTCAAGAAATTCTATTTGTTCAAGTTGACTAGCAACACACACACACAAAGAGAGAGTGAAAAAACACTCTTTCTTTTGCCATAAATCGTATTCTGCATTCCTTTGTTGTTGTAATTATCATGATATACTCCATATGATTGAAATTGCTTGTGTTTTACTATCAATACATTGTATTGTTGTTACTATAGCTGATCTGTTTTCTGTTTCAGCGATTCATGTCGTGTGTTGTTGTAAATGCCAGTTGATTGACTCGGTTACATTTGAGGTGCGCGAAGTGAATTATCAAATGCCATTCTCAAGCGTTTGGCTCATTTCATGCTCTGTCATCATCTCCATAATCATCGTCAAGTGACACTAAATAAATATCCGACTTCTATTGCTTTACAAAACGACAGAGAAGACAGCAAGAGCGAGAAAAAGCGCTAAAATTGAGTCGCAAGCGCGCAACTCAAAAAATACTGTTCTTTTAATGCTGGATTTCGTCATCGCGCGAAGGCGTTCGAGACGAAGCACCGTGTAATTTATGATCGCGTTTCGGCATTTCATGACAACAACAGTAAAACAGTAATTGCAAATGTTGTATATGTTTAAAAAGCAATCGATTCAAAACAATTCATATTTACATTGAAATGTGTCGAACAATCTTTCGAGCACAAACACACAAACACACGCAGACATCTATTAATTATACAAATTATTCAAGAGCCCGATCGAGAAATATTGAGTTCATAAAATATTTAAACTGTATATCAATGTGCTTTTCATACGACATGAATATTATATTTGAGTATTATGTATTTTAATGCATGACTATAAATTGTGTTGGGCGAAAAGAGTTTGTAAAAAAAACAAAAACAAAATAAGAACTCGAAGATAAAACACCACACAAAACATAGAAGACGACGAAAATGTGAACGTTTGTTGATGATGATGGCCAGAGAGCGCAAAAAGTCATTGTATCGGCACATTTATTCGGTGGTCGGTGTTTGTACGCGATCACGGGCAAAAAATAAGCACGCACGTAGGTCGAATCTAAATGCAAACGCTTAAGAACCGTCCGTGTGTCTTATAAAATGCCATTAATGATTCTATCCCGCTCTCGTTCACTCACTCACACAGTGATTGGAAGGAAACGATGTTTATTTGGCGTGCAAGTTTCTGTATTTTTCTCTCTCTCGCTCTCTTCGAATCGCAATAGGTGAACTGGCTACGTGCGATGCCACTTCTAAACGAAAACACACAAACAAAAAACATGTAATTGAACGTTTTGATCCACGTTTTATTGCTTTCCAAATTGGCCGTTGTTTAGGATGTCGATTTGATTAGATCAGAAACCAAAATGGCAACATAACAATTCCATACGGATTGGGATGAATTTGCGAGAAAAAGAGAGAGAGAGAAAATTTATTTTTGCGGTTACAACTATTTCGTCATAAATGTCAGCCACATGATGACGTTTTCGAGCAATTTCTGAAGCAAACCATAAAAATCAGTCAACAAATCTAACAATAATCGAAGATGTGTGTGCTCGGCTCAATCGGCCTTGTTAAAATTCCGTAACCAAGTCATAACAATAAGACGCGCAAACAATTACAGAAAATGAAAGAATAAACACACAAGAAAACTACTGATATTATTTATTTGCACAATGAGTAGAATACGAATGCGCGATGCCATTTTTTTGCCTCCGCTTCGCCCAACAAATAAATGATGAAATGACAGTAAGCGGCACATTCTCTGAGTGCCTCTTGCGCAGCATTGATTTGTCGTCTTCCACTGCGTGGCCAAAATGCTTGCATTCAGCTTCCAGAAGAAAAAAAAAAAAAAAAATTTCATTTCAGAGTTCTATCTTTTGTACCAATTTTATGTTTATTAAGGTTGCCGATAAAGCATTTTGCCCGGCCGCCATGCATCTATTATTCTCCGTAGCCTGCAAACAAATTGCTCGAAACATGATCGATACGACAAAAAACGCTGTTTATTCTTTTTTTGTTCAAACCACCTTTTTTTCGATCGCAGAGTGTCATTTACTCAATTTCCAGTCGAAACGTGAGCTTATTCAACATATTCAACATTAATTACGAGCGATAAATGTTTTCATCGAACGAAATATATTTGTGTTAATTTCTTCAGTGCTCTTTACACTGCTATTGAAACGTGCACAAGTGATTTGTGCAATATTAGGCCAATCGTAGTGATTGGACAATTTGTACGATCGCAGTTGGTCAAGTGAGTTCATATTTTGCACCACGGCGTGCGACAGTGACATTTATGCGCAAAATGTATTGTAAAAGTGTTGCAAGTGTGTGCCCACTTTGAATGTCTATCTAGTTTCATGACTTCATCTTTCACTGTGTATCTGCATTGAGAATTGTTCTCGTCTTCATGGCCATTAACACACATTTACCGCCATTTTCTTCTCGCCATCGTCACTTTAAGTGTTTTGTGCTAATTCTCTTCTCTCTCTCTCTCTCTCTCTCTCTCTCTCTCTCTCTCTCGGTTTGCTTCGCAATACGAAATGTTTTACAGAAAAAGATTGTTAGGGAAAAAAGTGCAAAAATAATTATTTTTGTGGAGTTGCAGCGTTCTGATTTTTCTTTCTAATTTGAAATGTGATTGGATGTTGCTGCAGGCGCTCAATAGCTAACTTATCTTAATAATGTTTCAGATGAGATTTTTTTTTCGTGTCCATTTATTGTCACCGTGCAATTGAACCATTCAATAGCATGGTGACAATTACTGGACACGAAGAAAAATAAATTTGAACGTGTGTACAATATGTAAGCAGTGCCTAGAAAGCTGTTGAGTAACACACAAATACTCAAACGCACCAAATCGAATGGATTTATCGTGTACAGCATGAGATTGGACTAAGTTTTCTTCTTTGTACAGCTCTTCAGCATAAATGTTGTTATCGGTTCTTCTTCGAGCATTTACCGTTATCTACACAAAACGTGTGAGAGTCTGTTGATTATTCGGGCGCGCATGTCTTGTTACCGCGCGCTCTCAACACAATTATCAAGTGTTTTTACTCTCATTCCCAAAATAATACCCACTTAACCATTGGCAAACAGAGATGGATTTTTCATAACAACGTTTACGTTCTTATTCAATTTGATTTGTGCGCTCCGTCGCGCACATAAACATTTTTCGTTCGCTTTCAACTTGGTGCGTTTCATTGACGGAATCTCCCATTCTTCTCTGAAAGCTAGCAATTGAAAGCAAATTGGCTAACTTTTATAATGGAGTGTGTATTTAAGTTGAATGGATGTGAATCCATTGAACTCGTCCTCATCGCTCATACTCGACAGCTATAAAATCCGGCAAGAGATAGAGAGAAGCAATCATCGAGTTAAATGTCCATCGTGTGACATTCGCTTCATTTGAATCGTTTCAATTTATGGCAGCACATTAAGTTCAATATTGGTTGCGTTCGCAAAACCACAAGAAAATGAAATGAAATCTTAATGCCACTTCTGGCTACGTATCAATTTGCATGAAACACATTATATCTGGCCGGATAATTGGATTTCATTGTTAGAGGCAAAATTCATATCAACAATTCTATATTATCTTAACTATTATTTATCTATTGCAATAAATTTACTGAACGAAGAATCGAACCGAAGCAACCACTTTAAAGCGATTCTATCCAATCGATCGAATGGGAATTGAAAAAATAGTGTGCGATCTTGTGCGTTTTGCGAAGACATTGTATTTGATGGAAATAAGTTGAATGGCAGCCCCGAACTTGGAGCATATGGTTATGGCTCCTTGAGCTAGCTGTCTATCACGGAATCGCTTTTTTGATTTAATTTGATTCTATTTAACCTGACGTTGTTGCTGTTTAAACCGTGCATATGCTTGCATCGGTCGCTTGTAGCCCTGAGCCGATGGCAAAGGCTGTGCGCAAATTATTGTTATTACATATTTGTTTGCCATATTCAATTCAATTTCATTTCATCTTTGGCAACGTTTTCGCCATATTTGTATTGTTTAAATTTCCGTCTGCACTCACACACACACATACGCGATTTAATCGAATAAATTGTATTCCAAATGCGATGGCCTTTTCCGTTTCTGGACATTTGTTTGATGCGTTGTCTATTTCTGTTTCTCTGTGTGCTTCGCACACACACGCACACACACACACACACCCAGCCGGCGATGTCGCAAAAAGAAAAATTAATTATGTGTGCCATTGCTGGATGTGAGCGATTATAATGGCCGCACCATGTTATATCTACATCGCGATTTCAATGAAATGTACCAACAGTAGTATAGCCATTGAGTGTTTTTATGCGTTCGCCCGTATTTTTCACGTAATAGATATTGTGGTCATAAATAGAAAAAATATCTTCGAAGGTCAAAAAAAAAAGGTTAAGCCGACAAAGAATGATTTGCAGCTACATTTAACACAGAAAAATATGTATAAAAACCTTTACGATTTCGATTCTGTGTGTTTCCGTGCCAAAAACCAACTTCTGTTTTGAAGAACAGGTTCCTCTGCTCTCTCAACTCTCATATTTGTGCTTTCAGATTTACGCGTACATTTTTGCATCAAAAAAATTGCATGTCCGATGCATCGTGTTTAATAAATTTGTGGTGCAACGATTGTAAGGGCCGTATGTTTTCAGATAATAATCAATCCATCAAAATGGAGTTTGTGGTAAACGCCATTTTACTGATTCGCCTAAATCCACTTTCATGAATGTGAATGCATTTCATCTATTGGTCTCAACAAAATCATGTTGTTCTCTGTAACAAAATGGTAAGCCACAGCGAAACCGAGATATGACAAATGATTTACTGTTGAACTATTCATTTTATATTGCGATTGCACAGTATTTAAACGAATTCCAAAGAAATGCAAGTGAATGGTCTTTATTTCACTAAAATTTCACTTAATTTCCGTCTTCTCGACTCGAACACTCGCGCTGGCGTCTCGGGAAATTGTGCGTATCGACTAATAAAGTTTTCCAGTTCCGTTTTTGTTTATGCGTGCGCGCCGCTTGTTTTCATCACGAATTGTTTGTCGAATATTTGCACTAAATTCTCAGTAACGATAGAAGAGAAAACGGTACAGAATAACAACAAAAAGATATTAAATAGTGTGTATCGGTATAGAAATGAAAGACATTTCAACCATGCATACATATCCATTGTAAATCATATAGTTCACCGACTGCACGCACTGTACAATTGTCTGTGCAATTAACAGCATAGCGACAATTACAATGGGCCAAATGGTTTCTTGTTAATCGTAAATGCTAGAAATTTTAACATGCTTTCAAATCAAGTGGCCGTTCAACGAATGCGTATTGAAAAAATAAAGCACAATTTTGGATGTTTTTATTTTGGCTCTTTTTTTCGCACAATATGTGTTGCTGAATGAAAAATGACGATAATCCACCATTTTCGGCGACAGATTTACATGATTTCATTCCGAATTATCGTTTCGTGGGTTTTGTTTCATTTTTGGATTGCGAAACACAAGCACACACCGCATTCATAGACAAAAAATGCACGATACAAATCCGAATTTTTGGATAAGCCATGAAAGAAATTTCAGAGAGAACAAATACCCCGTCCAATAATATGCCATTTTTGGCCAAATCCCGCCTTTGTTTCACTTTGGCCGATTAAGTTAATGTTATGTACACGTGCGCGCGCGCTTTTGCATTTCTTTATAGCTCTCATTCTTGGCAATTTTCACTTTTGATGCCTAATTTTGTGTCGATTACTCTGTAATAAAATGAAATGAGCAGTTCTATTGACTTTCAGCATTTTCCCATCAACGCGCGCACTCGCGAACGCGTTCCATCAAATATGAACACTAATTTTGGACATTATAACAGTTACTTTCTCAGTTTTCCCTAGCTATTTTTATTTTTATCATGTGTTTGTTTTGTCGGTGTCGGCAACTTTGAATGAAACCGTCAGTGCGTCTATTGAATTCAGGCATGTTCAAATTGGGTGGATTCGCTCAAAAAGAGAGCGAGAGAAAGAGATTGAAGTGAAATCGATGCGTTCAAATTTGTCAAATGTGGAACAAATCATAATTCATTTTCCACTGAAATGAGTGCCAAGTGCAGATCCACAGCCATGATGTACGACGATGCATGCGAGTAAACGCGAACGCGGTGTGCCACACAGTCGTTACTCATTCTGATCGGCCATACAATAATAATTTCTTCTTGGTTTTATTATGATCGATCGATTGTTGTGCGTACATGAGAACTGACCCATTTCCAAAGCACAAGCATGCGAGCGCGTTTTTTCATCTGCGGTGATCGCCAGTGTGTGTGTGTGTGTGTGTGTTTGAGTGCGGAAAACCAGCGTGTGGTGAAAAAATTCGCGCCAAACGACGCGCGAGAGACAGAGAGAAATAAATATCAAAAGTAGAAATGTGTACGAAACGCAACGGAATCTATTCAATGCTTGCGTAAAATCCAAATGTTGCGGATCCGCATTCATATGGTTGATTTGAAATTGCGTGATGAGGAAACACTTCTTGAAAACGACAGAAAGCGAATGATAAAAATCTATTTCCTCATTTCGAACGAAAAAAAAGCACGTAGCTAAGAGAGCAAGAGAAAAGAAGCCAAATAGAAAATGTGCCGAATAGCTATTGGGCATCTTGGAATGTACCGTTCGATAGCTCGTCGATAGCAAGCAGCCGCGGCATTTACATGTGGCTGCTAATTGAATTGAATAGAATTTAAATATATTCTAAACGATTTCCAACAAACTATTAAAATCTTTGTAATTGTCCCATTCCATAGTTTAATTAAAATCGTTCGTCGATCGCAAACAAATTTGTTATTCATTCGATCCGAGATGGCATTCGGAACGCGAGCGAGCGGGTATTCATTTGAACACTCACATTGCCATAAGCGATGTGATGTGTACCTGCTGCATTGTTTGCACACTTTGTTCCCGCCGATGCATTATTGCATTATGTGTGCTTGTGCATTGTACGCGTTTTTTGTTTGTTTGTTTTTCGTACGGTGTTTAAGCGTTTGTTCTTTTTGCTTTGTGCCGAGCGCAATAAAGTCAATTGATATTCATGAGCTTTCTCTTGAGGGTATTGAACATCACAAAACAATAGCAAAACAGACACAATTTTATGCTTCCAATTACATATTAAATGATAACAGAGAAGACATCATGACATGCAAAATGTGACAAAATACGAGAATCGGAAATAGACATGAGATAGCCGCGGCAATCTCGCGATTTGATTCATTTTCTCTATATTTTCTACGCAGATTGTTCGTCATATATTTCGCGAGGCATTTATATTGTCCTTTGTGTTTTGGAATTTAGCGACATAATCGCAAGCAAACAATTAAGTGGTAACAATTTATTGCCTCAATGTGGTCTTGGATGCATCATAAATAATTGTCGCTACAGCAGTGTGATAAGCGAGTTGCAAGAGAGAGAGAAAGAGATAAATCATTTGAGTTCCATTCACTGAACTTCAGCCGCACTTCCACTAAATAATTAACTGTAATTTATGTGACAATTAAAACATTTGGATTCTTCATTCAGAAATAACAACTAAACTTTCTTTCAAATATTCCAAACTATTGCATTGACAATCACGAGCTTTATTCATTCTCAAAAATTCAAAACATAAGAAAATAGAAATCGAATTCAATTCATTTACAGAATTTTGGACGGCTTCATCCAAAAACGAGTTTCGCAAATCGAATGCTGCTTTATTTACTCATAATAGCTATAAATTAAAAGATTTTGAACGAAAATTAAAAAAGCTTTGTTAATTTAATGTTAGGTTTTATTTGTTATATTATTTGGACATCCAAAAAGCATTAAAAACAATGATTTTACTCGGTAGAGCAGTAACTGTATCTGGTTTGTTCAAGAAGAATGAGAAATTTATTCACATACATCTGAAGCGCAGTGGCTCACAACACCACGCAGATAGAAGAAGATAACGATAAAACCGAAGCCTACATCCATAAAACAAAGCAAAACAACAATAAAATCCGATCCGAAACATGAAAATATGTCAAAATTACCGATTCAGAAAATTGGGAATGATTATGCCAATTGCGCACGGGCTGTAAGAAGCGATTTTTATGCGTGTGCTTTTTTCTCTTGGGGAAGAGAGTCTCTGAGCAAGAACGTGTGCGAGCGACGATAAAGACGCGCATGAGTGCGATATTTGTGGTCGACCATGATGCCATATATGCGATAATATTCCGTCTGAACCGTTAGAGCATTTGACGCTCAATCATTGCGTAACGAATGAGTGCTCCAATTCTATGTACTGCGTGAAATCTTCCGTATGTCTTGGTTCTGTCGACGAAACCAGAATCAGCGGTCTGACGGCAGAACAAAAATTACAAGCTCTTGATCGAGTTCAACCTTGAGCGTGTGATGTATGTTGTGTTTTTTCGCTTCTCTGCGCCAACACTTAGCCATTACTGTCACTGTATTCCAGTTTTTCTGGGCTGATGAGCATTCTCAATTGCTCGTATGTTTACGGGTTCTTCCTTAACACCATAAAAATCCACTCCACATGAACGCACTTAAATTCAATTCTGCTTCTCAAAATATTCTTGCAACGACACAATTGACGATGAGAGAAACACGTGGTTTTGATTTTCTTTTCAAACAGCTTTGATTATTGATTGAAATATGGAGAGGAATTTTTTTTCTCTGACGAAGAGGCTACTCCTCAAAATGATCGATGGAATCAAATATGATTAATTAGAAAGTTATAAACTAACGGCAATAAATAATACGAAAAACAACAAGCCTGCCTATCGATTCATTATACAGAGTGTATTCACTGTGCCAAATCGATACAGCTGACGCTGATTGACTCAAACAAATTTTCCAATGCAGAGTCAAATAAAAGACAAATAGAGCGGATACAAATAATACAGAGGTTGACAAAGGAATTGCTCATCATTTGTTGTCTCACAGTCTAACAGTATGACATTTGCACTAAAATGTTGTACTTATACAATATTCATCATTAACGAATAATGCAAAAATATTTTAAGCTAAGCTGCTCACGTGCGTCACATACTTACGATCGAGTACATTTCATCCACATATTCGAATTCATCACCAAAAAACTCGTTCGAATCCCAATCGCTTCAAAAATCCAAAAATTTATCCATAATTTATGAACCAACGGAACAAACACAAAACAATGCTCGGCTCGATGAAGGAGAAATAACCGATTTCCAATCGACTTAATTTGTCACCAGAAAAAGAAACATTGACTTGATATACGAAAATGAAAATTTTGCTACGTTATTTCGTTTGGTTTTTATGATGAAGACCCATAAAAAATATAAACAAAGTATTGCACGTGACGAGAAGAATAACATTCATAACAATACGTCGGCATAAAAATCCCAATATTGAAATAACTTTTCGAAATCATGATTGCCAAACATAAAAACGTAGCTACGGTCTGAATTTGGTGAAAAAAAGAGACAAGAGAACGTGTTTATGCGTTTCATTTTCCCTCTTCACATACCATGAATCGATACAATTCCGCGTAGATTTCCATTCGCTCCTGTTCGGAGGTGCACGAATTTCAACGCACATTTTTTCATTGTCTGTCTGTCTGTCTGCCTTTCTTCTTTGATTTACTTGATTTCGATTGTGTTTTCATTTTCGCGATTTTGTTCCAAATCATCGGTATGAATAAGTGCGATTTAAAATCGATTTGATTGGAAACTTATCGCTTCTGCTGGTCGACATATAAAGCACACCAATACCGAATGCACAGACGAATGACGAAAGAAAACCAGCATTTTAATAACGGTATCTGAATCTGAAAGTGCGTGTGCGCATGATTCACGAAAGCGATTCATGAAAGAGTGGTTGAATTGTACGTCCAATTTTTTAACAACGTTTTATTATTTTTGCTGTCTATTTATTTTGTGCGATGATCTTATTGCCGTACGCGATGAAAGTGATGTTTTATTTTTTTGGTCTAATTAATAAACTGTTCGGCATTGTATCCTGATTTGTTACTTGCTAAGGTCAGTCTCCCTCTTTCACTTTCGCATCGTGAATTTGCAGTTGGCCGCGCGCGCAAATTGTCTCATTTTTGTGGCCTGTAATTGGCCACCGTTGTATACCGTTCAGACACGTGAGAAAAATGGCGACGCATGAAATTTGTCGACGAATTAAAACTGTTTTACTATTGTCATTGGCTGTCATTGTTTGCTAATATTGCTGATTGTCGTGCTCGACTATGGTGACCCGTAAGAAAGAAATAAAAGAACAAGAGGCAAAAAATTCCATCAAATGATAAAATCAATTTAAATACTTTTTGAACAGCTTTTCATTACATCTGATTTAATCAAAACTCACATCCAATTGCGATTCGTTTCAGCAGTCATATTGTGAAATCGATTTTTCTCTCCCTCTCTCTCTCGCTTCGGCTCTTTATCAAATGCGAATGCAAATCAATTCACGGTACAGACAGTATACACTATGAGAATATAGGCAAAAACAATGGCCAATATTAGTCGGTCGATTAACTTCAACTCACACCGAAAACAATATACATACATCCAAATATATTATGGGATTGCGTTTGAATATGAAAAAAGTTTATGTAATGATTCTATTGAAATCTTGCACACTTGGCGAATTAAGAGAGTGTCAATCGCCTTAATGCGTATTTGATAACGAAACAAGAATGATTTCGTTTTGTTTCAACCATTTATGGTTTAATGTGATTACTTAATTACAATGTTTATCATTTGATTTGTCATTTTACTTACGCATTTATTCACTGGTTCGCGCATGATTTGGTTCGGGTTAGACGTATTTATGGATGGACGAACGATTGAACCGTTACACTCACATTATCGTAGCTCGTTCATGTTACATACATATATCGCCGGAAAAAAATGTAAACAAACAAAATCAACAATGCTGACTAAGATAGACACTCCATATAAGTTTGAATAATATTCGAACTTAATGTTATGTAAACGACTAGAAATTACGCTTCTTTTTAAATATATGAATTATAAAATTTATTTTTTAAAGGACGTGACTCATCCGAATAAATTTCGCGCATATGCTCGATGCTGTTGCTCGGAAAAAGAAAGTCGCGATTAGTCTAGCAGCAGAAAAATGAATGTGTCAATTGAGGTTGCAATTTCAACTGTATGAATGATTGATGGGGCAACGCGTGTGTAATTGTATTAGCCTTCTTCAGTGTGTGTTCTCAAGAGCGTCAGTGTCACGTTTTTCCATGATCGTGAGTGCATTAGATGGCAGACAAAGTTGAGCCATCCATTGAATTCGAAGTACTCGGCAAACTCTAGACATTGAATTGGCTAAAAAGTGCATCAAATTGCTATTTAATGTTCTTTATTTTGCAATAGCTTAAGCTACCGCCGGTCATATTTCTACCGATTCATTCACTCAGCGATCGAATGAATTGATTACTTTGATTTGTTGCAAGGTTACTTCCTCATTCTCTCTGCTATGGTGATTGGGTCTCTGTGTGTATTTGACCATCACGAGTGCAGAGTTGCACGTGTCAAGCACCTGCATTTGTAATCCGGATCCAGTGGTCATGGTGAAATTCATGTTTTTCTCTCGATCATTATCTCTGTCCATTTTCAATTCTCGAAATTGCCTCACCGCGCGTTCGCTTGCACACAAAATAAAATACGAAAGACGGAAGAAAAACATACAAGCCAAACGGTCGAGCTCATTCATTCTCATGCATTCCTCATATTGTGAGTCTGGTGATATTTCGACAGTGGCATTGATGTGTGAGAGCATTGTGGGGATTGCATTCTTCCTTCAATATGCAATTTATATATCAAAGTTGACCGTTTTGAGTGCGAGAACTTTCTTTTCGAATGGTGGCCTATATTGACTTCTTTTAATGGGCTCAATTGTAAACTCCGCGTCCCAACCAATCATCTCGCATGGATTTCATTGTTGTCGTTTGCAAATTGAAAGTTCAAAATTGCATGTTGCTTTGAACGCAGACAATTTTTTCTCGTTACTCCGAAAAAAAAAATTACGATGTCGATTGTGCACGAAAAAAAATAATTGGCAAATCTAACATTCATTTGCTTGATGATAGTGTCTCATCATGAGACAACAACAAAATGTGGTATATTAATTTTCGGTCCGCTTAGAATCGTTTGGCAGAAAGCAACGCGATTTTGATTGGTAAGTTGGCCATTTTCGACACTTTTCTCTTTCTCGTGCGCGCTTCATCTCATAATCGCTATTATTCGATCAAATGATTTCCAGCACAGTGAAAATTACCTTTCCATCGATTATTACTTTGCGACTGGAGCACTTCAATCAAGCAGCATTTTCAGGGGCCGCGGCTAGCAAAATACACCTAAATTAGGCATTACTTTGTCCATCAAAATCAATCGTTTTCACTTTAACGTATTATTTTATCGTATTTTTTTCGGTCCGAATAAATTTAGCAAAAAAATAAAGAGAAATTCAATTCGATTCAATCGATTCGATAAATTTCAATAGGCAAAATATACTGCTAAAGAGCCTAGTAAAAGAATTAACCGAAAACAACCATCTGAATTTGAATTGAATTCCGCTTTGACAAACGGCATCTTGTGCAGCCGAATTGCTGTGCGCGAATTCATTATTCATTACCTCGAAAGCAATTAAACCTATTCACATTAAGTCAAATTTGCCAAACTAATAATTGAATCAATGATGACGGGTTTAACCGTCATTACATGTTAATTAAATTGAAGGAGACGAGCAACAAAACCTAGCTGGTGCTTTGCCCGCGAATATGCGAGCACACAAAATATCTGAAGCCCCCTTTTTCCGTACACACAGCAACTCACAAAAATTGATTCCAAATAATTTTCTATACGAATCTTTCAGAGGGAAAAAAACGAAAGAATGCTATATTGGTTACGTGAAAAAATCCATTAATTTTTTCCTCGGTTCGATTGTTTCTGCTTTTTGGCTCATTGTGATTCAGTTCTCAGTATGAGCTAAGTCTTTGGAATACGAATTAAGAAGTGATTTGAATTCGCGCAAATTGAATGAAGCCGCAATAAGGCGAAAATTTCCAAATGAAAAAAAAACACTGAAAATAACATCGTAATCAATATGCCACGGTGTTGGTGGCGGCGGCCGCCACGACAGCAACGTAATTGTGTCTTCTTTTTTTTGCTTTTTGCCGTTTTCAGTTACTTATGCATTGCATATGCAGCACACACACATTGGCCGGCCCACGTTCAATATGCGAATTGAATTTCTCATAACAAAATAATTATTATTATCATCATCGCAAGTGTGTGTTACATGCGTGATATTATTGTTTCGATTCGAAACATTATAAAAGAAAATTACGAAACTAGTAATAATTGGGAAAGCTTCGATTACTCCAACAAACAAATGGCAAAATGGCCGCAATGATCTTTGATAAAATTATTTATTGTGTGTATGCGATTTGAATTACATTATTTTCGTCAACGTTCGAGCAAAATGAAAGAAAAAGCACGAACGATTGCTGGTTTTGTAATCAATGATTCGCGAAATAAAATGCGAGAAAAAAAAAATAATTGCCAAGCATTGCATTTGTGCATAGCAATGAATTGGCAAACAATAAGAATCAATTATTAACAGAGATTTGCAAACAACAACTGCACATCAAATCGAAACGGACCACATCATTCATCATGATTGCAAAGCTTTTGTTTTAAAAAAATGTAAAAAAAAGTGCCACCGGCATTTCGTCGAACGTGCAATTTTAATGTATACAAGCCAATACGGGAATGACATGAGCGGAACCAAGATTGAATAACACTTATGATTGAACTGAAATTTTGCGTAGCACGGCTCGCCGATTTCCAACAAATAAAACTCAGAATCACCGTTTTTACTCATCGCGCGGTCATTTTACAACATTTCTTTTTTCAATGTACAGCCAATTGCATCACCACATTTCGGTTGGAGCATCTTTTCGCCCATGTTTGTTTAACTTCTATAGGTTATTGAGGCGCTGTTGAAAATCTGGAAATAAACATGCCAATTGGTCGTTGCAATTGTGAAGTGCATTGAGCCAATTAAAAAGTCAATAGCAAATCATATGGACAGTTGTTTGGTAGCATTCTGTCAACTGTGGTGCACAACAACAGTAATGATCGCACTCAGGCAAACACTTCCAGTTAAATTCCGATGCAATATAATGCACAATGAACACACCGTATCGCGAAAAAAATTGCCCATTCTCTTCATCTGTTTCGTGCGCATCATTATTATGAAGAGAGAAAAAAAACTGCATACATATGTTGATCTGTCGTCACGCATACAACGATTGAGAGCGTCTTTCGTGGCTCAATTTCTGATTGCATGAGCATCATTTCGTACATTTAAGATGTTTTATTGTTCAACGGATTACGGAATTTTCTAAGTCGAAGTGCGCTCAAGCGTGCATTAAGGTTAAATGCTCAAATGATCTCGCATGGTTTATTTGAATGGAACTCAAAACGATGCAGAGAGAATGAAAGGGAGAGAGAGAACCGTTGCGCTATATCGTTTCCAATGTCCATGAAGTGTCTTTGCGCACATCATAACATTTCATAATCTAATTTACGGATTAAAGATGTCAACCGTACACACACAAAGTATGGATTATGACTGGCGATCGACCGCAATTCACCAACTTGTAGAATTAATTATTGAACGCGTAATTATTTCACCTAGGGGCTTTCGTTCAGTCAGAGCTCAATTTCCATTTAACTGTTCATTCCCGTTGATATCCACTTAAACACAAAATGAATGGTGTTCAATATCTATTACAAACATGAAATACACATTTTATTAACATCTACACCAACAATGAGAGATGACTTTGGATAAATAGCTCAACAAGTTTATTAATAACGAACAATGAAGCAATGAAATGCTTAAGTGACCTTCTTTTGAGTGTTTTTTTTAAAGTAATTTGATATGCATCTTTTTTTGCTCTTTTCTTTTCTTATTCTAGCAGATTTTTGGCCTAAATGACAGAGGATTAAATCGGAACGTGGTGCGGACGTTAACTGTCGACGGGAAAACACTCCATACTCACTGCTGTATTGGCCTTGTTTTTTGGACTACGAAGTATTCGATGACACATTAATCAATCACGCTATCTCTCTCTCATTCGTTCTCAATGATGACGTCCAAATACGAACGAATCAAATCCGAATGTAAACGAAAAAGTATTTTATGGGAAGATCCCGATTTTCAGACGGTTCAATCATCAGTTTTTTATTATCAAACGCCTCCATTTACATTTCAATGGAAACGCATTTCGGAAATTGTGCAGTCACCGTTATTTATCAACGATGGCGAACAGTTCGATATTATACCAGGCAAAATGGGTAAACCTTTCATTCATTTGAAATCGAATTGAAAAACAATGAATTTGGCCGAAAACGGAATTTCAATGAACGTCGTTTTTTATCTCTCTGTATTTTGTTTTGTTTAGGTGACAGATGGCTGGTGTCATGTCTAGGCGTGTTGTTTTCATTGAAAAATCTATTTTATCGCGTTGTGCCCGCCGATCAAAATTTTGAAAATTGTCATGGCGTGTTTCGGTTTCGATTGTGGTGGTGTGGCGAGTGGGTTGAGGTTCTAGTCGACGACAGATTACCAACGATAAATGGAAAGTTGTCATTTCTACAGCCGCTCAAATCGAACTGCTTTTGGGCCGCACTGCTTGAAAAAGCAATAGCCAAGTGAGTGCATTCAGCAACAATTTTGCCATTTATTTACATCTTTTCTTCATTGTCCGACTATATTTTTACAACAGATTGCATGGTTCGTACGAGGCGCTTAAATATGGAACACGTTCGGATGGCCTGAGCGATTTAACGGGCGGAGTGGTTGAAACAATACCAGTGAAATCCGGTTCTGATTCGATTCGACCGGCAATATTACGTTCAATACTCGATGCCACCTGCATCATAACATGCATCGCAATCAAAGGGAACAGTTCACAATTTAAATCTCAACCAGAAAAATTACCAAATGGAATTGCAATCGGTGTAAGCTATCGATTGTGTTCATTGGACAAGGTGGAGAATACGATGGGCGATTCCGTGCAATTAGTTCGCTTAAAAGATCCAATGACACCTGATGCATTAGGATTGAAAACCGGCTACACGGGTGAATGGTCATCGACATCGCCGCTGTGGGATCGTGTATCGGAACAAGAACGTGATCGTCTGCTCGGCCAACTTGATGCAAACGAATTTTGGATGTCCTTCTTGGCGCTTACCGAGACATTTACGAATCTTGAATGCATCCATCTCGATACGGACACCGCAAAAGATGAATTATCGTTAAGCGATCGACCAAAGCGATGGTCGATGAAGATGTATCAAGGATTCTGGCGCAAAGGTGTGACAGCAGGCGGTTGCCGTAATCATGATTCATTCCATATCAATCCGCAGCTGCAGTTGTTCGTAGCGGAAAAAGAGGATGTTCTCATTGCATTGAATCAGCATACGGCTGTCGAACCAAAAGTCATTGGATTCACAATGTACAAATTAAATTCAAGTATGTGGCACAGCCAAATTCAAAACCAAATATAACTATTTCCAATCAATTCACAATTTGATTTTGCATGTTTTTTTGTTGTTGTTGCAGTTAAAAACAAATTAACTGAAAATCTTTCCAAAGAGTTTTTCAAGAATCAAGTTAGCTTTATTAATTCGGACTATGGCAATTCGCGACACGTTAGTTATCGATGTAATTTAGATGTGGGCAGATATTTATTAATGGCGACAACATATGAGCCGGGTGAAGAATCTGGTATGATTGATTCTACTTTTGTTTGCCGATTCTAGTGTGAGTGTTCTGTCCATTAATCTTATGACTTTATCGATTTCGCCAGGTTTTACCATTCGTTTGTTGGGCAATCACATAAAACTAGCGCAGTTAGAAACTCAAACGATGATGATTTTGGACCCATTCCCACCACTAAGCGTGACGCAGCAACAACAACAACGCAATGATACAGACACAACGAAAAAGAAATGCCAATACGAACCAATTTTCATGCAATTGGCTGATGAGAATAAGTATGACACCTTATCGACGCTCACAAAAAGGCGCCGCACCACACATTTTACTAATTCCTTCAATTACAATTGTAGAACAATAAATAGTTTTGAATTACAAGAGCTATTGGACGCATGTTTACCAAACGATTACATCAAAAGCTGTGCTAGTATTGATATTTGTCGTCAGGTCGTTTCACTATTGGACGTAAGTTTCGGGACTTCGTCTCTTATTCGTTTCCTGGTGGAAATCAATTGGTTTAAATGGAAAAAAAATAATCCTTTTTCAGAAAACTGGACATGGTCGCATTAATTTCCTGCAATTCAAAACGTTTATAGCCAATTTGAAGGCATGGCAAGGCGTATTTAAAATGTATTCCAAAGAGAAGGCCGGAATACTGCGAGCCGAACGCCTTCGCGATGCTCTCTATGACGTTGGATTCCAATTAAGCTCAGATATTATGTCTATCATTATGCTGAAATACATGCGAAAGGATGGCACACTGCGTCTAGGCGATTTTGCGTCGGCCATTCTTCATTTAACAACAGCTTTCGGTATACTCACTCATTCATTTGCAATCTCAAACAACAATTCACTAAATACTCGATATTTTCGTTTTTGCAAATTGCAGAAGTGTTTCAGCGCAAAGACCATGACCAAGACAACTTAATCAAAATTGAAATGGCGGATGTGAGTGACCACTTCAATCAAACTATTGGAATATTTCGAAAATAATCTTTCAATTGCCATGATTTTTTTTTCAGTGGATTAAGTCGGTGCTAAGATGTTGATGCTCATTAACGTAGATCCTGCGGAAATATACATTTAATACATAAGTTTTAGAGATTTAGCTATGTTTCTTGTTTTTAGTTTTATAGAATCGAAATCGCGCGGCAACATTTTTCCTTTTTACTAATTGTTCATTTTGAAAAAATAAATGGAAAATCGTGTTTACAGTGAAAATCTATTGAAATTCAGTCTTTATTATGATGCACTTGGTCCAGCGATGCTTCAGCTCTTTTACGTCAGCCTTGTATAATGAAGAATCAAGGCTTTGAAAATATTTATTTATTGCATCGATAACAGGTTCATCCGGTGAAAATGTGCGGCCTTTGAAATGTTTTTCGATGTTCGGGAACAAAAAGAAGCTGTATGAAGCCGGGCCAATAAACTGAATATTGCATCAATTCAAAACTAAGATGATTTGCTTTGCTCCCTGCCATAATTGATTCTTAATTTTTTTTTATCATTCTGTGGCAAAATGACCGTTTTTTTGCCTTTTTATTTCATTTCATCGTTCTGACGCTGCAGTTTGCGTAGTGCTCATCAGTTTTTAGTTTGTTTCCCTTGAGTTGTTCGATAAAAACGTTCTTCCAGTCAGATCCTTTCGATTTTCCCTTTTTTTGGTGGTGGAGCATTGCCTTTTTAACAAAACGACGGAAAAACTCATTTGGATCGCACCGTTTAAGCCAGTTGTCATTTCTTCAGTGAGTCTACGCTGTACATCGCTTTCTGACATCTTGATCATCTTTGCCATTTCTTTGCGAGATTTTCTAATCGTTGCCTTTTTTGCTCGATTCATTTCACCGCTTTTTTATTTAAAATTCTCAAGATCAAAACATATAAAGATTCGATTGTCGGCAGTGAAACGGGTTCAATTTATTTAGAATTTTTATCAAATTATAAATCGTAGTTCACTTTGAAATTCGAGTTACGAAAGCCTTTCAAACTACGACGTTTATACGAAATTCACCTAAAAGTCTATTTAAAGAAAAAACATGTAACGCCATCTGTTGTTTCAGGTGGTTACAAATGTAAGTTTCACCGCTTAAAATTGACAAGCGCTAGACGATCTTTTTGAAACCAAAAAACATTTGTGACACAAAGAACATTAAAGACACCAGTTTTAATTATATTTCAATTGGTGCTGGTTTGTGTGGCGAAAAAATGGATCCGGTAAGAAAACGTGCTGACTATTTGGAGTGGTCCGATTACTTTATGGCAATGGCATTTTTGGCAGCAAAACGAAGCAAAGACCCGAGCACACAGGTTGGCGCGTGCATTGTGAATGAAGATAACAAAATCGTTGGTGTGGGCTACAATGGATTCCCGCTTGGTTGCAGCGACGATGAGTTTCCTTGGGTCAAAAACACCCCAAACCCCGTCGATTCAAAATACATGTACGTTTGTCATGCCGAAGTGAATGCGGTGCTCAATAAATTATCGGCCGATTTGAAGAATTGTACACTGTATGTGGCATTGTTTCCGTGCAATGAATGTGCAAAGGTGATTATTCAGTCGCGCATCAAATGTATTGTCTATTTATCGGATAAACACGCTCATAAACCGGAGGTGATTGCTTCGAAGCGTATGCTTGACGCAGCTGGAATCAAGTATACACAATACAAGCCCACTTGTGCTCGTATTGTGATCGATTTCAGTGACATCGAATCTCAGCGATTGGATCAACTGCCGGCTACACCGATCAAATTGAATTCCAATCGAAATGGAAATGGATCGAAAAATAGAAACGATGAAAACTGAAAAAAATGATGTCGTTGTAAACGCTCATCGAACCAGATTGTATTCAGAGAAAATGGCTCAGATTTATTTCACTATTATTTCATTTATTGATGTAAAATTGTTTCTAAAAATAATTAATTTGCTTAACAAAATTGTGCATTGAATGCATGCGTATTTTTGGCGTTTCTTTTGATCGAGAGATTTTTTTGGAGCAATAAAACATTTTATCATAAAAATTTCATTTTGGTCATGGCATCATTTGTCTCCTTAGTCGTTACACACTAAATTATGAGAATAAACAAAACACATCGCATTTGAGTGTTTGCACTTAAAGTTAAACATAGAATAGAAAGCACTCTCTTGGCATGAAATTACATTAAGGAAAAAATGTAACCTTAAAAGGCACTTTGTAACTTGGAAACCAGTTCAATATGACAGTCAAAATGAAGTTGATCTGTCATTCACAATTCCGTGTGTTGGTCGGACGATTGGTGTTGAATGGTTGCATGGTCATTTACATTATTTATTATGAATGAAGTATCAATTGATGCATTGTTTACAATGTTGGCGTTTGTCGTTTCTTCCAAATTATCGCTTGATTTTTCTGATTGATCGGATGTGCTGTCCGTATAGATCTCCTTATTTCCCTTCTTTTCCGCACTTGACTCATCTGAAATGCAACATTCAATTAATGCCTTATCTTTTTTTCATAATGATATAATCAAGTTGTCAATGCATACCGATTACACTGATTGTACTCGATTGCTCGGTGTCGGAGATGTATCCATCTTCTCCGGTGTAATGTGTTGGGAAGAGAAGAAGTGGCGCTGCACTCCAGGCCACTAGATTTCGATTTGGAAACGCTTTTTTCCATGTGTTATTTTGGTGCTGGTTGAACATAATGGGCAAGAATTCATCGACCGGAATGAGATTTTTAAGTGGCTGTGCGGCTAAAATCCAAGAAAAAAGTGATTTCTCTAATGAAGTGCAAAGAATTTATACAATTTGAATATTTACCCAATAATTTTTTGGCACCTTGAAGAGAAAGAGCATAGCCGAGTGTCCAATATGAATAGCTTGGGTGAACGAGACGATTAGAATTTTGAACCCAATTTTCAGCCTTTTTCAGCAAGCGCTTACGACCAAAATATCTTTATGAGAAATTTGTATCAGCAAATTGTATTGAATATTCAAGTGGATAATAAGGAATTAAAACGAATATTCATCTTACATCAAATCCCACCCGCCAATATTGCGAGCCTCTTCGATTAAATTCTGTGCACGCTGTTTGAAATACGGTTCGAAGCGAATGTCATCCTCAAGCACGAGAACTTCATTGAATTTGTGCAGCACTTGCTTTTCCCAAATCCAAAAATGGCTTAAAAAGCATCCAATCTCTCCCATTGTCATCGGCCGATCGTGATATGGATCAGCATATCCGGGTAAATATTTAACGCCAATCTCCTCCAAATATTCATTTGTCAAAGACTTTCCATCGATTGCCGCAACATGTTCAACATCGAGGCCAAGCTCTCGAAAGCTGCGCTCCATTTTAATGCGACGCTCTGGACGCCGCAATAAATTTATCATAAAAATTCGGTCTAAGCTCAGAGAATCGGGCTCGGGATACGTGATAAATCGTCGAAACTCGCGATCAACCTCAATGTCACCCGCTTCTTCATCGTTCAAAATCATTATATTCAAATTCGTCACTTGATCGAAATCTTTTGTAGTATTTTCATTTGCATCCAACGGAACGGTGACGAAACCGTACAAATGGTCATTTGATATTTTGAGCGGCATTTGCGAATAATTCGCTGACAATGCAAAAATGATAATGTCATCGGTTGGAATAAGCGCTAATTCGTGTTCGTTCAGTGAAAAGCGTTCGCCTAAAATGGTCTTGTTGAAGGTCAACATATCACTGCGCTTGTCGTTTAAATTGATAAGAACCGCACTGTGCACCATAGGAACATTGAATTGGCCACGACGAACATAGTTATAAATATCCGCATAATCGTTTGTGCGCTGATAGTAATATTCAGGCGTCATGCCACACCAGAAATTTGAATACAATCCATCCGATGTCAACATTGGAGCGACGATCGGCTCATTCAATTTCACCAATTCATCAAGTGTCGTTGAACGCGTTAAAAATACATCAGCGTCTAAAAACTGCATGAACGAGACAGCACATTATGTGTTCCTTTCAGTCAATTCAATATTTTTTAAGGATACGATCAAATACTTACGAAAACATAGTCGGCCCAAATTTTACGTCCATAATTCAAGGCTTCTTCTTTCATGCGAATTACGTCCAAATACCGTTCGTCTGGCCAATGGGTTTCGGAAGTTTCCGATTCTCGCCGTTGCGTTGTATTGTCATATTCAACGTTTATGTGATGATACGCCATTGACGATGAATACAGCCATTGGAATAGAATTTCGAGTGTTTTATCCACATTATGATCGGAGCGTATCCTAAAATCCAAAGTGAAACACGAATTTATTTGATGATGAGTTTAATTCACTTCATTTGCATTGGCTAACCATAGTGTGATTCTGTGTTTCGGATATGCAATTCGATTCAAAAATGTGAAGAAATATGGCATAACATGAGCTTTATTACGGAACAATGTGACTATAAGGATGCTCGGTGGTTTGGAATGGTCCACCCTTGTGGTCAATGGCACTTCAGTCGATTGCTGTGTGGGTGCTGTTGCATCGTTAATACTCTTATTAGAAGATACGAGCAGCAGATTCACGTGGCACACAATAAAAATCACAAAAAAATAGTTCATATTTCCAGTTTAAACAAATAAATATGGCACGAAATGGGCAAAAAACGAAAAATGCAACTGAAACCGGAGCCTACTGTCGCACTTATAGTCGCACACACACAAACACCGCACGCGTAAACAAATCCAGTTTCTTTCAGACTGAAAAGGATTTCAAGTTGAACGAACCGAAAGGAGAGAAAAACAAAAACAAAATAAAATCATAAGTATTATATTAGCCAACGTAACGCGGCATCCAAATCTGTTTAGGCGGCTTAGATGTATATGGCACACATTTCTAAATTTGCTGATAAGAAAACATGATAAAATATCGGATGTCGTTTTTATGTCATTCCAAATTTCCTTTACTACAATTTCAATCAATTTTTAAATAGCTATTCTTCGTCGATATCTATCAGCAGCTCCAAATGCACATCCAGAATGTGCTAAACGTTTTATTCGGCTGTGCAAAAACAATGTTGGGTGTTCAATGGCAAAAACAGTGAACGAACGAAATTGAACGCATCGACAACGTCAAAATAGCAATAATAATCATCATTGTACATCGCAGTGCATGTGTGCGGCAGTTGCTGTAAACATGTAGAGGTCGCCGAAATCGCACTGTGTGTTCGTTCATTTGTTTGTTTTCGCATAGAAATTTCATGCACCACATTTAATTAAAACGATTGAACAACTTCTTCGAATTTCTATTGTATTATTTGAGTTTTGGTTAATTAAAGTTTCACACAAAGGTAAGTGTCACATAGCCGAATTAAACATAAGTGCACAAAAAAAACCACTTGTCAAAAATATTCGCAGTGAAATCGGTTGGTGTTTCAAAACACATGGAAAATAAAATACATAGATTTACATAAATTTTCAATGTGTCATTTCGTATTCATGTAATTTTTGAGCAGATTTGTGGTCAATTCGGCCATCGACTCACTTGCAATATCGCTCTCTTTGTATATTTAGGTGCATTTCATGAGAAATTACTCGTAAAATTCGTGCCAATTTCTATTCACCACCCATTGAATATTCTTATATAATTGCTTTTCAATCACGTTCTAGCAGTCGTTTCAGCCAATCGATCGCCTGCAAAACAAAATGTTATCTTTAATGAAATTTGAATTTTATCCATCAAATGTGTACGAGTGAATGTAGATAATTCCAATATTGAAATTCGTCAAACGGCAAAAAAGAATTTTACCACATGATTCACCATATAATTGACATACACTTCAACTGAATACGCACTTACTGCTAAAACTCACCACAAAACCTGACCCGACATCACACACACATATGCACATTGTACACTCATACTGCGAGCTCACACGATCCGACGGAAATACACAAACAACAACATTTACAACAGAGAGTTGAGCAGGCAATTGATTTCATTTACTCAAATAAAAACGCTCGAAACATACAATTGTTCATTAACAATTTCAAGAATGTCGTGACGAAATTATTTATTACGGTCATCGGCAGCGAAATAAATGATTCAACAAAACAAATGCATATGCAAGTTGCTCGCCACAAAATCGAATCAAACAGAATCAATGAGAAAATCAGCAGGTACCCAACGAATTTGGTGAAGTTCGTTGGTTTTTGACATCGAAAATACAATCTGTCATCAGCCATATGTAGTGGTTGCAGTAGTGTGTGTGCTCTCTCTCTTGTTTGCATAAATACGTGAATGAGTGTTATTACTGCGTTCAAAAGCTATCAAAGTGAAAATTCTACTTTCTTTGCATATATATGCACATACGTCGTTTTTGTTTCCTATTTTTATTGTTATTATCTTTGGGCATCAAATACGTCAATGTAAATGTGCTAAATAAATAAAATTATTCTTGCAAACGCTAGAAGAAGCGAACATATAGCGATCTCGGTGACTTGAGTAGCAAAATCAGCGCGAAAAAGGCAGCAGAATTCTTTTGTCGAATATTGTTTCATCATATATATTTTTCCTCTGTGTTTCGCATAAGAATTTTCTGGTTGGTGGATAAATTGAGTGTGAGCCCGAATTAATGTGCGTTGTGATGGGTTAATAATGTGGTAGAGGAAAGTGTTTTGATTCGCGAAAAACTGTTTTGAGTTTCGCCTCATGCAATTTAGGTCCTTTGCTCTGGTTTCTTCATTGATGTCATTTATTGGTGATTCATTGCAGTAACATGAGAAAAAAAAATGTGTTCTTTTTGACTTTGACCAGACGAAATAAGATTGAAAAAGAACAAAATTTTTTGCAGCAGTGATTTAAAACGGTTGTGTGTATTTTATTTCATGTGCCAGTGAAGGCTGAATCAATTCAATCGAATCGTGATAAACCAAAACCGAATCAATTTTTCAACCACCTGAATGAAGTTCATTGAAACGTGCTCAAAAATCGCATTTCCAATCAATATAATCCCAAATATGTGCTTTTTGCTGACCGTGCATCGTTTTTAATCGAACCAAGAGAGTAAGTGAATGTGAAAATTGCCTTTTCCCTTCATTTTTTATTCAAATATGTACTTCTTACGGATTTCTTAGCTCGTCACTGTCCATCAATTTATACATTGCTATAGTACGCGAAATTTCGCTTATCTCGCACTGAGAAATAAACAACTGACTTGAAAAATGATTTATCGATAATTGCGCGAATACGCGATTCAATATAATGCATTCAATCGAACGTAGAACAAGAGAAATCGAATTAAAAACGCAATGGAAACGATTATTAAAACTGAAATCGTTCGATGTGAATGCAGAGCCAGAGCGGGCTGAACTCAAATCAAATGAATCAATGTGGAAAAATATTTTAGATATTGTCTAATTGCAGGAGATTGAAGCCTATTAGTAACTCTTTTTTTTTTATTTATTATCAAAAGAATTTGCATCGGTGCAGCACAGTTTGTGGGTACAGTGAATAGAAAAATAAATAAAATCACAAAATTTATAAAATTTTACGAAATAGAAAAAAAGAATGTGACAAAAGCAATTGTTTTCAAAAATCTCTCTGTAAAATTGAATCACTGTTTTCAGCCAATGGGCTATCAGAGGTTCTTTTTATTCCAATGTCAACAACAAAGGGACTTCATGAAAAGCGATTGAAAAAATAAATCGACATTTTGAATGTAATTTCACAATGATAATAAAATAGTTGTTCGGAGAACACGGAATGGAGTTTATCACCTAGGAGAGCTCAAATTCAATTTAAATGTGACAAGTGATTAATAAATGAATGACACATTCAATTCAAACCCCACGCGCAAAAAGTGTGCTAATGTTGACGAGATTCATTAGAAAATTGAATAATTATAGTTGTGGTGAGAGGGTGAGATTTGATTATGTCTATTGATTCCGTATCAATAATCAATATGTGTGTGAGGCTACAGCGGGCTCCGAGCTATTTTCATGGAATTGATTAGTAAGAGTGAAGCGTCATGTGTGTATGTGTGTCTGTTCACATAGAATACGTCCTGCAAACACTCGATTCAACCAAGCAACCATGTGTATCGACACATTTTCGACAGCCGTATCTCTCTCAGATGATCGCAAATCATTATAATCACGCATGTTTTCTATTGCGTGTATAGCATGTTTACGCTGATTCCATCATTTCAATTTCAAGTTTCAATAGAGTCGGTCCACATATTCCTGGCTTCTGTGCACTGCATTGATATTTGCGGAATTATCAAACGAAATTTATTGTTTTTGACATTTTCCAAAGATTATGAATATAGTAATTTGAACGATGAAGTAAACTATTCCTTGTTTATTTTTCTCCGCAGGAAGTATAAGCGACGAGGTTGAACGGTGTCACGGTTCGTTTGCATCAATACTATGGCACGATTCTAACGATACTAAATCAGTTCATTCAATGTTCGATTCAGTTCATATGGCAACCGACACAAAAGCTGACAACTGTGAAACTTGAAATATGCAACAATCGACAAATATTTGAAATTTGTGCATAAAGCCTGCTGTTTGTATTATCAAAATAAAGTATAGTTAACGTAAAAGAGACAAAAGCGGGGAAATAAATCAAATCGACGATTGAATTTGTTATTGAATTTGAACATTTATCGAACGAGTAAATTACGTCTTGAGCCCGCATGAATGTCAGTAAATATAACACATTGGTGCATACTGTGATCTGGGATAAACGGTGTTGCGTTTGAAGCAGACGCTTACACTCACAAAACAGGCACGGGAACAGCACGAGAGCGAGTTTGCAAGCTCAGCAATAGTGGAACGGAAACGGAGAGTGGGAGGAAGAGAGCGGAAGCGAAGCAGATTCGCAATAACAATTTTGTAGTTGAACAAGTCAAATAAAACCGCCAAACTGGAGCGACTTCCTGAATACCTGCGAGACACCGTTGAATGGTTTATGGGGTAAGTAAATAATCATCATACTTTTTGCTCGGCTAACCAAAATCCTGATGATCTATTCGCTTTTCGTGTTCTATCCTTCTTATTTGTCTTCTTCTTTCAATCGGGAATCATTCGACCAATTCATGTGTATTTCATGTAGTGAAATTGACTAGTTGGTGAGTGAAGAATAATCGCTTAACAGTTACACACTGCTTATTTTGTTGTTGTTGTTGTTGTTGTCATAATCGATGCGGAGCTTTCAACTGCGGGCTATGGTTACTGCTCTTGTGCATATATATTTATGTCATGTGTATATGACCTATGTGTTTTTATTGAGTTCATCCCTTAACTCAGAATTTTCGTGTTAGATTCTTTAAAGGAATAGCATTTTCTCTCATACGCTCGTATTTTCATTAGTCATTCTATTCTGGTCACTATTTTTCCATTTCGCCGTTGGAAATCTGCGTGGGGCCATTCTATTTTCACTAATATAATAGTCGGATAATGAAAACTCTGTTGTGTTCATCATTGCGCGTTCGTTTACGGCTGCCGCTATAAAACCGAGTCAAGGATCATACTAAGGGGAAATAACGCAATTGAAAAAAAAAGACAATCTACCCTTCCGGGTTACGCAAATTCTAAATTCTCAAACAATATTCAAAATTCATCGGAATGAAATCCAAACGATCTATTCGAACGTTCGGAAATTCCATTGGTTGCGTTCCGAATGTTTACCGAGCTGCCAAACCAACATTTGGAACGTGGAACAAAAACTCCACTTTTTCATATGAAAATTATTCGGATATCTATGCCAATTTCCTTGGATTTCAGGTTGGAAAAAACCAAACATTTTAATCGCAGGCAAATGCTGGTCTAATTGATCGATTGACGTTTCGTACAAATATCACACGCATTTGTACATATTTGCACACATTTGTTCAAACATTTGTTCAAACATTTGTTCAATTATAGCTCCATCGCTTAACATTTATGATAAAATGCATATTTACTTATATTTCTGAGATATTTGTCACTAAGTTGTGGTTAGTAGTATATTCGGCTCCGAAATTTGCGTAAACAAATTCTATACCAATTGCATACATTTTTCACAAATGTTGGAAAATGTGTTCAAATATATTCAAATGTATTCAAAATATTACTGGCAAACGTTTAATATAAGTGCACACTTTTTTTGAAATTTACCCCTAGGAATCATATGACGTGTGACTTACGAGCGCACCAAAGAAAAGATGAAAAATTGTCTTAAAATGGATTGTGTCATAAACTAGGGCGCAGAAATAAAGAGAATTGAATCATTTTCTTTTGTGCGACGGCAAAACGGGTAGAGCTTTGAGTGTAGCAACTTAATAGAGATAGAGACAAAGAACCAAATAAAGCATGATATTGTAACATGATATTTTCTATTCGAGCATATTGGTTCAAAGCAATCTGCAGCCGCTCCGAACATTTTACAAAAAACAACTTTACTTGTTCGAAGGAGCAGCCAGCAGCCAAATATATGTGATTTCCTTGAATATCTCAAGTTCGCTAAAAGCAAAAATTAATATGATTATCAAACCACAGGTTTGTGTGTGTATGTGTATGTGACTGAAAATCATTTTTCCATCACCCTTTCTTTGTTTCATTAAATTCCGTTGAAAAAGTTTGGCATTTTTTTTTTGTACAAATAAGAATGCTCGCGAAGACGCCTGCGTTTTTTCTCTTCAATTTTACGAACAAGATTGGGCCATCGACAAATTGCAACTGAAGCATCATTTGGTGCAGCGCTGAAAATTTGTGATCCCAGTTTTGAGCTATGTCCCATTGATATCGTCTCTCTTCTTTACACTCGATTCCGTATAATTGATGTTCTATGCAAGACGATGCGGTTCGCTGTCACTCAAAATTCGAAATAACACTTTTATGCGCTGTTGAATGCATGCAACGAATGAAAATATGCTGTACATGCATTTCGGAGAAATATCATTATATTGATATCAACTTTCGTATGGCTTTAACTTTATATGTGCATCGTCGTGCTTCGTTGAAGAGGAAATTATTGTGTTTGCCTCTCTGGAAATATACTTGATAGCATTCTCAATTTGATGTCTCATAATTTTTGTATTTAATAAGATTGTGAGTGGACGGAATTGTCGCAATTTCAATGCACTTACTCAATATATGTGCGATAATTGAAACACTCATCCTTTTGAAAGCATAGACGCAAAAAAATAAATTTCATCCTTAGGTTGCTCCAGCCAGAAATTGCAGATTTGTTATCTACATGCTGTTCATCAAAAAAGAATTATGACTCAGAACAGAAAGCTTCATTCTTCCTCATATGCGAAGTTTTATACAAACTTGAAATTGCGATCACTTTGCTTTTTCACATGTAAATATGCACTGCACAACACATATGTAAGCATTGCAAAATCAAGCTCATTCGTTAAGAACCATTCACTCGAACATATACGATAATTGATTGCGAAGTGGAGAAAGAAGACCAGTCAACACTTGAGTCATGTTCATCAGCAAATTGATCAGTATCTCATTCACGCAATGAAGGACAATCATTAATTACCATTTTTTGCGAAAAATACATGCGATGTTCCCCTTTTTTCTCTCTCTCTCTCGGTCAAAAAAGACATTATTCAACATTTCGACGAACCAATTCATTTTGTTCTTGATTTATGTGTTTTACATGAAAAAATGGAAAAAGATTGAATATAATAGAAGCTTGTGAATCTCAGTTTGACTAAGGTCACTTGGGCCTTCAACTTACTTTTGCTTCTGTAGAATAAGTGTCGGATATAGTCAATGTACTCTATGAACCAACAGTGTGTTTGCATCTGTTTACGTTGGCTGTTGTCCATGTTACTTACTCAGCAGAATAAAGTTGTCATTTTGTATGTTCGCTCCATCGCACGATTGCATTCTCTCAAAAAATGAAACTTGACAACAGATATTTCTTTCGATTACTGACTGGATATTCGCACACAAGACGCTATACAATTTTTTACGCAATAAGTTATTCACACACTGCAAAGCACCTTTAGCAATTTTAGCACCCATTTATTGAATGTGTACCACCTGAACAAATGCTGCTCGCAAATTAATATTTGATTCATGTTTATGGGGTATCGTCTCTCCACACAACAATGTTAACAATTTTCTTTATTGCATTTGACCGAATGATTGCATGAAAATCAAATTATGGGCTCATCTAACCACATATGACTTCATGCTTCAAATGGCACGTGATACTGTGATTTTAAGTTGGAAATTACAGATGTATTGAGTTGCTTCCTCACAACATGCAAAATATTGATCGTAGCACGTGTAAAATGCTATCCACTGCATAAGTGGCAAAGTAAGTTGAAAACAGAAGCGACAATGAAATTAATCGAACGTATTTTATGGTGCTTCATAATTCTTTCAAGTGAACAAAAACAACATCGGCTGACAAAGCATTGTGGCTATTTTGGTCATTGTACGGACAGTATTTGTTCAGTGAGTGTGGTGTATGCTCATATTGATTTGAATCTGTTGTTGTAATCGTCGATTAGAGTGCTAACTCTATTACACCAAAGAAAACATCAACTTCATGCAAAATATATTGCACGCTGAGTCAGTTTCCTCCACTTCTTGAGCTTTTTGAATGTTCACAATTCGAAATATATACACCTAAGTGGAGAAGGTTATCAAAAATTCAGTGAGGGCTTAAAGAGTTTTAAAAAAGGTGAAAGACCCTTTACGAGCGTTGAAGTAAACAAAGCCATATGGTTCTTTTGAGTTTTATTCATTTGATTTCACATGGCTTGGTGTGCTGGGCTGTGTTGCACGTAAACCATGAGTCGACAGTTCATCGCCATAGGAAATCGCTCAACACCATTTTATTATTGAGACACACATACAGACAGACAGAGAGAGAGAGAGAGAGAGAGAGAGAGAGAGAGAGAGAGAGGGAGGGAGAGAGAGGGAGAGAAGAAAGGATCAAGTGTAAAATCAACAAGTGTGATCCGAAAATTGAATCGTAAATTATTAAATATAAGGATAAGGATTCATCCGCAAAATTTCAGTTGAGTTCAGTATCTGATTTGTGTGTTTGCATTTAAACAAGACGGACATGTGTTTGGTATGTTATAGTAAGACGCTCTTGTTCGTGTAACAAAACAAATTGGAAAATTTGGGTCTTCATATGTAAATAAATTGAAATTCAGCGAGCAATTATTTTTTGTTCCGAACGATTAGTGCTTACGTTCCGTTTTGTAAAGCTCACGAGGACTGGTATTTTTGTGACAGGTGCTATAAAAATCTCAAATGTGTGTCATGTGTGCTTAGGCTTCGTTTGTTTCAAATCACATTTGTTTTCTTCATATTTTTCTTTCCAATGTGTATGCAAAATCATAAAATAACGAGAGAAGACACTGATTAAACTCCTCATCTCTCTGTCTATCGCTGTTTCTCTTGTGTATGTGTTAATTTGTATTCACGTGTTAGTTCAATGTTTGTTTTCAATTAAATTTCAATCGCATTCAAACATTTAGCCAAGTTAAACAACAACAAAAAACTCGAACGTTTGAAAAATCGTATAAAAAAAATGAAATGTTGAAAATTGTTTGTTCATATCACACCACTTCATTTGTGCGCTACCACTTTGTATCTACTGAATAACCGTTTGAGCGGTGTCATGAGAAAAGACGTAAATAAATAACCGAATATAACGCAGACAACATACTATGCTTTCTACGTTTCATTCTAAACAATCGCAGGGCAGTGGTGGCTTTAATGTGTTTTGTTTTGTATTTTTTTTCTATTCAATTTTTTCCGTTTTGTTCCCTCTTCCAATTTTTTGACTAAATAATTTGTTGTGCCCGTGCAAAAACCATTGTGGAATTCTGCCACCGCAAACGACCGACACAAAATACGAACACCGAAATCTATAAATGTCGAAAATAAAACCATTGCACAAATCGGATGAATAATATTGGGTGCAAACGAACAAAAATTACGTATCGAACAACGAAATCTTGCACTTTAACAATGACGAAATGAAAATGGATCGGTCGGTGCAGTGCTCGAAATAGTAAAAATAGCGAAAAATCGTCAGTGATGTGGTTGAATACGATTGTGGGTCGGACTGGCAGTGGTGCTGCATCGAAAGCGCTGTCGAGCGTTCGCTATTCTTCGATCGGTCTTCATGAGCGAACAACAAGCGGCCAAATTATATTGCCGTTAGATGTCGAAGAGACGGTTACATGTTTTTGCAGGTTTGATTTGTGCATTTGATAATCTTTTTATCCATTTCAATTCATGCAAATCAACTCATCTTTTTTTTTCTTCTTCTTCTCTTTCTCTCTGTCCCTTTCTATTATATCTTTTTTTCTCGTCATTTTCGATACAACGATTCTTATACATTTTTGCCGTGCATATGAATATATATTTATACATCGCGTCTGATAAAATGGCAGTTAGAATGGTTTAATCGAAAATTTTCATGGCATGGCATTTGCCTAGATGCCTAAATGATGGCCGAACTGTTCGGCACGGCAATTCGATGGAGCTGTCTGAGCTGAAAGCTTTTCGTTTATTGATTTGTTCAATGGTCGTTCGATATTTCTCGCGTTTCGCATCATCTCATCATGCATTTTAAGCGTCCAGTTTTAATGGGCCGGTATGGTCCAATTAGTAGCACAAACATTTTGCAATAAAATCTCGATGGTTCGACGATTAGTGACGATAATGGGTCCGTCTGTCAGGTGCATTGCATGAATCTCGTATGACTCTTTTACTCTAAATTGAAAACACATCCCAAACACACATCGTATAGCACAACACACAATTCATCGACGAATTATGGCGGAATTGGCCTGTGAATTAAATCACAAAGTGGACGAAACGAATGAAGAATAAAAGAACACACATGAAATGTATGCGCATAATTGCGTGCGGTTGTTGGTTGAACGAATTCGGTTAATTCTCGTTCCCACATCTATCGTTATTCTGGCTGCCGCCAATTTCTATGCACGTACATCAATGAGAAGCCTCTATTTATAGCCTGAATCCCCATTTTATTTGTACTAAAAAAAGCAATTAGATCCATATTTCGAATAAGCCACCATTTTATTAAGCAGAAAAACTGGCCAAAACGATAACAGAGAATAGACATATTGTTTGAGTGGCGTGACTGAATTCGCGGCGCGCTATTGCTGGCTGGCTGTTGGCTCTATCGTATGTGCTTTATGGGGCCAGCTTGGAATATGAGTATTTTGCCGATGCATCAGCATATTGTTACGTATTCATAATTCATTTTAAATGTTGAATAATTGTTGTTACATTTAAAGTATTAACTACGCCTTAGCTCAACTCAGCTCAGCGCCGGCCATTTGATGCATGCCCGCCTAGCGGTTGCTGGTTGCTCAATATCAATCTATTCGTATTTGAAAATATTCGGGGAGAAATATTGTTGGTATTCTATCAAACTTAATGTACAACGATCGGTTGGTCATCGAATTTTTGATGGCATGCCAAATCATTTATTGATATTCCTTATGGAGAGAGAGAGAGATGCCAAATGCATCCATAATTCATATTATAAAGGTAATTCTCCAAATTTTGACCTATAACTTTGAGTGTTTCTAATTTTGACCCAGGACTCTATTTAGAATGTAGATCAAAATTAGAGCAAATCACCCCTACATTAGATGAGATTTATCAATGATTGTGATTTGTATCGATGTAAAATGGACAATGTATAATCATTTTCTTAATGCAATACTACATGAATTCGATACGGAGCAGCAGAGAAGAGCCTATTAAATTGGGCCAATCAACACAACATTGATCCAGATCAAATTTAACAATTTGCATTGCAAGAATTGAATGTGGCATTGAAACATGTTCGATGAAAAAGTTGGGATTCCAAATTTAAGGGTTAAGAGTTTTTTGCATAAAGAAAAGTGCCATTCATTGGAAGAATTATGTTCAATTTGCCTTCAGTTCCAATTCCATCACAGAGAATATATGTGTACGCCTCGATTAAGCTCAATGTCAAGCTTTCTCCAATAGATTGACATCAATCAATGATAAAATACTACCAATCATCAGATCGTCCTTTTTGCCTGTTCACCACAATAGAAACCAACAACAGCGACAAAACCAATGGGCATATGCATACAAAATGAAAATGCACAAGCATTTTTCAAACATTACACGACCAACATAGCGTCAGATATCATTTGGAGTGAAAGACTTTGGTGAAGATAAGCACATGCCCGAACCAAGAGTTTGTGTATGAGTGTGTTTGTGTAGAAGGTTAAAACAGTGGATACCCACTTCCCACGGATAAAGCGGAAAAATCAATTGAAAATGACTTGGAAACGTGCCAAAAGCCTGCTCATCCCAAACACTGCATTGAATAAAATCACAACAAATGAATTCAATGCGGAGCTTGTGCTCCAGCGAAAACGTCATGCTCGAAAATTCTGCACCACAGATCGATTTAGTGTGTTTCTACTAGGCCATTTACCAAATCAGAAATCAAAATCAATATTCCCCAATCGAACAAATAGCTAATGCACGTGTAAAAATGAACGAAATCACCTCACAAACCGGTCTTATTAATAAAAACAAAACATTTCTTTTTACGGAAATGAAAAATAATCATCTGATGACCTTCTGAAATCCCAAAATCACATTAATTTATTTAGCAAGGTGTTAATATTGCAATGTCTCGCCAGTATATTGTATGCAGACTCCATTCATTATTATTATTAACCACCCCCCCCCCCCCGGAAGGAACGGAGATGCTTTCACAATTTGTCGTCAGTGTAAATGATTCAATGCTCTTAACCTAGTTTCACTCGCAATGAATTATACAAATGAATTTTTACTGCAAGACGCCAAATATCCGACGGTGTTTTGGGGAAAAAAACATTAAGTGTTTCTCCTCATTCCATCGCATCTTTGGTAGAGGCAGACCAATTGATTTCCTATAATATCCTACTGATTTCTGGTAATCGAAGTTTAAATAGGGTGGCTCATTTGGATTCGATCGCTACGGGAAATTGACGTCTTGCTTCCAATTTAAACCGTCTAGTGACGAATTAAAATGTTTCAAAATTCGTTTTCGAATTGAATGTAGCGACATGAATTCAATGTGTTTGATCAATATGCGTCAGATCTGATAGAGAATTTGCAAATTCAGACAAACATATATTCGAAATAAATCGTTTGTGACAGCATGCTGTGAAAAATGTGATGATGCCATTTCTGATGTACTGTAAATGATGTTGCAAGCACATTTTCAGCCGCGGATTCATTTCTCACTCGCAGTTATTTGTCTATAATGTCAACGTGATAGTGAATTAAAGAATTCCAATAATGCGAGGGAACACATCCTATGCACATGTGAAAGGAGGTCAACAAGAAAACCAGAGAGATGCTTGAATCACACACAAATAGATGCAACCCTCGCAATCAATGATGACAAACAGCAAAATTAAAAAATCACCATTCATGTTTGCAGCACAGAAACGCGTGTTCGAATCGAGAAAAATATGGAGTGAAAATATACATCCCGGTTTTTTTTAAGCATACATGCACATGGATTTAACATAAATCGCTTGAATTATATTTGTGGTTTGTGGCTATTTGCGACCCGTCGACCTGTCAGAAAATAAAGAAAACTATCGATATCAAATTAAATATATGTACAACAATCATACATTTGACCACCAATACACATGAACAAATCTTTTCAAAAGTCGATTTCGTGATGCCAGATAATCAATATTCATTTATTCTTCTGAAATTAATTGTCCGAAATTGACGATTGAGCGAAACGATGGATTCGTGTACGCCATTTTTTATATACGCAAAAATTCAACCCAAATAAAACTTTAAATCAATCGCTTCTCTTGAATCTCGCGGCCACGAAAATGATGATTTAATTAGTTGAGCTCCAACCGAAAAAGAACCGCACACAGCGCTCAAGTGAAATAAAGCATATGTTCACTTGGCGAATCGAATATATAAGCGATATAAGTCAATGAATCAATACATGATAAAATCGTACAGTCTCTTTAAAATAGAGTGACGCAGTTCGAATTCAAATCTCTCGCTCTGTCTAATCGGTGATCATGAAATTGTGTGTGTATGTATTGGCCATTCGAACTTGACTCATCGCATTGATAACACATATAAAAAACATTCGCTCATGTATGATTGCACGGCGCGTGAATGAAACGGGTGTACTGGGCGTACAGAGACGGAACCAGTTCAGGCGACAAAAAAACTGCGGGAATTCACCGGCTCAACTCATAATCGCATATATATTGTATGATTTGACAAAATTTAGTGTCAGTTCTGTACAGTTACAGTGAAAAACGGAACGTAAACGAAGGAAAATCGAAAAAAAGTTGCTAAATTTTTTCATAATTTTGATTGCGATCGAAAAACAATTCAATAAATTCGACAGCACACTTGACAAATTCGATTTTATTTGGAATGCTGAAAGCGGAGCTGAACGAATAACCTGAACATTGATTGTTTAGAGCGAAAACGCGATTATCGCATCATAAATAGAGTGATAAAGTAAAAGAGTAAACGGACAAGTATCAATTGGACCGTATCTATTTGATAAGAGCATTTGAAGAGATCCAAATGTTATATCAACACTGATAGATTCAAACGATAACAGCTCACAAAACTGGGCCCTCAAGTTGCTCACGATTTTGGATTTCAAACGGATAAATTGATGTGTACGGACTGCGCTCCAGCCATTTGTCTTGATCAGCACTTCGTACGAGAAAGAAATAGTTTCATTTGGTTGGTGGCGTTGCGCGGCTTCTCTTTGGTTTGGAAATGGAAAAGCGGGAATATGTGGGCAATAGCAAACGCATCACGATTGACAATAACAAAATCCATTTGCGCATTGTTGGCAACGACAACAAAATCAATTTGAAAAACAATTCCGGCCATTTGGATGTGATTGGTAATTCGACGAGTGTGAAAATCGGCGACAATAAAGGAAAAGTCAGCTATGTTGGGAATAGCGGAAAATTGTACTTTGGACCGAATTCACAGACCAGCACCGTCAAGTATAACGGCAACAATGGCACCATGAAAGTGATGACTACGGACAGTTTGTGGAAGAGTAGCGGCGACAAAAAAAGTGCAAAATAATCGGTAGGAGGCAATGCCGACATAAAAAAAAAAACACGTCAACCAATGCCTTTGCAGAACGAACGTAAACACAAATCACTGACACAACATCCAATGTTCATTTACCGTTCATAGATCTGGATGCTGTCTCTGTCGCAAAAATTAGCCAATCGACAAGAGAACATAATTGAACCAATTTAACAACGTTCGACCTTCGAGCACACAACACAAATTACCAAACTTGTATTCTTTGCAAATTGAATTTAAAATTTGAATGAATTGTGCGCTTATGTCTACTTTAATAAGGCTATAATCCATGTTATTTTAAGAGAAAAGTGCTATGTATCTTGTATTCCATATTTATCATATTATTTAAGGTTGAATTGAAAAAAAAAACAATGAACTTGCCAGTAGATAAGATGTACTCATTGATGTAAAATCTCTATACATATATAGTAATAAAGTATTGCAAATCAATCAATATTTCCATGTATGAGAATGCAAATTTGTGTGTTTTTGTACACTTCTCTCTCGTATTGTGAATTTGTAATTGGAATTCATGTAATGACTTCTCCTCGCTTCTCTTTTTGTTCCTTCACCGATATCGAAGTACATATCAATCAGTAACCATTTATATCTGCAAATAAAAGGCTTTATGTAAATATAGTTTGATTTCAATTCCAGCTAATTCATTCTCGTTTTTTTGAATCTCATCTTTTCTAGGTAAGTGATGTTGACTTTCGTAATGTTTCATCGCTCAGGAAAAAAAAGAGGCACCGAGAGCGAATTGAATTTCGTCAAATGAGAAGAGCAAGAAGCGGAGAAAACTGATTATGCTTAAATGATTTGACAGATAAAGATGACGAATTGAATCTGAAAATCCGGCAGGTATTCTTGTTTTGTGTGTTTGTGTTAGTTGTGGTCATCAAACAATCATCACTCGGATTGTATAATTGCTATAACATTCGTTTCGTATGCCTTTTTCCCTTGACGACGAAACATACGAACACGGAAAAATTTACAATGACAATTAACACCGTTGTGCTCTAATTTGAAGTTGGAAATTTTAAAATGCTAGCTCATCGATTGACTCGTTGTTGAATCAAATTATTTGCTTGTGATGACATTTTCATCTTGGGAAACCGCTGCCGAATATCGCCGTTCCAAGCTGAATCAGCTGATTCTGTTAGATGAGCATCGTTGTTTACATCGTAAATAAAACAATTGTAAATCAGCACATGATGTACGTATAAAACCATGCTCAGCTAGCTGAATCAACAGACTCAGCTCGGAGGGATCAAAAGTATCAAATGGAAAAGCAAGCCGCCTTCGTAAAGTGTATTCGGTTTTGATTTGATATGTGCCAATCGATTTCATCGTTGTGAATCTTGAATGTCATTCGATACGATGCGTATGTTTAATCAAGAAACCACATCTCATCAATGATATATAAAATATATTTGGTTTATTTTCTAGCTTTTCTCCACATAATATGTCTGCTGATTCACTTTTATCGATACAATCGTATGTTCTTAGGCCATTTTCCCTCATTGCGTAGGCAAATGTTTTGAATAATTAACACAATGGCGTTCAGAAATCGCTCTGATTTTTCGTCTTTCGGCAGAGAAAAATGTGTGTGGCTTCGCCATTAAGACCATTTCCACACAAATGTTTATAATTTAAAATAATCTTTTCTCGATTGATGCGGAGTCGCAATAATAAATAAGCTTATAGCAAAAATATCGCTCGAATATACAAATTGTTTGCCATTAGCATATAGTCTCACGTTTTGTGGGATTTTTATTTTATTTGAGAGAGTTCATATTTGGTATGCCGATGATTATATATTCGTGTTAGGGTTTAGTGACGGTTTTTTCTACTCGCCCACTACGATTGTTCAGTAGAAACTTTCGATGGAAATTCGATCAAACGAAACGTCACTTGAAAATGAATATTATGAGAACAGTAAAGCTTAGATAATTGTATTCTCGCATTAAAAATTGAATTTTCACAGGCAACACTTTGTTTCAATGTGTGCTTAATTTATGTTCTTTATGAAGGATTGATGGAAACTCTGCATTCAAATGCACGTAATATTGGTAATTTGGTATCGTATCATATTCTGTTGTTCTTCTTCAAAATTGCGACTCTCGGACACACACACACACACTCATTCAATCTTCCATTCTATTCTATATGTAAAAACTTATTGCTGCAAGCATGACGAGAATTATCGCCGAATACGAGATGCGTACTGTTGAAAACATCAATCGTGAAAAAAGTTCTGCACATGAATTGCTCAATTTGCTTGGCAAACGTTTTAAATCGCTTTTGCTTCAACCAAATGCGCTCCAAAATAGCGAAAAAAGAACAAAACATACACGCGCGCGCTCACTTGTTATTGCTATCATCATCACGACTGGGCGCAGCTCATGCAAGTATTACACGAAAACAGTTTCACATACTCAATGGGCAATAACATTCAAGTTCATATTCACTTCATTTTTTGTTAGATTTCTTTTTCTTTTCATTGGATCAAAGGACAGGCATTGTCAATACAAATGTGTTGTGACGTCACGAAAGCTACACATCAACGTCATCTGGATAAAACAGAGCATACAGCACAAATGTAACACGAGAGAAAAAGAAGAAGAGGAAGACAATGAATAAGGATCCAATACATTGTCTCTCATTGTAGTTACCCTGTTCTATAAAGATGGCGCTATTCAAACTTTTCCATATATGCGTGTCTCTTGCATTAAATGCAACGATAGATACCGTTCTTAGAGCAAATCTATCTATATTAGTGTGCGTGTGTGTGTGCAACCACCTCCAATCATTCCTCTTCTTCACTCTCTCGGTTGAATTTGGACATCGACGCGGCATTTGAATTGAACGCACGTACACAATCGTCAACAATATCTATCGTTCGGAATTGATTGCAATTACGAAAAGCCCAAATACAGCGCTGATTTGTGAAAAGCGCGACCAATGCGAAACGAATGCCATGCGAAGTGAGTGTGAACGCACGGTTAATTTCATACATTGTGCCGTTAATATCAGCCGTTGTGACGTGATGTAATTTTATCGTAAGCTACAACAATCATAATCACACAGCATTTGCTACACATCGCAGAGAGTGAGAGAGCAAAACAAATGAGAATTGAAATAGTAGAGAGTTGTATTGTGTTTTTTTCTACTTTGTTTTACTATAGTGGCCAGTTACATCGTAATCATTATGAAATGACGCATAAAGGCATAAATTATTCTCAACTTGGGTTCCACGCTCACAAACAAACGGTTTCGCGCCAAACAATGCATCGGACCAATAATCGGTGTCAACTACTTGAATTATCAGCATATTAACAAATTTCAAACAAAGTTTGCTATTTTAGTCTCGTTGTGCAGTTTTTTTTTAGATCACAAATACACTTCACTGTCCATAATCTCAACAAAATATGGACATAATCGATCCTATATCAAACTTAAATTGCATGAAATATTACGAAATAGAGAGTCCAGAGAACGGCGAAAATCATTCGCCAATGTTAAGCAAGTTGATTAATTTGCACTGCGAATTTGTAAACCAGAACCAATGAAAAAGTTTAACGAGTGAGAAAAAAGTGCTTTCTTTGCTCAACAGTGCATTGAGCAAATCCATGGGTGCTGTGTGCTTTTTTACCAATTCCTTTGGTAAAACAACACAAAACGTTGCGATACTCGTAATTTTAACGGCAAATGCGGTACAAATGGAATACGTTTTTTTTTATTGATTTGTGTAATGCATCTGATGCAAGCAAACCAATCGAAACGAAGCGTTCAATTGTACACCTTGTTTGGTGGTGGCAGTGACTAAAAAACCGGGAAATAGCGTTTTGTTTGTCAATTCGATGGAACGGAAAAGGCCACAACAGTGTGCGATTGCAAGTAATTGCTTTATATAGTTCCTGGTGGTAAGTCATCCACTTTTTAATGGTAATCCATCGCCATGACGAGGAACTGGGAGGAGATTGTGTACGCTTAAGCGATCCGTTTGGATGATCAAATCATAATGCATCCGAAAATGGCATCGACAAACCTTTCTCATGGAGGGAATTTCTACGGAATGTTCAAGTATTTGCATGAAACACACGCTTTCGCTTGATTGACCAGCCACACATATGCAATCTGTTTAGGAACGACGGTGGCATTTCAGAAAATGGACAAGCCCCTGTCATCGCTCGTCACCATCCAAACGATCCAAATTATGTGACATGTGAATGTTATGTTTCGCATCGTTTTAAAATCAGCACTAACAATGTTTATTTCCCCGTGAATGCTGCAAATGTAGATTAGATAAAAATGATAGCATATATAAATTTTATGATTGAAGACGAATATCAAAGTCTAAGGCACACACTCGCAAGGCACGAATATGAAAGAGAGATATGAATATTGACAAAGGTAAGTCATTAAAAAATCATCATATAGGACTGATGCGCCAGAATGTTCAAGAGAAGTAAAAAACAACAACACCTGCTGTATTGTCTGCTTGGGGAGGGACAGAGACAGATGGAGACACGAACACTGAGGGAGAGAGAGAATCGTCTCATGGGAAATTAGCCGTAGAAGTCTCTTAATTTTCATGCATAGGGATTTGTATTCGACAGCGAAATGACTTCTCACAAATACAGAATGAATGAAGGCATTTGTAATTTTAAAGCTTTGTATGGACAGACACCGGATGTTTGTCATTTCGATTCATCATACAAAACATTTTTGCATATGGTTATTTCTTCAGACAATTTGATTGTATCTCTTATAGCAAGCGCATATCAGGAACATTATCGCATTGAATGCTTGGTAAATTCAATCAATTTTATGTCTTTTCATCAATCGATATTAACTGCGCCGTACAAGCTATTGCAAGAACATTTGCACGCATTGCATTGAATATATGCGAAATTGCTCAAAGTCTGCTGTAGACATAATCAATGATCAAACACACAATTCAATGAAAATTTCAGCTCCAAGTGGCGAGATTTTGAGAATGTTAGTCATGATGTTTTTGCCAACGCTAGCGATTGTTAATCAGCGCTTAATGCTTAGTTCACCGACATCAGTACAAACAAATGATATTCCAAGCACCGCACTAAGCCCTTTAATCTATTTTCTGATAATTTAATCTAATGAAAAAAAATCAAATGGCGGGGGAAAAGCCGTCTGAAAATGCGAATTTCGAGCACAACGTCTAATCCCACTATCGTTGAAGCCACAAAAAAATAAAGCACTCATTAAGTGTAAGCATCATCAACATTGGAATTGCTAATTTTTGTTCTAATAAGTGCGCACTGCAATAAAAAGTAGAAATTTCATTGCCGAAGTGGTGGTGTCACTATGAATTCGTGTGTGCTTCGCAGACAAACGTGAAATCGTATTTAGAACCTCAATTAGAGATGGTTGCTTTTTTGTTCATAATTCATAATGCACATAGACGGAATCGTGTGAATTTCAGATAGTTGTTTGTGACGCGCACCAATTTTTTTTGTTACATCACATCAGTTATTCGACATATTTCGTCGGCGATGTGACGAGCCGAACGTTCATTCACATGGGATGCATAACAAGATTTTCAATTGTGATTCCATTTAAGATGATAATAATGCATATTTCTTTCAAGCCATTGTTGCATTCGGCTCACTCTGTCATTCGTGTGTAGCAATGCCGCCACCGCGTGTTCGCGCTTTGTTTTTGATGTAAAAATACTCGGTTTCATTGTGATTGTTCTCAATGTCACTTCAGAAACTGTTAAGATATGCGTTTTCATAATGTCGCACACAATTCATTCAAAACCGTATATTTGTTTCCTTGGGGATATTTTGCGAAAATAGTTTGATTTCAACAGCGTATTTGAATTGGATGTAGGTTAATTCCATCACCGAATCTCTTTCAACGGATGAATCATGGTCGCTTAAGAAAGGTCCCAACTGGAGAAAGTGTTGTCCAAATCTATGGAAGGAGCCTAGATATAGATGAAATACATACACATCTCGTCCAATCAGTATCACGATGGTAGTTTTCGAAAATGAACATAAATCGACGTTAGGATCGTTGTTGTCCGAATAATTTCACTCTTGTTACAAAACAGATGTAATAATAGGCGCCAAAATTGAATATCACTTTTAGGCCAAACATGAATATTCTTATATAAACCGAATCGTTTGATTGCATTTCAAAGTTTCGTGTTTTTTTTCTCTGGCTATTTTCCATTGCAATTTTCTATTTCACCAAAGAAAAAAAAAAAAAAAACAACAACAACAACAACGTTTATTGTTTATTTCATCACTCATTCTCTCACACGGCTGGTATTCAAATGGATAGTGCAAATGCTATGTACTTTATTGCGTTCTTTCATTCATAATGCCAATAAAAAGTGGCGTGCGAGCCAAAAGATGGGAACGCAAAAAAAGAAACTGAAAGAAAAACAGCTACAATGAACAATAGCTATAGCTGTTGAGGTAAAGGTAAATTACGTTCGACAAATTACGGCCGTGGAGCCACTAAAAAGCATCACACAAAGATGACTTATGGCGTTCATTTTAACTGTTTAATAGAAATCATATTTAAATTGTAGCAGCAATGAACACATTTTTTGTATATCTCGGTGCTTGATTATAAAAATAGATTTGTAATGTGAAAACGTGGATATTTAACGACGGGGCAAATGGGCAAATATAATTAGATTAATTCCTCGAATTTAGTTTTGTTTGCTCATTTTGTACGCGAACTTATCGCTACAATCTTTCATAATGGAATTTATAAGATTAGGTTAGGAAAATGTGAATAAGGAACGACCATTCCATGGAATTTCCAACCAATGCATCTTTTAAAGTCGATGAAATACGAATGCAAATGACATTCAATGTAGGACGTACGATTAACCAAGACTTTTCATGATTTTGTGGTTAATTCCAATGAAAAAACCCATTTGCCGAACCAAATATGATCAAATAATGGTGATTATTACGGTAAACTATCTTTTGTGGCTTCAGAGCTCCACCTTACTAAAATCCGACCAAGCCGAATACACAATTCGACTTGTTTTCACTGTAGATACTTTGCTGTATGATAACTCGCAGATTTGAATCTTGGATTTACCTAAATAAAAACATGAGCTTTCACTGAATTACCCTTAATTTATTTGTATATTACGAAATCTCAATTTTCCATACAAAAATCAATTGTAAATAATTCAAATGAATGGGAAAAGAAGCAATAGTATCAAAAAAAAAAAAAAAAAATAAAAAAAAAAATACCGGCAAAATCAGTTTCAGCCATTCGCGCATTCACAAAACTTGCACTGTAATTTTCGACATACAAATATGGTAATAAATTTTTGTTTCTCGCTCAAATTAATTATTGTTTTCCCTTAACAACCAGTGAACAAGAATTATTGCTCGAACAATAAGGAGCGTCATTTAGTTGTGACTCAGATGCTTACGTCAAGTGTTCAGTAGTTTAAAACTGAACGAATCTCATTTTAGCATCGCTTCGTTTTCAAAGCGAAATAGAAAGCGATTTATCAGCATAAATTGTTTTTATTCTTTTTGATGTGCATGCTTACTTGAGCGACTTTATAAAAGGAGAGGAAGAAAATATTAGACATTTCTTTGGTGAAAAAATTCGGTTCCATTTGGTTGGAACACGTTTTCGCGTGTAGCTTGTCGTTTTTTTTTTTTTCGTTGGTTGGTTTGTCGATTTGGTTCCGCGATGTGACCGTGTTGGCTCTTGCGCGAATAGTTTCTTTGCTGGAAAGAGCTGACTGCATCGAACGTCACGTTTTAAATTGCCGCATTCACAAACTTCTAATTTGTTCGAATCGGTGCACAGTCGAATATCCCACACATTCGAAGCACGGGCGAAAAGCAAAATTCGAAATATGTCAATCTATTTTCGAATAATTGAACCAATTTCGTTGGAATCACAAATAATGCCGCAATGGAAATTGTTCGAAGCGAAAGCCGAAAATTCAGAGACATTTTGCTTAAGTAGTTTGTGCTAAATGTTTGCGTTTCAGGACTCTGATTCATCAAAAATGAATATCAAAAGATATTCTGACCTTTGCTGAGCAAACAAAGTCGAGAGAGTGGATCGCATAAAAAGGTGAACATAGCATTTCTATTAACATACAACATGCACACATTTAAGCAATCCGCGGAAAGCAGAAAGAATGAAATGAGGAGAGAGAGAGAGAGAGAGAGAGAGAGAGAGTGAAAATGCATGCGGCTTATTGTACTTAGAGTCGGGGCAAACTTCAATGTTACAAACGACAGCCGAACACATGCAAAATAGACAGATGAAACGGTAAAGAAAGTCATTAGAAAACAGATCAAACAACCGAAACGTAGTTTATCGCCTTGTTCCATCGCACTCTCTGTCATTAACAGCCGCCACAAGCGCGAGCGTCCAAAATGAAAGACATTACTTGAATAAATAACTATGGGCAAATTTTCAACAGTTGATAGCGTCAAATTGTCAAGATATTTGAAATTGTCTGTCGACGTAATCTTTCAGCCGGTGTATAGGTCTCGGCCGCAAAATAATCGAATCACCTCAATGTAATTAGCACTGAAAAACTATTGAATGAATGCCCAACAGCCATTTCCTTCTGTCCTTGTTTTGACTTTATTCAAGTGATCTTGGCACAAAACAATCAAAATGACTTAATTATCGAGCATTAGTAATTATAATTTTTTGATTAAGTTTACATTGAATGAAGTGCGATCGCATGAGAACAAACGACACTAATGCCATGTCTCTTTTTCTGTATGTCTACATGTGTGTGTATGTGTGCATTGCGCAGAAAAGTGAAATTGCAAATTGTTTTCCTTCACATCGCGAACATCGTGATCATGTGCCAATTGCAATTGTATGCATGGAGTCGATGTAATCACGACGGTGTGTATGTGTGTCTATTCGCCAGTTTTTTTCTTCTTCTGTGTTTATGGTAACATTACGTTCGATAGCGCGGCAAACAATAGTTAGATGATGAATCTATTTTGGTATTCTCGAATTGAAATCACAAACAAATTGGAAATTTTCTAGCGTGCTGTTGTCATAATAGCTGCGCGGGCAATTGTATTTCGTGCAATTTCGTATGCAAAACAATGATGTAAACCGAATCAAGTCAGCCAATTCATCAACAGATTAACTCTCAGCTGGAATGGTGAAAATCGATGCCAACCAATCATTCATATTGGATCGACATTAAAAGTTTTTTTTCTTTTTTTGCTAATTCCGAGCAATGATCGCATTGAAATTTCGGCCACGGATACAGAACGGCATGAATTTCATGCAAAAGTGCTTGGCCACACTGCGTGGGGACACATTTCAATGGAACAACCGCACTTATTTTTCGAGCCGTACTAGAAAAAAATCGTTCAACCGCTTGCTCGTCCATTTGAGCGATTTTTTCGGTCAATGTAGATTAACATGTCGATTAAGGTGGCTGACATTGCATGTTAAGCAAAGCAGAGAGGCCCAAAAGCTTCGGCCATACCCAGCAATAAAATGAAACGTGTAGACATTCGGTGTGTGATCTACTATTAATAATGACGTTTTCAAGCGAATTTACGATTATAAATGGCCATTCTCAGTATCAGCATCATCGTGATTGTGATCATCGTTCTCCCAACCCAACATTGCCCATACGTCGATCTAATACACAGCTCACCCAATAGAGAATTGTATGTGGAAGTTGGTACGGGTATTGTACTATGATACGTACACGTAATTTATTGTTCAACCAAGTTTTTTTTTATCTGAAGTCAGTTTCGTTACCTCTATTCGCTTTTCGATCTTTTCTCCACCTCTATCTATCTGTACTTACTGTGTCTTCGATTAGACATGCTTCATTCTGATGCCGACAGCCATATCTACTCACTCATTCACCATGAACAGCATCGCAAACATGGATTACCGATGGAATTCCAAAGAAAAATAGAGAAAATGACGAAAAAATATACAACAACACATACACAAATACTCTCTTTGTAACGTTGTTCAAACGATTCAATGAAATTCAGTCGAGAGAAATATGCCCAAATCTGTTCAGAAAAACGTACAAAACCACACGAAATAACAGCAAAAGTCAAGAAAAATGAAGCAATTGTAACTGTTTAAACACATATATAGGATGTGTGCAGTCATCATGTATCTTTCTTTGTATAACTCGATGTTGCAATGATACACGGTACGGAAGAGAGCACCTTTCATGCCATCATTCATGCGTGTGACGAAAGCATGATCATTCTTGTCATCAGTCTGTATTTTGTTTAATCCTTGTCTATATTTCAATACATAAAACATGTAACAACAACTGCTAAACACATTCTCAACCATATAAGAATGAACAACAAATTATAACAACGATCTATCCGCTCGAAGTACACTCTTCTTTTTTCAACTTTACAATTCTTTTGAATTGTAAGCAAATTGTATTTTCCCTACTGTTGCTGCTGCCTTCAACCACTATGCTAAGAGGTGCGAACAACAAATAAAATATTACGCGAGAGGAGTATTCGAGTTGAAGGTTAAAAATGGGGATGTGTGCATTGCACGGCCAGTTCACTCTTATGTCAGTCATTAAAATGATGACCAAAGTAAAACTTCTGTCGAAGATTGATTTCTTAATCGTTACACATCTACTCCTTTGCTGCCAATTATGTTTCGCCTCGATCCATCGAGCGCATAAGTTCCTTCCTCCCTCACTCACTCGCGCACTCAATTTGTTGCTGTTTGAATCGGTATGTAAAATTCAAACCAAAGTCAAAATCAAAACTGATCGAGAAACTTATAATGATTTTTGTTGTCAACCAATGATGGTGGTATTTTTTGTTGTTGTTATTGTTGTTGAGGAGCCTTGTAGTTTAGTTGAAATTGAATTTCCATTGAAAAACACCAAGAGCAACGGAATTCATTTGAAAAATTCACACACTTCAGCAAAACGACGAACATATGTCAACGCATACATTGAAACGTGGAATTGAAGTGCATGTGTTCATATTACCTGTCAGTGTGTTATTGGTATTACAAGTTGCCGCGCTTACGCATACCTCAACACTCGGCCCACTTACACATGCACCGAGAGAGCGCAGAGTGTAACGACATCGACCTATCCAAATAATGAATTATGACTGGTGGCTAGAACCAGCGCGAGCTAGAAGAATTCCGATACACACAGGTGTGTGTACTCGCGCTTGTATATGTGAATTTGTAAAATGCTACTTTGCATGTATATGCGGCCAGTGTCATTGAAGCGGGTAAAAATGATTGAAAGTAATATCAAGACGGATTCGAATGATATCATCGACTGTGATCGTATTTGTTTTCTCTTCTTCTGTTCAAACAGAATAATTCCAATGGAAATTGCACCAAATAACCCGAATCGAGGGATTATCTACATGAATACCATGTCAATGCGTTCTCTTTTGGCGCATATCATAAGTGCGGCGTTGAGGAACAGTTTCGCACAAAATATGAAATGTCATTCGCCATTCAAACGAGCGAACGAGACCAGTTGAAAAGTAATATTTTGTTCAATATATTTTTTCTCATACGCACGTGTGACTGTGGTTGTTGTGCAAGCGAACGTCAACATGCCTATATGGAAGTATGTGCCATTTGTGCAAATAAAACTACAGTGCGATGAGCGCTCACTCACACCAACACCAACACCAACACCAACACCAACACCAACACCAACACCAGCGCACAGACGCACACACAAGTCATCGCAATACACCACAGTCAATACATCAAAAACACTGACGTATGGCAACGTGAATTGTCGTAGCGCGCAACAAGCACACACAACTCACAACATGGACATATATCTTTCGGGCTACAACACCGAAACACATTGAAAAATGAATGTTGGACTTTGAAATATGAACGATATCGAGGATTTTCATTTATCTGAAACACATTCGACTCGCATCGGTTCTAGCGCAACGTCTACGCTATTCGTGCCGACCGCAAAAATTCCGCTACCGCTAAAGATACCATCCACATTTTCTGTTGAACGCACTCAATACGTTACGAATCCACCGTTTTGTTTTTAGTTTACGGTGAACATTCAAATTGTGAGCGTTGTGTGAGCTAAGAGCTGTGTTAAACGTTCGTATCGTTCTGTAGTTCGTTGTGTAATTTTTCATAAAATTCAATTCGATTCCGACTATTTTTTTTAAATGATATAGAAAAGTAATGTTGTGGGGGAATTGGTTGAGATAATGTTTGAACCTTTTGACCATAATAAAAAAAGGATATAATATTCAATTGGAGCAAGATTGGCAAATTGTTCGTTGAACACGAAATAGAATTTGTGTGGTTCGAATTATCTGTGATTCATTCTTTTTTTTTTTTTTTTGTAAATTGAAAATTCATCTCGAGTTAATCGAGTGAAATAAATTGTGAAAAGTGCAAAGTCGAAAGAAAATGTCGCAAAATCAGAATACATGTGTGTGATCGTATTCGAATCGAATGCAAATAAATGAGGAAAACCGTCAAAAATGATAGAAAACATGCGAAGGCAGCCTATTGTGCCAATTAAAATAATTTGAATGTTGTACGAAATGTTTTGCCCATTTGCTCAAACAAATGTGAAATTGAATTGGAGGACAGAGTACAAACACTTTGCAAACTGCCACATACAAATCAGATTCATGCAAATAAAAAAAAAGAAATAATTCGCGCAAAAGAAAAAGTGTTGGAAAAATGTGAGAATCACTCATTTGGATGCTGATCACTGTGCAAATGTTATCATTGCAGAGATACCGGCTATTTTTCATTGTAATTTTATTCATTTTTCCGCCGAAACAATCATTAGAGCATGATCAGAAATCAAAACGGCAGTAGAAACATTGTACCAGACAAAACTCGCGAGTAATTGACAAAATATGAAAAATATGAATTCATAAATTAGCTGATGAGTAGTAATCAGTGGTGTGTATAGTATGTCGTAATTCGGCCTTTAGCATAATGTTCATATCAATAGCCATAAAAACACGATTCCAACCTACGATGGTGATGCGATACGCAATGAACGATCCATCCCGCAAACTTGTTGAATGTGTTTCAAATACACGCGCTGCCGTAAATGCGCCAGTTCGAAATCTCTGTTTTTCAAATAAATTACAATCAAATTTGTCCAAATAGTCGCACCATTCCGATTTTGAATGCAGAAATCACATTTATAGTATTTGTATGTTTCAAAGGTCAAATTCATGAATCAAAAATAATTTGAATTGTATTTAGAAACTTCGAAACGATGTTGGTGTATCGATGTTCGGGCGCTCGCGCTCATTGTGCCTGTGTGCTTATTGCTTTGAATCGATCTGTAGAAGAGAAATACACACAACTTAGGAGTAAATAGCCTGCGAAGCCTCCAGCCTCTCGCTCTCTCGCAGAATTTCATTAAGATTCAGAAACAATGCATCCGTTTCAGAAAAGAGAGTGGAGGTAAAATGAACGGGGCAAAGTGACTACCTTTTGCTTCTTTCTGCAATTCGTTTAGTTAAATGGGTTTATTTTCTTCAGCAACTCACTACCGATTCGCAAATGAATTTTAATAAGAATGCCACATTTATTTATAGTGCATGAAATGACGCTAAGATTCACGATGAACGGTAGAAAAAAGCACATACATCGACGAAATATAGGAAAAGAAAAATAACGTACAAATTTGCGTTTTGCGCCACGGCAGTTTGTATAAATACGCGTTCCATTAATTTTCAATGCTCTTTTAAAAGCGGCGCACACTGATTAAACACAAAAATCGAGATTGAACAGTGCAAAAAAAAACACGACAAACGAGGAAAAAAAGAACAAAGAACCGTATTACATATCCAATGGCGCACTTTTAATTTTACGGTTTAAAATGAAATTGTTTGTATATTTTGGAATTGCCAATCGATTTGTTGAAATCATGAAATTAAAGCTTACACATTTCACACAAATAACTGGTGAAATTCGGTGTAGCTCTCTCTCTCTCTCTCTCTCTCTCTCTTTAAGTCGTTCTCTTTCTCTCAATAAACATCAAGTAAGAAAAAACTCGCACACACGAGAGAGAGAGAGAGAGAGAGAGAGAGAGAGAGAGAGTGGCAGGGAGAAAGAGCGACGTGAAAAAAATAAATAAGAAGAAGAATCTGGCGCATGCAGCACACAACGTCTGCCAAAAATAAACGCTCATGACATCACAACAGCGCGAAAAGGGGAGAAGGACCGAGAAACTGAAGCAGAAACCGAGAAGATGACACATAAATTTTTTTGGCACTAAGGCTTTCTATTCAGTTTCATGGTTATTTCTTCATTACCACTATATTCATTATTAGCATTATAATGTGCAATCGAAATTGATTTAGAAAATATTGGGGTACTTTCCGCCGATATTTTTGAATGTCGACTGTCAGAGACGCCAAGCCTAACTAATTGTGTCTTCTTTTCGGCCGAGGAATTCAAAGCAGCTGTATAGAACAATAAAGACAATCAAAAAAATGCGCGTACACACATCACCATGCTTTTGATGCACGAAAACAAGTTTCCCTTGTTTTGAATGCAAAATTGTACAAATCGTGCTATGTTTCTGTTGCGTTTAAGTGGCCATTTTTAGTTCGTTCTGAATCGATTGTACGCACGCATCATTCAGCAAATGAGAAAAATGAAAGGGAAAAAACGAAATATAAAATGTAGAACAGAACGAGCAACTGTAATTGTTGACACAACAAAACGGCAAACCAATTTTCTGACCAGATGATCGAGAACATTAAACGCAAGCAACGGTTGCGTTTGACCGTTTAACGATTGCTGTCAGTAATAAATTAATTGTGTATTTGCATAAATTAAATATGTGAGAATAACACCAAAGTGAAATGGTCGAGCAACGAAATGTAATTTATTAAGAGCTGAATCGCTATTGTGACAGATCAACGAAAGCGCGCGCTGCTACACTTTTGATCACCCACTTGCTATCGCTCCTCAAAATGTATTGAGCAGTTGGCCCTCTTTCATTCCAAGAAAGTTAAAAATTAAGCGCATTTTTTGCGTCAGTACACTTTGCATCAATGAAGAGTTTATTTTGTATGAAAAAATGCTGTTGTCAAAACAACATTCGATACAAATTAGTGGGACACCATTGAAATGATCATTCGATCTTGTTGCACAGCATTTTGTTTTTAAGCGCATTGATACATTTGTCGCTGTCAGCCTTTGGTTTATGTCATGTGTTCATTGGGTTAAGTCACTTACATCGTTGGAATATTCTCGGTTTCTCATGTGATCAAGTAACATGCTCGCACACGCACACTTGGACGACAAAGGCGATTGCTCGAAAACTAGACTCACAAAGCAATAAGAATGCGATCGCCCCAAGAGAATGGACACATAGACGAGAAAAAATCGCATCTTTCGAAAAAGTGTAAGTTGGACGAGCTCTAACGGACACTGATGTATGGCCAATGCAAAAATACATAGTTGAGATAAATGAACAAAATATATAGAACTATTAATTTAACCATTCGCGTTGAGTATGGCTGTTGCAAAGAACTGTGTTGTTAAAAATAGATGCGCATTGCCCAATTAATTTTACCGCAAAGGCATTTCACTGAAAAATGAAAATGATGGCAAACTAAGCGAATGAATCAAGCCGAAGAAGACGAAGCGGAGAGGTAGAAAACAGAACAAAATACACGAAACAAAAAAGTAATAATAGTACGCACACTTCGAGCTTAGTGCTCAGGCAAGCGGAGAGATCGTTTACAGTTACAGTAACCGAAATGGGAACCCCAAAAATTGACACCATATCGATTAAGACGCCAAATACGAAAAATCAAGATAGAAGCGCAAAAGCCAACTATCCAATATTTGGTTTGTTGTGTGTGCAAATGAACGGAGACAAAAAGATTCCAAATACGTAAAACAAAGACGTTAAAAAAGGCACACAAGTCACGCAAAAATGTAACGAAAAGTAAACAATGATTGGATCACTGTCTATGTGAAGAGATAGATGAATAGTGAAATCAGATGATCATAATAAAAGCTGGCAATTTTCGAGCAAACTATAAAAGAAATGACAAATGACATCTGACTGTAGAAAGAACAGAGAGACAATCAGTATCCAAATGAGTATGGCAGCGCCAAAAGCGACAGCCAAAATGAAAGTCGGAGGCAAACATTAAAATACAGTTGGATACTGTGCATAAATGAAAAAAAAGTCGCACAAAACAATATAGAATTTGTTTCGATGCTGCTAAAGAACCGATTGAAACCTCACCATTGGATTATCTCTTTTTTCACGCTTCTTCATTTGAATTACTCGAATTTCCAATCAAATGGAATGAGCCCGATCAATTTATAAACTTTTTTTCTAATTTTCGTTCTCAATCATTCCGACTATTTTCTTTAATTACTTGAAATCCAATAAATTGGAAAAGAGAAAAAAAAAAAAACGGTAAGACTGTGATTATGCAGCTGTATTCGTTCGCAACCGGAAGCTGAGACTGGTTTATTATCGTCTTGAGAGTTTGGCGGAGAGCGCACTCCTTTTCTCCTTTTTTTTACCTACGTCAATTCAAATGATATCCTCATACCATAAATTTGGACCGAACAAATGATACTTTTTCCCCTATCCATTTGCTTTTCACAGCAGTTTCCTTTCCAATCTCAACTCAGCGCTCGTTTTTCTCTGTCTTTGTTTCTTTTCACATTTCAAATCGAACTCTCGATGTGTGTGTGTGTGTGTTTGTGTGCGTGTGCGTGTGGGTAAAGTGTGTATATAAAGAAAACCTATAAACGGCGGAACGGAAAAACCTGTTGCATCGTGCGTTGCACATTTCAACATAATGTTTTGCCGTTGCACAATTCTGAAATGCCCCGAATGTATAAACGTTTGACTATACCGAATTTTTTTTATTTCTTTCGTTCGTCCATTGCGCTCGCTTTGTGCTGCTCTCTGAAAATTGTTGATTTAAAAAAGCAGAACGATTGAGGCGTTAATCAAAGGCAATTTCCTACTGCTGCAAAAAAGCACTATACATTCAAGTGAATAATATTTGTACACGATGACGCCGGGATTGACCAAACACTCTATCCGACAATTATCGTCTACTCAAATAAAAGATTAGGCCCTTTGCTTTTAATTATACGATGGCAGATTGCTTGAACGCATAAATTAAAATATGTCTACATTCATGTCTGACATCATTACTATCCGGTTGATGTGTGTGTATGTGTGTGTGTGCGTTAGGCTCATAACTACCGATCGAATGACCCAAAGTCGGTATCATATCTGAAAAGACTTCTTTGATTGCGTTTGTCTTGGGCAATGAAAAGGAAGAAAAAACAAACCAAACGATTTGTCTGGCTGAACGAATTTTTGGCTATTTATTCCATGATTTCTCAAGGTGATTTCAGTTCTACCACTCAGAAAATGAACGATGTGTAGTCTATCTACAGACACACATAATGTTTACCATGCACACAAATATTTTTTTTTAAAAACAAAAAAAACAGTGTCAGAGTAATTGCAATGCATTTGCTTCTATTATTTGTACGCTTTTTTGCTAATACCGTTTAGTTTCCGATAAAGTTTTACATTACTTTACGTTCGATTTGCCGGCGTTTTTTTGTGAGGCTTGTTTAGTTTGCAGTTGCGTTAATGATTTCTTCGATGGCGTTCAATTTGACATATGATTTTGTTTTGTGTAATTTACGCATTGAAAATGCTCAAATTACATGTGCCGAGTCATGATGTAACCGAAGCGCAGCTTCGATCAAGGCACATAAACGAATATCGACTGATGTGCTGTGCTGTTTGCACATTAGCAAAGCGGAAAGCGCTGGATATATTTACCTTGGCTATGAATTGTATGCAATAAACGCCGATGGGTTTGATTAGCACCGAAGAGCTTCCAAGAACCGAAACGATTTGTATACGATGTGTTTGTTGGTTTTGTTGAGGTGCAATGCAATGGCGTGTGCGATCAGAAAAATTTGCTTGTATTTTCCACGAAAAATGTGTGTCTGGATGCGCTATCATATAGATAAAAAAGGGAATATTAAATTTATTCTTGTCTGTGAATGCAAAAAGAATCCGCGAATAGCTTGACGATGATACATTCAGCCGTTAGGCCATTCAAACTTACACACAGATAGCAAGAACGAGACTTAAACGACTAACAAAACGATTCAGCACAATGGTGGTCTGTGTTCGTGTGATCCAGAGAGTCAGCCTTAGTCAATAAGCCACAGCCGAACAAATAATCTTTGTACGCAACTCTACTTTGAATTAATATTGAAAGATGAGCGTTGCATGGGCCATGCACAAGACTTATGTTAGTGTATGCCTGTGTGCGCACAACGCCGTGCGCCCAATGATGGTAGATGCAAAAGAATCACCATCAGCATTTTATTGATGTTTCAAAGTTTAGCAACAAAAAGTGAAGCAACGGCATAAAAGCAACGCTCTCTCAACGGAGTCAGAAAATCACCGTGTCGTTGAATTTTGAGTGTGTATGTGGCTGCTGCCACTGCCGCCACTGATCGCTTTATATATAAAGTGAAGAATGTTTTATTAAAAATTGTTTTCTGTTTATACTTATTTCCTTCACGATTCATTGCGATTCCTTTGTCCGAACACACACACGGAGCAAGATATTGAGTGAGCAAGCGGGCAGCGGCAAACAACAGCCAAATACGGTACGAAAAGTTCATAGCCCGCAGCCAGCACGGTTAAATAGTCACCAATAATCGACGACGAGCTGAAAAGATAGATATTAGTTCGGGTTTGCTGTGCACACGTGTGTTCCCTTAGTTCTGGACCTCAGCGAGAGCAAACACGATGCGCGAAACATTACATGTTGTGTGATATGTGCATCTCTCTCGCATCACACACAATTATATGCGAACCGGTTTCAATCATTCCGCTTTTCTGATACTCGTTCGCTTTTGAATTGTTGCCAAAAATGTATTTGGTTTTCATGGAATGACGACGAGGACGATTAATGATTAACATTTCCCATTGTATTGCAATCTTTGGACGAATTTGAGCGGCCAACGCGCGATTGCGATAAACACCGTAACATATAAATGATAACTAGTTTTGTGTGATTGTGCATGTTTTTGTGTGTGTGTGTGTGTGTGTGTGTGTGTGTGTGTGTGTGTGTGTGTGCTTGATGCACAATGCTCATTTACGAAGTGAATCGCTCACAGGCAACAGGACCGAAATCATTCAATTCAAAAAGCAGCTCTCAAAGTCTCTATCCATACTCACTATTATCTTGTTCTCCGTCTCTATGTCTGTCTGTGTGTGAGTCTCGATCTCTTGCCACTCAAATCGTAGTTAATCTGACCGACCGCAACACACACTTCATCTTCATGAACATTCAGTGAGAATGCATCTTACCTCACATTAGAAACAAAGGCAGTGCTTTTTTTTTCTTTCATCTCGCAATATGCTCATTTTATTCGTGTATTATTTTGACGAATGATGATTTCATCACTGATTTTCCCATTCATTGAGAATTGCATGTGCAGTGTACACAGATAATATTATTGCAATGATGAAGCAATACGGCAGCAAAGAAAAACGCCACATTGCATAAATTGTAGAAATGCGATAGTTTTAATATATATAGATGAGCGGCTGATTTACGCTGAGAGATGTCGATCGTTGGTGGCTGGAACATGCAATGTGTTGGCGTTGTCGTGCAACCAATTACAGGTGCAAACTGCGCATACAGTCGCATATAAGAGGCATCAGCAGCAGACGAAAAACGCAATGCAGTCTCACTCTGAATCTATCTTTGTGAATTGCATTTCGCTCGTTGTTGTATTCAATAAATAGATTACCTTCAAGTTTAAACGGTGTCTATCATATCTAAATTAATTATTCGCCATGATGTTTTCCTTTTGTTTTATTTTCCTCTCTGCCTATAATTCATTGTTCTTTCTTCTCCTCCATTTATATTCATCATTTTTTTCCCTATTTTCTTGGGCTTCGGCAAATCTATCTTCGGCAATGTGCTCCTTCTCTTTTGTGTGTGCGTTTTAATTAATTTATTCTGGTTGAGAGTTGTTCTTTTTTCGTTCTAATCGCAAATTTATCATAATGAATCTTTTATTTGCTTTTTATTGCCTTTGATCAACATACGGTTTTGTCTATCTCTATTGCATGTAATTCAAACATTTGCCAGACGAATAGCAATAAGATTTGGTGTTTTGCTTTTATTACTTAACGAATTGTGAATGCGAGCTGTGGTTCATGTGCAATAGTCTCTGACTGAGACGCATCAGCCAGCACTCGCTTGAAAGAGCGTATCCAAGAAGTGATCCGTTACCTCTCCCGTTAGATTTGTGTGATTCTTCTTATGGCGGCACGCCGCATTTAAATTCTATTCCACGAATTTATTCTTCTATCTCTTATTCTCACTGGATCTGCTGTTGTTTTGTTTATGTTTTTGTTTCATTATCTCTCAGCGCTTTCAATTTGTTCCGTAAGAGATTGTGGTTGCACGAATTTCAACACTTTGCTTAGTTTCTATCATCAGTGCAGCTCCGAATTCTATTAAATCACGAACGTAGGGAGCGGAAAAAATGGAAGTAACGAGAGCGAATATTCACGATTTAAATACAGAAACATCTTAATTCGCTTCGCAAGACGTTTTTGTCATTAAGAAAATCGACGATGAACTTTACACACATTTCTGAAAATCGTTGGCGGCTGCTCACATTTCGCTGCACAAGAAATTGCATTTAATGGCAACATCAATTTTTGCTATGACCATTTTCAGAGAAAATCCATTTACCAAGAAGAATTAATAATAAGAAGAAGCGGGAAAACATTATACATCCGATAAACATTCGCGTTTGCATTTCAAGAAGATATTACAGTTGTTCCAATTAATCGGCGATAGCTCAATCGCTTGCCATATGTAAATATATACATATTCATGTTGTTTTTTCAACTTTAAATGGACGGAAATAAAAACATGGTCAGTTGCAACTGTGATACTGCCAATAGTGCTGTGTCATTGTAACTGCTATTCTAACATCCATACTCATCTATTTGAATGTGCGCTAGCGTTGAGACTGTGTTGCAATGTTCGCAACAGCCCAGGCTTATTGGCGCTCAGTTGATAAAAGTGCAACACAATAAAACCATCGGAAACAGAAAATCACATAACTTTTGCGCGTGATGTCGGTAAATTGCTTTTGAGCATCCAAAGTGAATTGTCATTCGATTGGGATGAGACGTAAATATGTATGGGTAGTGAAACGAGCACGAACTCACTAATCAGCATCATAATTTGCAATTCACTGCTAATTCTGTCAGCAAAATGCTTCATTCAATCCTTCCAGGTGCGATTTCACTAGCGAAAGAAAAACTCCCAAAAAACCGTTTGAAATTACGTTTATCTCTGCAAATACGTAATTTTATTGTTCGCCTGGATGTTACAAATCCGTTTGCGAAATATCAATGATCGAAAAATCGCAATTAGCATAAGGTATTGAACCACACAACCACTTATTGGCGTCGTCACAATATCAATTTGACAAACGAAAATGTTTGATTTTTTCGCGGCTCAGCGACTCCAAAGGAATGTGTCGTTTGTGTACACACAACCGAGGGCAAAGTCAATAAATCAACGATAATTCACTTCCTTTGATTGTTTCACTCGTGACTCAAAATAGCTCACAGTTATTTCAAATTTTAACTTGTATATCATCGAGATTTAGTGTATTGTTAGAGCCCATCTAATCGGTTCGTTTGCTAATTGTTGACACTCTCTCTGCATGTGTGTGAACATGTTTCTTGACTGCTTGATTAAATAGATCATTTCATAATGGGCGCATTTATTGACGCGCGATTATGAATGAAAACAAAGCACACACAATTGAAGTCATTTTGAAAATTGAATCGCACTCAACCACTTTTCATTTGTTTATAATTTTAAAACGATAATTGAAAACAACAAATGAAAATTGAATCGTTCGTGGTGTTTTTGTCATAAACAAAAAACCGATTACATCATAACATTATGGCACTTCATCATGGCAAACACTTGAGCGCATTCATGATGCCGATTCTGTGCGAGCAATCGATGAAAAAATGGAAGAAAATCGACGGAACAAAAGATTGCTGCTGCGATGGGCGCGCGGAATGATAAATAAACGGAGTTCCTCTTTTGTTTACGGCTGAACCGATTTCAGAGCGGGCGCAATTGAAATCGATTTTTTTTTCATACAACGCAAATTCAGCAACAATAGAATAAAAATTGTGCGGAAAAATACACAAAGTCCAATAAACAAATGGATATTCAAAACGAAAGCATTACCATCGAACCAACTATCAAACGAACGGAGGCAATAAAAAGTGACGCAATTTGAATTATTGGCAAAACCATGAACAATACCCGCTTAAAATAAAAAAGACCTAAGCAAAAGCAGACCTTTGATGATGCATCGCATTACGAAGTGCGCATTATGCGTGTGAAGTATATGTATATTTTGACTGGTGCGCAAAAGTAGAGAGCAAAGATCGTGGAATATCACGAAGCCAAACACACATTGAATGGCAGTGTGACGAAAAGGAAACATGTCGCACAGAGTGGAACCAAATCGCCACACTTTCATATAAAATGCCAATATTCATACAATAATAAGTCTCAATGCACTTTGTGATCTAGTAGCTAGCAACGGAGCTCGTTTCCACAACGGAGTGCAGCGTATGTGTGTTGTGGGCACAGCAGCGACCATAATTCAGCATTCTATTACGATTTCACACAATGCGACGAAATCCATTGCAAAACCCTTTTACCAGGCTCTTTGACACTTAAATTATGCAAATGAGGTGTGTGAGCCAAAATGGCTCGTTTTGTCACTCGAAAACGGCGATTTTTGAATCGTGTCAATTAGCCTGTATATTAAAAAAATCTATTGCACAAGCAACAGACGGGTCGAAAGGTGTATTGTGTTATATGTTTTGTTTTGCTATGTGTTTTTTTGTTGTTGTTCCATTCCTATGTTTGCCATCAAAGCGATGGCCATTTGACGCAGCAAAAATAGATGAAAGTCAACAAATTGAACACATAAAGTCAAGCGCGTCTTTCTTACGTTTATTTCAATTACCCACGACAAAACTTTGCCAATAATTTCTTTCGGCTCAATGTACTTTTTTCACCTTTTATTTAACGAATTTTCTCGCTTCTTTTTGTTTCGCAGACATTTAGGACGAACCAAATGAAAATAAAAAAAAAAACACAAACACACACACATATAAATATAAATGTACGATTGAAAATAAAAGTCAAAACAAAAAACGAGTTTAATTTTGCATAAAATTAGCTAAAATAGTGGAACAAACGAAACATTGGTGGAAACACACATCAATAAATATACTTATGTGAGACGAAAACGAGTGTAGAAGCAGAGAAATACAGCATATATATATCTCTTTGTATATTGGATTTAGCTGTCGAAGTGATCAAATTAAATCGACACAAAATCAGACAAAATCAGCAGAATAACAACGAAATACACTGCAGAGTGAAGACACAATACAAATCTATTGCCGCGCGTCACACAGCAACAACAACGTCGACGTCGAAAAGAAAGTGTGCGTGCGTGTGATATTGATGTGTGTTGTTGTTGCTTTTTATATTTCATTTTCGTTTTTATTGTTGTTGGTTTTCTTTTGAATTAAGTGTAAGAAGTAAAAAAAAAAACGAAAAGAAAGAAAAAATGCTGCGATCGCCTTCGCACATTGTAGGTCATGGTCCAACATCTGGTGGTATAATGGGCATACACACCCATCCATCGCCACCAGCACATGCTCGATCGTCACTCTTCGATTCGTGTCATCGAAAAATTCGCTTGATTGGCGGAGGACCTGTTGCTTTTTTTGGCGGCTTAGTTGCGTAAGTTTTTCCACACATACGAGATCGTTTTAAGTTTTTTTTTTTTTTTTTGCTTTGTTTTTCCACGAGTTTTAGGTATATCTAAGGCATTGCGACTGTTGTTACCCTTTGTTTATAATTTGCGCGCAAGATGATGTGAACACGATCACCGTAGTTGATCGATTCATTTCATGCTCATGCGGCTCAAGCTTTTGTTTTCATTCAATCGAACCACATTCCAAGTGAAAGTGGTGGATGGATTGGATTTCAATGCGAAAACACCAATTTCAATGAAACATCAATCATAGAAGTAGGAAGCGCTGAGAAGAAATCGAAAGTCAACCACATAAAAAAACGCCTGTGAAAACAGAAAATCAAATGGAAGAATAATGTGGTCGCGCACAATGAAGACATTATGGTGAAAAATTCGATTGAATCTCATTGAAGTGAAATTAGCTGTGCATTTGTCGAGTAATTTTACGGCATGAAACTGTCCAGTTTCGGTGTGAATATCGCTTACTTTGCAATTACGACAGCACAATTTTTGAATGGTTTTTGTTGCCAAAAGCATGCAATTTCTGTTTGCCGATTAATGTCGCTGTCATACCGTGTAAAATTGCCAAATTTCCAATATTTTGCCCGTAAATTTTTGTGATGCGGTCGTTTGTTTCGATTTTCATTTCATCGTGCATACACATCCCTCGTTTCGATCGATCCACACGATTGGCTTCATACACACATTTCAAATGGATTCGATTCAAATTGCCACTTAAAGCACACAACACTTGAAAATAAACCGAAAAATGAAACACCAAAGTCCATGTTCCGTCTTGATGCTTTTGAAGAATTTTCGAGAGGAAAAGATAGATAGAGAGAGAGAGAGAATGATATAGACATACGATTATATCACAGGGACCTTTGTTCAGCGCGTTGTAAACCATCTATTGGATCTTAGATCTTATGCTCGCATAAGCACTTTATAAATATCTCTCTTGATCTTGCTCTCGCTAGCTGGTTGGCGTTTATTTCGCTGAAAAATTGATTTTCAACGCACAACAAGTCATACCATAGCAAATAGATCGATTTGGTTTTGCTTGTTTATATATTTCTGGCCAAATTGCACACAACATTTGCGTTTACATTTAAAAAAATCAATTCAACAGCTTAATCATTAACGAGTGGAAAGCGATATTTTCTTTATAGTTTTGTTGACCCATTGAAACGCTGCCATGTTTCGTTCGGGAATTTTTTATTTTGCGTTTCATTGTACATTGGATACGCTCGTTTCGTCAAAATCAATACAGTAAAATATCGATATTTCCCAGGCGCTTGACTCTCGCATCTTACTGCGCGCACGTTACCTCATTCAGAATATGCCAAAGCACACACAAATCACTACCATTATCTTATCCGATTCGTTGACAGATAATCTGTGGCAACTCCATCGCAAAGAATAATCAAATGGTTGAATTGAATAAAACACTAGCATATAAGAATTGCCGAGTCAAAAGTGACTTAAACTCGACAACCCGTTTGTATGTATCTAGTAAGATCTCCGTACTCTTTGTGAATGCTGCACATAGCAGCCATAAAATGAGAAAGACCATACATCGATCGAATAACAGCGCCGATTCGATAAGCTTAACAGGAAGACAAGTAAATAAAAGAACCGCATAACAAACAGTCCGCTAAAGTATCGTCACTCTTATTCCGTTATGTGTGTAAATCGCCACGTATATTCTATGTTGTTGTGTTTTTTTTTTTTTTTTTTTTTTGAATTACGGCCATTAAAACAAAGAGAACAAAGCATTTACGTGAGCAACTCATCAGAGCAATATGCTGACGGAAAGCAGCAAAAATATGGCTCTCGTAGGAAATAAAGGCAGCGCAACATCGAAAATGAATCGTGTGTATACTTTAACATTAATTATATCACATGTGACTCATTAATAAACCGCCAGTTGGAACTGTTTAAATCAACAACGCGCGTGCACACGGCAGTCCGATGCTCGTGAACAACAAAACATTATAACGTAAATATAAACACAAATAACAATAACAAACTTGATTTTGGCACTGGCCAATGGTGGCAACATCATATATACGCAATAACAATAATTACAACAGTGATCAAAAATGCAACAATAAATCTATTTAACATAAAACATAACAACAAAGAGCGAATGTTTTACTTTGAAAAGAATCTTTTAAGTCAATTTTATTCACTCAATTTAAAATGCGATATTTCCTATTTGTTTACACGTTCTGCACTGTTCAAGCAGCGTGCGGCTGTGTGTAAGATCACAAATTTCACCAACACACTTCTTGAGAGTTAATAATAATCCTATCGAGGCAATTTATGGAAATGTGTTGTTTTTTTGTGATTTTGATATCGAGTGTGTGTTTGTGGGGTATGGCATGAGGAGGGAGAGTTTGCATTTATTCTCAATTTCTGTCAGCCAAATGAAGATTTTTACTGATACGTCACAATTTGTGTGCCATTGCACCGTGCTTAACGGCTGTTATATACGTAAAAAATGTTGTTAACCGCTGGTGTATATTGAAAACGTGACGAAAAAAAAAAATCGATGACGCATTTTCAATGCATGGCTTTTAATGCGTACATTGTCAATTGCCGAAGAAGAAGGCCTACTTTTGGAATCGAAATGTGATTCCAGAATTGAAACGCAGTTAGCGCTGGTGGATGAGGCGCATTTTGATTACAAAGTGATACACAGAAGCAGCAAACACCATTATCCATTGAATAAAGAACAATAAAAGAAGCGCGCATGTTGTGCGCCACACTTGCTCCTCACAATCGAGAGATTGGCAAGATACAACTGCTGTTACTGATGCGAGAAATATAAAGCGCATGCAGAAGGAGGAGGAAGCACAAATTTTGGCGAAACATATAAAATAAGACGCAAATCTAAGGATATAGAAGTGCGTTGCATTTGAATCATCATACGGAAAGAAAGATATTTTCGGTCGATTTGATGGAATGGTTCTAGATTGTGCTGGAAAATGTCTCCGATTGAAAATCACACTCCTTCTTCATCCCACACATAGATTTACCAAAATGCGGTGTATGGCATTGTTGTCGTTTGACGCACTTCAATAGATCGAATCAAATAACATCGTTTGATGGCAATTTCATACAACTACGCATTTTGTATTTGTGTGTGTGTCTGTATTTTGTGTTTCACTCGCCCTCTGCCCTGGCAACACGAGTGGAGGAGTATTTATGCTGAATTCATGGTTCAAGGTGTTCGTGGGTATTTCGCTAATTCGGGAAAACATTTTACCGCGCCCACTGAAATTTCTATTTGAAACCATGAAACGAGACGGGTTGAAATGAAAATCCAAATGAAAAACACTGATAACAAAATATTATGTGATTTTTGTCCTTGTTGTAGAAAAAATGTTCATTCGGTTGCCGCAATAATCTATTTAAAAAAAATCGACAGTGCCAACCCCACAGCACGGTTTGATTGTAAATTTAAAGAAATTCCGTTCAAAAAAATCAACGAATTGAACATAAACATGAAATTCGACACATCATTAAACAAACGAAATGACCTTTATTTATGAGGGTATCATAAATACACACAAAACGTGCCATCTTTTTACTAGCGCAACAAAAAAACAACACACACACACACACACACACACTCGTATATATGTTATTTACAAATAATTTGCAAAATTACGGCATGATGTCAACAACGATGTTTGACATGATAAAGCGCCTGGTTCGTTGTCATTATTCGCATTTATTTGAATCATTCTGGATATACCAATGAAATTCGGTTCGTTTAATGGGAAACTTGAAAATTATTCAGCTCGCGCGAGGCGAACACATTGAAAATTGAAGTTCATGAAAATGCAAAACGTAAGGTGAAGGTGGAAAATGAACAAATTTTGAAAGGACGATGGATTCGAAAAATTCACTGTGTGAGTATGAGCTCGGCAAGGTTAAACGGAACTGAAAGGAACGGGAGGTGTCTCCCTGACAAAGTGCTCACCAGTCAGCAAACACCAACACTTCAATGGCGGGATTTTGGCATCAAGCACTTTGATTTTATTTCGTGCACCGACGATATCAGCGCTTGAGTTCAACATCACAATAATAATGCCAAAGCATTGACAAATTACACAGAGTAAATTTTTCAAAGCAACTAAAAAATTATTTATTCAAAAATGGTGCGGCTAGCGAGCGAGCAAATTTAAGCAGCAGTCATCATGGACCGAATTTGCACTGAATTTCAGTCGTTTGTTGTTTGCCGAAAATGTTGAGCCGTTATTTTTTTTCAGACATCTTGTCACGTGATAATCCTTTTTGCATAATTCATGCGAATCAAGCGCAATTCCTCTCCCATTCGGTGCAGCAACGCTGGCAAGAAAGGGAGAGAAAGAGAGAGAAATATATATATATATAGAGAGAGAGAGAGAGAGATCATTTCATGATTCTTGATGTCGCTGATAACATTTCATGCTGATTATTATGAGCTGGAATTGATCATTATCACTTATGGTGGCATTTTTTTCTCTCCGTTCGTCTCGTTCATTTCTCACTCGTTTTTGTGCGAGTGGCGATAAAAATGATTTCACGCTATTATATTATAATTTCAATGAGTACACATAACAGAGAATGGTGAAAGTGCTCAAAACATTTGTTGAACAGTCTTCAAGTTTATTGGAAACAATGGTTTTTTCAGCAAAAGAAAAATGTTCACAAAAAATAGAAGCTAAATAAATAAAACACAAGCAGCAGCAACAGCATCGCTAGCAAAATAACTAAATATCTAATAATTATGCGAACGCGGCATTTTTCATTCAAATTTCATTTTTTTTTTCTCTGGCTCTAGATTATTTAGAATTGGAATCGAGCGCGCACGATTCAAATGATTGTAAACGTTTTCTTTCAATTTACGGCGAAGGCAAAATTGCATTTCACTTACAGCGCAACACATTTCAATGAAATGCTCGTCACATAATTGAGCTCGGTTTTAAACGGTGTGCCCATATTTATAAATCACACGAAAAACCATGGCTAAGATAAAAAATGTAAAAAACCGATTGTATACAATGTGCCGCACTGCCACATATTTTGCGATGAGACTAAGAATAACCTATGTTTTTCAGAGTGCGAGCTCCTTTTTCCCACTTAGCTCCAAGAAAATCGACAAAATGTCATTTTTGTCTAAGCATATAATATATTTATGCGCACGAACAATAGCTGTTGAGCGCGAACGTGCTTGCGCTTATTTAAATGTGTCAAAAGTGAAGTTCGTAGCATCTTCGATGTGTCAGCAAATATATAATAGATAGGCATGTTTACAATATAGCTGCCACGTCCGATTGGAAATTCAGTGCGACGATTCAAGTCATATCTGAGATGACGTCTATCGTCGATCATGCGATGTTATTCGTCATTCGGTGTGTGAAACTAAAACACGCAGAGAAAGGGAATGATTCACGTCTGAATAAAGGAGAAAGAGAGAAAGAGAGAGAGGCACGGAGAGAGCGGCCGAATAACTATATTTCGCAGCAGCTATCCAAGCTAAGAAATTAGATGCTAACATCCGTCTAATTTGTTGAAAATTTCGACTCAAAATTAGCCGATATGATCGCTATCGACTTGCTTTGAAATGTGGCAAATTGGTACAAATGGATCATATTCAGATTTGATGTCAAATATCCCACATACACCGTATGATTATTTCGATTTTTTGCTCATTCGCCCATCTTCACCAGTGCCGACCGACTGTGAGGAGGCCACTTATACTCTCTCGCTCTCATAATCTTTTCCAATGAAAATAAACATTTTGTTGTTTGTCAAGCAAAATAGAAAATTATAAAAAAAAATTTAACAAATATAGCAAAGACCATAAGCAATCATTCTGAATGAGAATGCATTTATTCAAGAGAGGTATTCGACAAAGACTTGGGGTTTCACAATTCAACCGCATATAGAACATTTAGAAAGAATATTAGCGCACAAACTCTCAATGAGTTGGTACACGCACACACGAACGCGAAAAATCTATTTCGTGATATATAAACAATGAAAATTCGCGCTCATGGATTTTTCCGTCTTTACTTCAACTGAACCGACAGCCAGTTGCTAATTCAGAAGTAATAATATCAACACAGAGCGCGTATTCAATCAGCAAAGTAAATATTTTTAGAATATCAGGCAGCTCTAAGTGTTCTCTTCTCTCTAATCTGATGGCATTGTGTTTGCCCAATTTTGAAGTGAAATTTTTTCTGAAACTCTCAGTTAGTGGCAATGCGTCTGGCTCTATTTCTCGATGGCACTAAATTTGAGAGAGATTTTTCGCCAGCAATCGTTCAGTTAATGCATTTGCCATGCGATGCGAATGGAAGGCTTGGGCAATCTTGTGAATCGAATGGATTTTCAATTAGTCTGCACCGATAAACAAACATATTAAGATTAAAACTGTGTCTTGAATGCGTTAAAATGACTTTACAATTGCCACAAGCTACAAAAATGGTGCAGCTTTTTGGAATACCGTTTATATATAACGAAATATCGATGTGGCAATCAAATTAAAGCATTAATCAAAACAAATAATTTCCACTTAATCCACATTTAATTGGTTTTCTCTGGCAAATGCTAAAATCGATTGATGAGAACACACACACACACACACACACACACATACTTTTTATTTCAAAATCAACGGTTGTTCAGTTGCCAACGCATTCATTTCATTCAACACACACTGCTGTTTTGTAATGCATCACCAGCTGACAGCATCAGCCGATAATTTCCCAACAATTTCAGCTAATCCATCATGAAGTTGAAGCATTTCCATAAAGAAATTTGAACATAATTTGGCTATGTTTGCTTCTGATGGTTCCGAAAAAGTCACACCATTTTGTTTGCTAACCTTTATTCAAACAATCAAAATCTCAATAGTTGAGAGAATTTAGAAGACAACCGAAGAAAAAACACCACACTTTAGCATTTTGGTTTGTCTTGGCAAATTGAACATATATTTTCATATAGATTATTATGAATGGCTTAAAATAATCTTATTAAGTTAAATGATAGAATCCAAGACGTGCGCAAATTACAATACTGGCTTTAGTGGCGAGAATGTCAATCCTTTGAAACAAAGAAGAATTCAAGCGTATTAATTTGCGCGTGACGTCGATAATTTCAACAGATTTACCTGTGTTTATAAACCGGCAGATTGTAATATTTATAGTAAAGTCTTTTATGTTGTTTGTTAATGCGGTTTTCAACCGAGGTTACTGCATCAAAACGCAACACACAAACAGCACAAAAACCTTATATAACGAAATATATGAAAAAAGACGAAGAGAATCAAATCATATTGAAATGCAAATATAATGGCATTGAAAATTGTCATTGATGTTTGTTGAAGATGCAAAGAATATAGGGAAAATGGGGACAAACAGCAACAGAAACACAAAATCCATACGATGCATTAGAATACAGCGACAATAAAGAAAATTGGAGCACTCTTCCTCAATTCGTTCTGCATAAAGGCCATCGAGTCAAAACCAACATTCGTCCAATTGTGCACAATATGCCTGGCAAAAAAAACCACAACAACAACATCGAAAAATGACGTGAGAGAACAATTAATTAAAATGGTGGGGCTCGTTGTTTTGCGCTCAGTCACCAACTCAGCGATGAGACGATATTGCTCTTTTCAAACTGCTTTGAATATTTTGGAGAATGATTCTTTGTTCAAGCGACCGTAAAACATTCCAAAACAAACGGAAAAAATAAAACGCCACACCAAAAAGATGCTTTTGACCGTTTCTTTTGGATATTTTTTTCGTCATTCAGTGTTGACCCATTGTACTAATAAGCCCATTCAGTGAACATCTATTTGAATTCTTCTCTGAATGGCGAATAATAATGATATCAAAGGCAAAAAAATGCTATTAATTTTGCCAACATTATTTATTGGACGTTCCGAATAAACGACAAATTATTATAAATAAATTAGAATCGGTGTTAGCGGGTCATGTACGTTCCGTTGTGGATTCATTTGATTGTAATATTCCACCACGCCGAAAAATGGTTTCGATTGAGTGCGCCCTGTGTGCGAAGAATGGAACAAGACACACACACAGCAAGCCATATGAAAAGATTGCGATGCCGGGAGTCGGTTGAATCAGACGATATTGTGGCCGTCATCCCGCATAACAAAAGAGACGCGATGCAATTCAATCAGATGCGAGACAGAGAAACAGAGAGGGAAAAAAAAGAAAATGAAATATGAGATAAAAAAGTGTGTGGCTCCTCACCTGATAATTCACTAATTTATCATTGATGGCTCCGCTAAAACGATTCACCTATTATAATCGGAGAGAGAAAAGAGCATTCTCTTTACGGTTCCTAGTAAAATTATTACCAAATCATTCAGCATCGGGCAGAACCGACACAACTCGCATTTTACTCTTTTATTATCTGTTAGTTTTGTTATGTGCGAGAGTGATCTTTTCTTTGTAGCACATTTAAATGAAGAGAAGTGGGAAAAAAATCGGTGGAAAAAAAACTATTTATTGTTATCTCACCTAACATTACCGCGCTCTACTTGCTTTCCATCATCGCGCTCTCGCACACACGCTCGCTCGCATACCAGCACATAGACATAACACACGTTCCGATCTTCGTTCATTTTATGAGCTATTGTTGTGATTCACACACATGTGTGTGTGATTCTTTTATCTTTCGCCAGTGTCCCAGGGCGGCTATAAGTTTAGGGAAAAAATGCGCTCACTAAACTTGATGTAAATAATTTGAAATAGCCATAACGTTTGCCTCGGAAACGGTCAACACGCATAAAGTACACACAAAGAGAAGAATTCCAAGAAACAAACTGAAAAACAGCTTGAAACTGAGCAAGAGAGAGAGAGTGGCTGGAACGGAAAAAAATGAAAGAACAACACGTGAAAAAATGAACAGAAAAGATGAAGACAAATAAAAACCATAAAGTTGTACGGAATTGGTCATTGTTTGTCGAAGCGCGACTCGATGGCACTTCAAAGGAACTATTGTTGCCTTAGTTTTTCTCTGTCTGCCGTTTGTATTTCGATAACGGCTGGAGCAGGGCAGAGGAAGTGCATCACACGCAGCTTAGCACTTTCATGTTAAAATGTTTTTATCTATTTACTTATAGATAAAGTATATACATCCGAAATTTTCAATTTGAACCTGCTGTGCTGCAATACAATTGCATAAGATGCTGTACAAAGGTTTCATTTCAATTTCTTGTCCGACACTGTGTCGCGGAGGAAACTTTTTATTTCTTATCGATTGATTAATTTACCATTTCATCGGCGTTTTATCTCTCAGAAATGGTAAAAACTTGCTTGAAACAATCCGGCCGACCGGTAATAAAAATGTATTCCTAAGACAGCAACGTGAAGATTGCCTGTCAAACACGGACTAGGTACTAATAACAAAACCATAGACTATACTATAATTGTATCCAACACGAACATAGAGCGAGAGGAAATTCTTGTGAATGCAGTGCCGTTAAGATAAAAAAGGGAATAAAACACAATAATAGATGAAAAACGAAGTAAAATGTGATGAGAAACCGACAAAAAAATTGTAGAGAAGAATGAAAGGTAGTTGGATGTTGTAATCTAATTAAAATTCGATAGATTTTCGATGTGGGAGAATGAGTGCGAGTTAGTTAGTCGATATTTTTTTTTATAATTAAAAGACCGCACATTGTGCGATGAGTTTGTGTCTGCCGCACTTTATACTGCTTCGCATTACCAATGATCAAGTATCAAAGTGATAAATAGGAGTTCGTTCCTCTTTTCTAGCCCATTTTGTAAATGTTGTCAAACAAAAGGCAACAAATGAAATTCGATGGAGGTGTATGGTTTTTATGTCAATTCAATGAGCATGATTCCACTGAATGCAAGAAACCAGTCAAATACTTTTCATCGGAAGTGTTTCCTGTTGTTCGATTTCTCACAGCTCAAACAGGCACACGTTCAGCAAACGAATTTCTCGTATCTGGTGAACAAATCGGTGACCTCGATATTGGTTGCTCAAAGTCATAGAGCTCCACACAAAGAAATATGATACGTTTTAATATTTGACAGCCATCTTCCTCGTTTGTCTTGCCAACAAATTTACGAACAATTTCGTTCCCAAAAATGTACATGTCACTGGGATAACCTTTGCGATCGCAAAATCGGATCATTGCAGCGTAATAAAATAAGCAACTTTTTCGATACCCAGCAAAGAGTCTCGGTTCAAATCCGAAGGTTCATTTACCGGCATTACATTTCAGGTCATTAAATTCACTTTGGCGTCTATTTGATAACCATTTAAATAGATCTATCTGCTCATATCTGCTGCTTGGTCGCGATGAAAATCCTTAAAACTACACAAACAGACGAAAGAGCCAGCAAACATAGCAACAAACAAAATAAAAGAACTGGCCATAAAATATGGTACATTCAACTGCAAATACTTTGGACTCGTTGCAACCAACTGAAGAAATGGAGATAGCGACGGAGAAAATGTGCAAGAAAATCTTGTGCTGAATGGCTCTTTGACAATGCATGCATCAGTATTTCACTTCATTTTATACATCGAAATAGAAATTATTGATATTTCGATATTGCTCTTGTTTGGTTTACGATATATCTGAATTTGATAAGTATTTTGTATTCACTCGCACAGCATTTGCAACAAAACAATAGAATTATTTCGAATATTGAGATTTGAAATCGGCGGTGTTTGTGTGTAGACAGCAGATATTGATATTTCCGTGACCTTTATAACAAAGTAGTGCACACACACAGTTATATTATTACAGCTGAATGTCAAATTCAAAGAGAAAATGTAAGAGAGAGCGGGAGAAAGATTCCGAGCACAATAAATAATTTGAATCGATCACCTTAATCTGTGAGTAAGCATTTCGATGAATTGCTGAAATTGGGCAAATAGTGTGTTCTTTATCGTTACTTAGATGTTCATTGCATGAGCCATCATTTATCACACGAAGCGGATCATTGTATGTGTGTGTATGGTACTCGATTAAAGCAACGGTAACAGCCATCATACTCTCCGTGCGTTTGTCATTGTTGACAAATGCATTCATTCAATTTGGCTGTTATCACTTCCAGACACTCTATTTGAATTTAAGTTTAGCATCTCAACAGACATCGAGAAACTTTTTGAAATATATGGAAGAACATGTACAAACATTCAGCCAGCCAGCGAGCGAGTGCACGAATGTATTGTCATGAAAATAAATAAAGATAAACAGAGAAATTTTACCGACGATGTGTAGCTAAAAAAGCGAATGTTGTGTTTACGGAGAATTTCCGTTCGCTTTCAAAATGCCCAAAGATCGCTACACTCCTCGATGCATCACAGCAAACATTTCGTTTTCGTTGTGATGCAGTATTTGCCGTTGCTGTTCTCACTAGTTCACTTGAACGGTCGGTAAATGGGACAAGGTGCGGTGTAGTTATAGGTATGTACGCACAAAAAATAAAAGTCCATAAAAATGAAAAAAGAAAGAGGAAAAAAGAACGGAAACTTAACACATAATGGAAGTCTCCAAAACATTAAGTCGACCAGGAGACAAGCGACGACAGAGTGCGAACGAAAGAGAAAGAGAGCGAAGGGAAAATGCTCCGTTCTGGGTTTATCGTCCTTCTTCATTTCCAATTATAAGTGAGCATTAGAGTTTACCAAGAAAAAATGAGAGATGATTTATGCTTTGTTTCCGAAGTTTTTCGTGTCCAACAGTTCCACGTGCTATCTCAATATTTATCAATGGTCAAATTTAGCACCAATGACTTGCAACTAAGCGACGGTATTTTCGCCATTTTTTTCCAGTTGAACGAGAGAAAAAAAAAAACGGAGCCATTGTTCCCACGCAAAAATGACATCCGATGAAAAATGACAGCCACATAAAAAAGAAACGTCTTCAATATTGAATATTGGACGATTTTTGTGTTTTGAAAACTCGTAACACATCGATCCAAAAATAAAACGATTGTGATTATTCACGAACAGATGTTCACACTTTTTTCCATCGCTTTTCTTTTACTGCTTGCCCTCGGTGTTTGTGTGTACTCGGAATGGATTTCCTTTTGTGCGACTTCCCGACGTTAACGACGTATTTCTGAACCATTGTTGGATCCAAGGCTTTCGAGAGACTGTCGAAAATTCTGAGAGTGTGCGAGCTTAGAACGATTATTGATAGCATTAAAGAATCATACTCGAATAAAAGTTGATCATTCTCAGGTGATGATGATATTTTTTTTTTCTCTCTCTTTTTTCCATTTTGCAAAATCGTAACCAACGCACAAAAAAGCAGATTGCCAAACAAATAAAATTTGTTTTCCATCGAATCAACGTACGCTTCGCTCTCCCACAAAACGTACCGAAAGAACACAACAAATAAAAACTTTGTGTGGTTCAAAATATTTCTATTTTCTTTATGTTGTTGCTGTTGTTCGCAGAGAAATTGCAGCAATGTGGTCTGTTTATTTAACCAACCGTTGTTATGAAACATTTTATTGGATTTTCGCTTGGAGCAATTGATTTTTATCTTGCTCAATACGTTTGCCGTTAATAACGGCGGCTGCAGAACAAACGGTACAACCCGAAAACAGTCGGTGCGACCTTATATTATCTCACTGAAATCGGAGAAGAAAAAATAAACAGAGAATCGATGAAATACACAAAGTAGTAAAATAATTACACATGGATAAAAAAAGAAGCGGCGCAAACTCGCTTTTCGTTAAGTTTGTGAAACTCGAAATTTACGGCTGGCTTTTGACCAAAATATTTGTTCGATGGATAGTGAATAAATTGATGTTTTCATTGATTGCATTTCGGTCTTAGTAAAAGCAATACTACAAGTATTATTTAATGAGCACTGCATCATGGGAATTAAGAGTTGGTTGATCCCCGCGTTCAAATTAGCCTTAATTGATAGATGTAATATTAAGCAGGACAAAAGTTTCTTTGCATTTCCATATGCTCGCATTCGTTTGTGTGTGTATCTTATTTTTGTTGTAATATCGCGAACGCTAATGAGTTCTCTGCATATTTTATATGCAAGCGTTCTAGTTTCGACTGCCATGAAATTACTCAGAATGTTTGCTGCAAATGAATTGTGAAAAATGTCGACATACCAGCGAATGCGCACGATCTAAATAAATTTCAGCAGCATTGAAACCAGCAGGTGCATGATTTTGTGTTTGCCATGCGTTTACGAATCAGTTGGTGATAACTGATGTCAAAAAGCTATTTTGTTGAATGGTTGGCATTTTGGGAATCATTGACTTTTCAAATGTGAGAAATATGATTTGGCGATAGCTCGCGATGTGCATTGCATGCAATCGAGCGATACATCGCGTATTTGAACCATGATCTCGACCGTCAGAGAAACTATTGAGATGAATTTGTTGATAAATCACCTGTGATTGAACGAAACAAATAGAGGAAAAAATAAAGCATTATGAATCTTAATTAGAAGCTGATACTTTCTCCGTTTCTTTGTGACCCAAGTCTGCATAGCAAGTGAATCGATCTGAACTGAAATACGATGAAAAGAAAACACAAAACAGAGCCGCTACTAATGATGGATTTGTTTTTACAAGAGCAAGAAGTAATATAAATGAAGAAATAATGTCCATCAATCACAAAAAAGCGATTTTAAATTGAAATGCACTGAACTGTGAGTCTGCGTTTTTGAAGTGAGTGTTGTAAATCCATTCGGCGTGTTATAATTCATTTGTAATAGTTAACACCCAGCTGACGGCCAATCAAAACGGTAGCGCACTACACTCAATTTTTTTGTACGCCAAGGGCAAAGGACAAAGTGACACGATAGCAAACTGAATCCATTCCGTGGAAACGTGCAACTAAAACTGACGAAACGAAACGAATTCAAAAAATATAATCAAGCGAATATTGTCCAAATTTATCGACACCGACATTTGCATGCATTCATTAGGATCCGAGTGATCCATATGCACACAAGCACATCAAGTAAAAGTAATTTATTCATTGACCTGAAAAACAGAAAGAATAAAAAAAAGCGGCGAGCTATCGTGCAACTCACTTAATACAACCCGACTTAAAACAAGAACGATATCCAACACTCAAATAAGGTCAAGAAAAATAATTGCCTATCATTTTTTCAGCTTCGCCTTCGTTACGCCGCGTTTGTGCCGTTATTTGTACTGTCACAGTATTTGTGTTTCAGTTTTTGGTTTGTTTCGTTGTTGTTAGCGCGTGCAAAACATTTTGCACTACGACTCACCTTCTAAGCTTTTGATGACAATGTCGCCAATTCTCAAAAGATATTCCGTTCCATTTTATGACTGTATACATAACGGCATGGCGCCCATTTGCACGTGATTTAATCAAATATTTCATACAAAGGAAAACAATTTGAGCAATCAATTCCACCACTTCCACTAGATTCGTTCAACTTATTTCAATTTTCTTACTTCAAAAGAAGCAAAAACAAGAATTGTTTTGTAATTCAACTCCAACTTTTCGGCATTTTTCTCATCTCTTGGCGCGCATTTCCCTGCATTGTTACGCACACTGAACTTAAATATCATACACATCATCACTGAAACGATTTTCTACTGCGAAAATAGTGGTGGCGGTAATAATCGGAGCTAATGATTGCGTGGTTGGTACGCATGAAGATTGCAAAAACAAAATTGAGAACAAATTGCGCCGAATAAAATTGACTTTGTCGGGCGGAATTACGCAAGAGAAAGAGAGACAGAGAGAGAAACAACACAAATTCAATCGAGCAGCGAGCTGGCAGTGAATGGTTTTGCATATATATGTTTTGTGTTCGTGGTTGTTTTGTGCGAGAATCAAGTCACATTTTCCTACACAATGTGTGTTGTTCCATTTTCTTTGAACATTGTAAACGAAGCCGAAATCACGAATTTGTATTTGCCACTTACGTTTTAATAAACACTTATAATCACTGAGGCACTCTCTAAATAGCATGTCATGTATCGAAATGCTAAAGATATTTCCAATAAAGCCAATAATTGGTTGTTATTTACCATTGTTTATTCGGTATTGCAATGCTCTTTTCCATCGTGCGCATAAAAAAGATACTGATTCGAAAGAGCGCATGGAAAAAAATTGATGGCCAGCAAGAGTCCATGGCATAGGCACGATAATCAATGCGCGCACGCAGACATGAATTATCCAGTAACGAAACGTAATTATTTGGTTTTTGTCACTTTTGCCGATTCCGCGCGATAAGAGCGTTCGAAGTTTCGTGATTATAGAAAACTTAATTATCCGAAGTACGTGGTATACCCCCGGTCGCCGTGTGTGCATTGGTTGACCCAAGAATGGTGATACCAAACCCATTATTATTAATTAGAGTGTTGTTTTTTTGTCTTTTCGCTCAATGCAAATGGTATTCCACCACGTAGATATGAAACTACGAAATCACTATATGTCAAAAGGACACATACGTTTCGTTTCACTTTGGATTGCAATTTTTCTGTCAAAACACATGAAATAGCGATGGCGTGATTTTTACTGCGTATTTCTTAGACGCCATTTTTTGGAAGTGGGTTTGTGTTGATCGCGCAAACACCGGATTTTTTTAGCTATCGAATGGAAAAAGCCAAACATCGATTGAAAAAGCATGTAACGTGCGTTTGCCAGGCCAATTCCAGCTCAAGTAATGAAGTTCATCATGTACGATATATAAACACATGAAAATCATTTACATTTGAATTATCAATATTTTTCTTTTCATACATTTCGTATCGTCAGAACTTGCGTCATTACGTTCTTTTCCGAAAGTAGTTAATGAAATTAATTGAACACACCTCTCATGCACATTGTGCAGCCGTGAAGTTATCGAATCTGTTTTGTATATGCACCGAAAACAGTTCATACTGTGGATTTGGGTGCATTTATGCACCGTACCCACCTCCTCCGCCATAACGAACAGCAACAACGTACTTGTAGAACACAAAACGAATCTGGGTTATTGAAATGTGGAATCTGATTTTCACATGCAAACCAAACATTAGAAATGCATTCATTGATAAACAAATGGCCACGAGAGCAAGTACTTTCTTCCAATCAACCGAATAAACTTAGCCATTAAATAGCATTGCCCTCGAATTTTATCAACATCGAATCAGGAAAAGTGCTTGAAAAATTGTTTTTTTTTTTCGTTGCGACAGAGCATGCATTTGGAGAAACGTTCCAATTTTCTCTCTTTCTCTTTCTCAGGAGAAAATAGGCAAAACCACTGTATGGATGCCGCACATTTTCCCTTGATCTTATATACAACGCATTATGCCGAATTTTGGTCACAATACTTAATAAGAGATAGTTCAAGCTAATGCCATTGATGATACCAACATCAAGAAATATGGCGCAAATGTTTGGCAATTTCATTAGCCGATGCGCGAATTAAAAGACAGCAATTACTCTGAGTTGTGTAAAAATGGCTATTTAATTATTACACAATATGTAATGGGTAAAAAATGAACCAAATCCATCGAAGCAACACACATTTTACGAAAATCATAACAATTTTGACGAGATTAAAAGTTTAATTGACACACTTGCTTCCGCACACTCGTACACACATCATAGTACAATATGAATTTATGTCTCATCATGGAATGAACACTTTTCACCCCAAGTCCCAGTTGTATTTGAACAAAGAAATTCCTTCTGATCTACATTTTTTGAGCGAAGAAATGTTTGTTCACAACGACTCTGCTTCGTTGAGTAAGACACTTATACATGTCAGGACTAGCGAAGATGACAAAAGAGAATAAATAAAATAATGTCACAAATTTTGCAAATCGGTCTAGTGTGTGTAGCTCAATTGAAAGCTGTACATAATTTAATGTTATTAGAAGGAATCGCTTGGTTGAAATACAATTTGTGCTCGTGGTGGAATGTATTAATTCCATAGTAAAACAGTATTTTATATTGCTCTAAGATGAAATTGATATTCTAGGTTTTTTGTGTGTTCACATTCTTTTGACGCTAGAAATGCATTTCAATTAAACCATATCTAATTCGGTTTATTTTATGGCAATTTTTTTCGATGTCAATTTAGGCCAATTTCTAAACTATCGTCGTCGTTGTTGATTGTATTTCGATGGTACATTACGATGTTGTTGGTTGGTAATAAAATGTCGGCGGAAAATGCCTAATGAGAATTAGTGAAACGCCGCATAGAACCTTTATAATCAGTCCTATGTTGAGCCCTTGACCGTATTTTCGATGCCAAAATGTGTGTGTGTTTGTGTTTCGTTAATGTTTAATACATTTCTAGGAAATTACGCGCCGAGAAAATTCAAAATCATCGGAAACGGGACCCAAGAATGGAGCGAACCGTGAACATGTGATTCAATCGAAACGGTACTCAAACGAGAGAATGATTTTTTTCCAGGCGTCTTACAACCAAATTAATTCAAATTAATTACATTTTGTCTGCTGACGTGGAAAAGAAATCGTCCGAAAATGTATTTGACTCACACAAACGAAAGTGAACAGAGGAAGAGAGAGATTATAAGAGAGAGAGAGAGAGAGAGAGAGAGAGAGAGAAATTGACGCGGCGCTTCAGCTTCAAATCATTAAAATATAACGCCAAGTCATCGCCATCGACAATCGAAAGTGACTTTATGATAAATCGAATTCCGATGCAGTCGATTGATTCCATCTCAACCAATCATACCGAATAAGCGCATATAGATATCTCTCTGTTGCGTGACGTCGGCTGTAATGGCCTCTCATCATTCGAGCGTTTCTCGGAAAATCGGTTCGGCCTCCCACTAGTCATACAGCTCACATTCTTTGGATCTCATATTTAAATTTAATCAAATGCCCTTTTTCTCATGCATAAATAAATTGCTTGCCTTTTTAAGACTGACCCTGACATCCAAGTAATGCTTCAAACAGGGCAAAATTAAATTATAGCACATAAATGAATACAAAAGGTCGATAAGAGAGAGAAAGAGAGAGAAAGAGAGAGAGAGAGAGAAAAAAAAACTGAAAATGAAATTGTAAGAAAAATGGAGGAGACAAGTGGTTCGCGGCGAATGCTCGGCATGACATCCATTTGAGTGTCGCGTGTGTGGGCATGACTTTCTCTATCATCAGGATAAAAAGCGAAAAAATGTTACCCGACTAAGAGGTATACGAATGAGAGCGATTGTTTGTGTTGTTTCCATGGCAGTTATTTACTTTGTCTATTTCCTGCCTTAGAACAGCTTATCTTCAGTAGAAGCACATTGCGGAAGATAGTGTTTAATATGAAAGAGGCTCGTCGCTTGCAGATCGATGTGAAAACAGACACTGCACACCGTATTCTTCTTTGTTCATGACAATGAAGATAGTTTAGGCTGCTTTAGTAGCATATGCGCGCGCACATTGAAAAAATAATCTCAAGCGATATTTTTAAGTGAATTTCTGCGATTTCTTTCTTTAAAAAATGCACTGGAATGTCACCTTTCGATACAGTTATGCAATGTGCGGCTACCTACTGTGACGGCTATGAATTCATTTTGATTGCAAACATTGTTTCCCATTTGAACAAAAGTGTGTATTGCAGGACTACTTAGTACTACTGTTAACAATTACGGTTACCTAACTCTAATCCCCGCCTGAAATTTATTATCTCCCCATACTAATCAAACACATGTAGTTCCACAAACACCGCACAATTTTTTTTGCCAGCATTGTGCTACTGCACATTTTGTTTTCGCCTACTGCTTATTAATTCATCAAATTCTCTCTTCTGGTTTCTCTTCATGCACACACAAGCCCACATTTTGTACGAATTAATGATATCACACACACTGCACCGTGCATTCCGTGTGTAATTCACAATACTTCTTCCTCAATTGTTGGTGTTGTGCAATGATGTTTGCGTGCACTTTAATTTCGTGAAATATGACGATGAAAAATGTGTTTCTTCTCTCTGTGTCTGCCGCGCTTTTGCTCTATGATTTATCATGATGCATAAGCGAAAAAGAATCGAGGCAAAAAATAGAGATAGAGAGAGCGAAATGAATGCGCACAAACCATCTATAGCAGAGTTACGCAAATCGTCGTGGATTGAAATAAGCTCCAGATATAAGATAGATACACACGCTCAATAGAATGTGTCAATTATCCAAAAAACAATTACGATGAATCTTAACGAAGTTTCACGTATCAACGGGTGGAAGAATGTATGTAAACAAACAAATAAAATCATCAAAGAACCGCAGTCATTCCGATATTCGTTCGCAATTTGATTCCTAGAGCATCTGGTTAATCAAACGCGATTGCATAATTGTATTTGCACGATTTGAACAGCCATATATTACATCGCACTGATATTTGCGTCTTAATTTATTATATTGCCAGAACTGAATATAATGGTGATAATCAACAAGTTATAGAAGGAAATGCGATGCGCTCTTACGCGATTTCACCACAATTACATTCATTTTCAATTAAAAAGGGAGTGAGAGAGCTCATGAAATGTGTTTGTATTGGCGTTTAATCGAAACTGAAATTGATCCGACGAAAACACCGACTGGACTTGATTTCGGGTGAAAAATAGCCAAATTAATGGAATCAATCAAATTAAATATTGAATTATAATTGATTGATAATGCTCCGATATCTGGTAAACCTCTTCTTATGTCGGCATTATTTCTTGAGGTTATTTACCGACAATAATTACGTGCGATTTTCTGAGATGTGTTTTTCCTCAACAGAACTTCAACGGAAGGAATGTGCTATCCATATTGCGGCAATGTGTTTTCTATTATCACGAAATGACCCGAACATATGCGTCATCTAAATGAATGGGCGCGACAATTGAAATAGCTCTATGAATTGAAATGATGACGATCTCATAAAAACCCAACAGTTCTTCGTATTGAGATGATGAGATCTCTGACTCATCAATTAAATTAATGTATTTGGCTCGAATTTCTTTTCAACTCTACATCATTCAGTCAGCTTGGGCTCACTCCAATGGCCAACACAAATCATTTAAATATCGAAAACATGAATTCTAGTTGTTTGCGTTGATAAAGAACATTCAAAAATATGCAACTTCTACCTTGTTCAAGTGTATTTGTGTGTCGTTAAGTTCAAGAGCGCACTGAGACAACGGAAGAGAAAGAGAGCAAGAGACAAATGAACTTAATAAAATGAGGCACAACAAATGTTACCTAAGTCGAAGTACATGCATGTGTGCATGCAGAGCGAAATGGCGCCAAGAAACTGGCAATATTTAGCGATCACTTCAATTATTTAATATAGTCTCCATATCAAATGTAAATGCAATAAAAATCTTTTTGTGTTGCTCAACAGCAGCCGGCCATTTGGCTACCAAGCATGCTAACATTTAAATTCTCTCTTCGAATATATTCCCATGTTAGCGATGCGACTGCCAAATGGAAAAAGGCGGAAATCCTCATTTCATGCTCATTTTCACAATGTGTGGAAAGGAATGCTGAGCTTTTCTATCTATTGTCTTAATGGATGTTTACATTCGCATTGGAACCCGAACACTGTCCAATTAATCTAAGAAAAATACACAATTCAAACAAAGAAAATTTGTGCTTGACAATGAAATTTTTTCGGGTCCAAACGAGAAAAGAAAACAGTTGTCCGGACAACACACAAATCGTTTTACCCATGAAATTTGAACTGAGCAAAAAGTATAGCCCAAAGAATTTATCACTGAGTCGTCAGCAGCAATACAACGCGAATCGAACCGCAGAATAAAAAAAATTCGGTTGTTTTAGGCAACCGAAAAAAGCTCGATAAATCGTGTGCTTATAGTTTTCTTATTTCCAATGCATTGTTTTCCGATTCGCGCGAATATTTTGCCGTTATTTTTTATCTGTTGCGATGTATGACATACTTTTCATTCGCTCCTGAATTAAAAAAGCCAACCAACAAATTGGTTGCGAATCGGAATAAAAACGTGCATATAAATCATTCAAGTTTTTAAAACGGCGAACATCCTGTAATCTAAATTGCTAAATTGCTCGTAGCATATCTGAATCGGATGTGTTCAAAATCACTTCGATTCGAAGAATTAAATTTCAATCTGCAAATTGAATAGATGAGCGAATGTGTAGCCTGGTCTCTGTGTGTGTGTTCTGTGTTTATTCTGTTTAAACACATTTTCATTTGAACAAAGAAAAAATTTATAGAATGACAGATCAAAAGTGAGTGAGAGCAATCAAATGGGAAAATTGACGGATTAATGAATCAAATGAACGACAGAGAAAAGACAAGTATACTGGTAGGATCTTGATCGAATCAAACGTTGAATGTGATATGAAACGTATCCATTCTATATGTTCTCCAATTTTGGATGGCCAATTCGATTCTGATCGACCTCATCGAAGAACGATACTTTTTTTTATATCAATGCAAAAAAAATGAATCCATTTTTATCTCTATTTGATAAGCGAAACACATGTTCTGTATTTGGCGTTTCCATCAAAACTTCAAAATCCCAACGAATGATTCTCAGCGGAAGTTTCGTTGATATATTCAATCAAATACTGAATATTCCAACTAATACCCCGGAAACCAAGCTTCATTTTCCGGAATTGATGTTTCCAATTTAATCAGTTATCTTTGGCATCGCATTTATGTGCTCAAACTGAATTTTCTTTTCGCTTTCGTGGTTTTTCCGTCTGTTTCAACGTTTTTTCATCGTTTTGTTCTTATAAATTCGCTCTGGTTCTCCTGCGACAAACACTTTCTGTTTAACTCGACACAGCTCATGTCGGAACGACGCTATGTAATCAATCCACAATTCGATCGAATCCAATCCAAGCGATTTAAGTGAATGAAAGAATTGTGCGTGTCATTGATTGGTCAAATGCCGTTACTACTCAATGCTTTCGTACGGTTTATCGATTATCATTGAAAAAAAGTTTTAATGTGTGTTCGAGGGGGCAAGTAAGCTGATGCGAAGTGAAACCATCCATAATCGAATACACCGAAGAAATGGCTCAATTTACGTCGAGTACAATTAAATGGTATTGCAAAAGGAGTGCTCAAATTGACATCCTGAAAACGAGATACTCCAAACAAAACCGTCTTTATATTGACCAAAGTACAACGCAATTTAATTGTGTTTTCTCGTTGTTCCTGTGTTTCCTAATTCCACCGCACAATCTATTCATACCTGTTTGATCGATAGTATCGATTGGAAGCGTTACATGAATGAAAATACAAAACAATATAACAACCAACTATTAATGTGCCGATTCGATAAAATAAGGCATTTTTTTCGGTTTTTATGTTCGAATTGAATTTTTGTATAGCTTTCAACATTGGATTTCACAAGTTGACGTTTAGGATTTAAACGTTGTCAAAGCACTAGGTTTATTTATTGTTCGGTTGTTTCATCAGCTTAGATATTATTTTTTATTATTATTAATTTCTATTTTAAGTTTAATATCTGAGCAAACCAATGTCAAGACTTTCATTAGAAAAACACACGCTTTAATTTTACAACAAAGCCAATGAAATTAAACCAAAATCCAATAAATTACAACCGGCCAGCTTGTTTTGCCAAAGAGAGATTTTCGTTCGATTTAATGGACAGTTTTTGGATACACGTGCCCGAATGGCTGGACCTTGGACGGAAAACGGTTTTCTGCTTATGAATAGATAAGAATATCCAAATCCATGTCCATATGCCGGTACTTCACATCATTTCGAGTGTGTTTGGTGTTCCCATCGTGAACAATGAGGTTTGCCATAAGTTTTATCCAAAATCACCTCAATAGCTAATAACTCAATATAATTAAATGGTTTCGTATAAAACGTAGTTGAATAAGTTCGACCTTCGTTGGTACAGGGGGTAAAAAGCGAGCTGCGCATTACGAAGATGATTATGACCACGTATTTTCGGATAGTTGAATTTGAAATGCGTCACTATGCTCAATTGAATGGGCTTATTATGTGGCGTTAGAAAATTGACTGGGCAGAAAGTGGCAAAAAACTAATACTCAGCACAAATCAAATATGATTTGAAAAAATTAGGCTCTGCCGATTCAGCATATTTAATTTTGGCATAATTTCAAAATGGACGTTGGAAATGTTTCAATCGTCAAATGACAAAATCTATTATCGCATCGCCGAGATTCACGTTGAGCATTTTCCAAAGCGGTTTCAGCCAGTTATTGTGTGGCAACACTCATAAACGATTTTATCCTCGCTAGCCGCATATTTTATTACCTTTTTGCCACTTTTAACCAGCGCACGTGTGTGTTTGTGTGTGTGGTGTGGCTTTAAGTATCCGCTTGACATTGAACGACCAACAACCGCACGCCGGATGGCTGCTGTTCACACCGCTCATGACCACCCAAAACGAAAGTCTACTAGCGTACAAAACTCATGCGGTAGCGAAACAGTCAAATGACACAACATGCACACTAAAATCCATTTGACAAATTACGCCAAATCAATCACAATGTTGCAATCTCGTCCATTGCTGTCATACAGAAAGCAATGAGACAACAGACATTTTGATTGTCCATTTTACACATCAGTTCAAAATTGCATTGAAATTTCTGGAATTGCCCACGTTCATTCGCATATACCGTAAAAATGGGGGGAAAAGTAATGAATTTGACTGGACAATGAATAGCTGCTGCGTCTCGACCTCGTATCTGAGTTTCAGTTGTTAATTTTATCAATAGAAGCAAGATTGCATTGTGGTTGTGTGTTGTATTTATCGATCAAATCAGCATAAAGCTGTCGTCACTTCAGTCTGGATTCTGCAGCCCTCATTGAACCATGTCAGTCAATTCCATTGGTTGATATATGGAATTACATATTCAGATTAGATAAGCCAGTCATACTGAAATATTAATCAAGCAAATCACATGATTAAAACGCTTAAAAGCAACATCAAGCGCAAATTCGCTCGCTGCTGGATACTTTCCATTATTAAAATTGTTTCATGCAAATTAAAAAAAAAAATATGAAAAACTCTTTTCATCCCGCTGACATTTCATAGCATTTCAACTTAATTACACCACCGATTTTATTTAATTAATTTAATCCAGTTTTTTCTTCTGCTAAAACATTTTCAACAAACATTTTCTGCAAAAAAAAAAGGCAAACTTTCAACGAAATTTAAATAATTGTCCAACTATTTTCAAAGCCGCAGTCGAATGATACTCTATTCCGAAAGAAGAAATATTCCCGTCCTTCGAATGACCGACATTTCCGAGCTCCCTTCGATCGGAAAAACATTCATTCTATTGACACCACTCCATGAACAATTTTACATGCCAAAACTCAAGGTGTAACTAATTGTATCGAAAATAAACAAAAAATCGTGAACTTTTATGCATTAAATTTGGCTGTGGGTGTGCAAAATCCATTTGCTGTCCCGTTGTTTATTCGCTTACCGTTGATTTGTTCGTGATTCCTTTCTTTTGCTCACCTTGTGATGCACTCATTTTTCAACAGAGTCATTTAACTCGACGCTGTTCGTGATAAATTGAGCCAAAACATCATCATTTTTTTCGAGTTGTGCTCGAGCGCGTATGCTTGAACAAGCTCGCAATAAAATTAATTTCACAAATTTAACTTGACATTGAAACAGAATGATCAGCACAAATGGCGATTTTTAACGCATTCAACACACATTTCTCAGTGTTTCAACAGCGCAAATTAAAATGATGCAAACGATAAAATTCACGGAACATCAAGACGAAGCGCTAACGAGATATGACTGTAGTTTTATTTGTTCCTTTCGCGCTTCACCAAGTGAAAATTCTATGAAGTGGTGCCAAATAAATGTTGTGTGCGGAAATGTGGCCGTTTGCCCCCCGTCCCTCGATGTTACCTCGCGATTTCAAATCAACGACTGATACAATTTTCAAAATTAGTGTTAACAAATTGGATGGAAAATAGGTTTCATATCTTTCAGACGATTGACTGAATTTTGTTGCGCAATCAAATCTGATGCCTTGCAATGTGCAAATAATAAAATGTGCAAAATACCGTCACTATGTGCTGTTGGTTTTGCATGCTAATATTCGCGTTAAATTGTGCATTTTCGAGTTAAAGCACTCAAAATGTGCTCGAAAAGTGCTGATGCATATTCATGTTACTGACTACATTTGTTCTACAAATATGTCGGTGTTTATACTATTTCAAACGAATCAAAATAGCAAAGTAGTTGCGTTTTTTTCATCACGAAATTATATCGATAAATCCAATTTAAAGGTCGTGGCATCGAATGAAAGTCTCAAGTGCAGCACGAGCAACGGTTGACTTGTGTTTATCGCGTTCAATCAGCAACGCCCTCTCGAAATATTGTTTAAAAAAGGCAACGTTGATTAAGCGAATCAAACGAAAAAAATCCGTTAAAAAACAATTATACAACGAACTAATTGAACGGATAAACTTGCTAAAATTTGATTGCAATTCACGAATTTGTCGCGTGAAAGGTTATTGTGCGTTTTTATTTACTTGAATCAGATTTTCATGCTGGGCGAGCATTGTTGAGATCATTCGACGTTTTCATGTTCTCGGATGATCAATGCTACATTTATTTGACGTGAATCAAAATGAAATGTGTCAGCCCATGGCTATAAAGCAACTGAGTTGACAATTCAATCGGAGACGGGGTAGCATGACTATACATTTTAAATGTCTTATGAAGTTCCAACATCCATGAGCTTGACACGGATCCTAGATATTCAATTGGATCTATTGAAAATTGGCAATGAGCGCAAATTCATTCGATCTGTGTGCGGTGCACAGCGAGTGAAGGCGAACAAATTGCAATTGTCACCGCACGCGAATATATTATCATTCCTCTACAAACAATATTCAGTTTTATTTCATGGCAAAAATGCGAATATTTATAATTTCAAATTCAATATTTGACAGGAAATCTATTGTGTGAAATAGAATTATGGAAAAAAAAATCGAACAAATGTGTGTTTTATTCTAATTGCAATTTATTAATACCATTTTTCAATATATATAAGTTGCGAAACAATTGCTGGTGTGCTCTTAAAAACTAAAAAAGTGTCTGGTTCGATATTTGCGTTGTCGTGTGCTGCTTCGAATTCAACAAAGTAAATACACGCCATTCGTGCGCTGTGTCGTGTTTACATTATTATTTATTTATTTGTGAATGCTTTTCGAAAAAGTGCGCTCTTCATGTCTTGCAAACTCGACCGGCTTATCTTAATTTCTATCGCGCGCATTGCGAAAAGTTCACCACCAATGAGCGATTCGTCACGGCGATACAAAAAAATATAGCATTTTCAACAAGAAATTATCTTTGTTTCATATCTCAAAGCCACGATTTTCCCCGAAAACAGTAGATTTGATTCACAGCAATCGAATTGTGTGACGCTTTTGTTGAATTGATATATAAATACATCCATATACTCTGGCCGGATCTTCAATATGTTTCGATAAGGAAGACGGGATAGGCCATATCATATGCAAATATTTAACGATATATTTTTTGTCGACAGGTACGCGCTTGTAAACACGTTTACAATATCAAATATTGATTGGCATGCCTTACACAATTACACACGCTCATTCGTTGGCTCCTCTGCAAATTTCAAAGCATATAAATCAATATGAATACAACATATTGTCGTTTCGGCCAAATATCGAATATTATATATATATATCTAAGATATTCTACTGAAAACAATCGAAATAAAAAATTCATCGAATTCATTCTCACAAATAAATCTAAATCTCATTGCCATTTGGTTATTTGAAAAGTTCTGTCACAAAAACGACCATCGCTTCATATTCCGGTTTTCTAAGGACTCCGTGCGATGGTCTCCATTCGATGGATATATTAAAACATTTATTTATGCAAAAACTGTCAATTTTCAATTTGAAATTCTTTGGAAAAATTGATTAGTGGATTTTGGCTGTCTTTTAAATGAGATTTTATTTATGTTTCTTTGTTTCTAAATCTAAAAACAATGAAATCCAGCAAATGAATTTTGTCGAGTCGTATTCAGACACTGAAATTACATGCTTTCCTTCCTTGAAATAGAATCGAAAATTGCTTTTTTTTTCATTTTGACTGCTACGATATGAAAATGCATACGGTATAATGTATTTGGATTTTTCAATGCAAATCATTCATTAGACTTGATGAACAAATGTTTTGAAAGATAGAATCAATGATGATTTGACACGATCGATAAATTTGGTGATGACGATTGGACACGACATTACCATCCATACAGAACAACAACCAACACCGTACTTCATAAATGAAAACGGTATTCCTACATAGTTCGAGCTGTGCGCACTGTTCTGCATGAGTGGCTCGACCCGATCCGTTCCGAACATGTCAAATGTGGTGATAGAAAAACAAACGGAAAAATCGGTATAATGCCCAATCATTTGAAATCAATCCCGTGTAAATCGATGTTAGAGTCGGTTCGAATTCACATTGGAAATTCAAATGACAACAAATTGATGAGTTCAACAATCTGAATATTGGATTCATTGAAATCGAATGAATTGAGATTAGGAATACATAATAAATGCATGCGTAGTTATATATTGATCCGTAAGCGTCCAACAGTTAAATGGATATTTCGAGAAGAAATGTTCGAACAATTAACATGCCAATGAAAATTAGTAAAATTATTTTCGCCAATTCTCTCTTTGACATTTATCACATTTAATTGCGTTCCTTTTGGATTTATTTGCGTTGGCTCCATTGGCTTTTAACAGATATGCCATTTACAATTAACGAAATGTAATTTTATGCTTCAGATGCGGTCGATTTTCTGTGTGCATTTCTCCATCTAATGCGCTTATATTTCGAAAATTCTTCGTTTTTAATCATATTACTCTAAAAATTGATGTATTTTTTCGAGTTTCACTATTTCACGCTGTTACATCAACTGATCGCGTAAACAAATTTCAGCACCGAATTTATGCATGGTGAAAACAATGGTACCGACACTGAATAAATTTCACATTTATTGCATATAATTCAGTTTGAATTCAATATGCATTTATTCAATGCGCGCGACGATTTTTTTTTTTTTTAGATGTGACTTCTCTCTCTATTTCTCCCTTTCTCTGTTTCTGGTTCGATTTCAAAATCCATTGGATTTTGTGTGCTCAATTGATGATTTCAAATGACAGCAGAACGGAAGTGAGTCGTTTGCTTTCGTATCGTTAGCACCATGCTTTTGATGTGCGCTTTGTTTACAGTGTCGAATTTTGTATTGCTTTTTCCGCTCACTTTACATGATAATTTATTTATGTAGTCAAATGTGACAAAGGTTTGTCTCGGAGCAGCTTGCTGAATAGAAATCGGGAAAAAAGTTCGCATCAAATCGAGATCGCGTTTTGATTGGAAGGCCTTTCAATAGTAATAAAATCACATCGTTAAGCTGCAGCTGCTTGACCTCAAGCGTTTGCAGTGCTGTATCACATTTGAATGACCATATAGTCTTATAAATGCGGCTTCAACACTTTCCAAACCATTTGTTACGTATGCCTATTCAATCAATATTATTTCTTCTATGACCCATATGTCATTGGACCATGCAAAGTTTGCTAAGCGCTTTCGCTATATGCGAATCGTGTCTGAAATAGGGAATTAAGGCGCGTTCTGAATATTTCTTTTATTTTCATTAATAATCATTCAAACAATAAAGAAGACGGAGAAAACAAGACGAGAAGCTAGAAACGTTAACAAATAACAAGCTAATGAAGTATTGTAATTTAATAATCGCTTCATTTCTTCCGTCAAACATCAACCTATTCAACATAAATGTTTTTTCTATGATTTAAAATGGGTTTGGCCACGTACACGCATAATAATATTTGTTGAACTACGTTAGACATTTCACTTTCATCAGCCAGCACCACATTCAAGCCATCTTACAAGTTTGAGATAAATTCCTTCAATCCGTGGGCTCTGATTTTCAATTGCTACAGATAATTTTTTGGGAATTAATTTCAATTTGTTTTGTATATATTTTTTTTATCCAAATTTTACTGTCCCAGTTTGTAACTGGTTTCAATTCAAACCAGAAGAGACCAATCGGCGGTAAAGCTCGTTTTTTTTTTTAAATAAGATTCCGAACAAAAATAAGAAACAAGTTTTGAGAGTACTCTTCGCCTTCGATTGTTGGAACGCTTTTTTTTTTGGTAAATAGAAATTATATTTTGCGCGGTTGAAATCTATAATGGCTTCTGATGAATTAGAGTGATTTATTCAAATTCTTAAATTGATTTAATCAAATGTGTCTGCCTCGGATATTGCAAATAAATGAAAATCAAATAATTTAGGAGAAAATACACTCATCGGCGAAAAAACTGGTATAAGTGTCGCAGTTCGGAACGAACATGTTTTTCACTAAATCTAGTATGTGTTGTTAAGCTTCTTTTTCGGTTTTGAAACATTTGGGTTGGTTCACTCTTGTCGGATTCCCCTCGATGCTGCGCATCATTTCGATATATCCATCGCTTTACAGACTATTCAGAATTATGTACACAACAACAAACAAAACAATCGTCAAATTCGTTCCCTTTTCGAATGCAAATAGTATAATGGATATACGAAGATCTGACGTGAAAGCAAAGATTTTGCGGCAATTTATACCGAAATAATGACGAAACAAAGACAAAAGGAAATCGTTTGCAATGTTTTCTAGAACGAAATTTCTTGTTTCTAAAAAAAAATGAAAATATTGAATAATGAAAATTGACTACTATAAAGCGATCGACAACACAAATAAAAGTGATCTTTTTCATCCAAATACAAGCCACTTTCCTCATTGACATATGTTGTTTCTATTGATTTTCTCAATGTTTATTATGTGGGCGATAAAATTGATTCACAGAATTCTGTAACTAAAAATTGGATATCATAAAAAGTCTCAAAATTGATCATCGTCCACCGCTTAATTGAACTCAAATCTTAACTTTGCTAAGATACAAGATCGTTCACAAACTATTCATAAAGTTTCAATGAATTTGAATTAGAAAAGATTGAATTTGCAGATCCAAAACACGAAATTCTAGAATTCGACTAGAATATGTTCCATTTTAATTTTTTTTTTTTTGATTAACATCAAATCCGAGTCATAAACAAAACACATTTTTTCTAAAAACTATTGATTAGTGTTCGAAGAGAGTTGGTAGTCTCGAACATCGACATGTGTTGAAACTTTCCAAAATTCATTTTCCAATGCTTTTTGTTGCATCAGATGTCATTTCTTGTGTTACTATGAAAGAGGCAAAAAGAATATACAAAAAACACAACATAGAGTTAATTTTGACAACGGAAGGTGAGAAAAAGAGTAACACAGTTTTGTTTGTTGTTCGACTTCTGTTTTTGATGATAATATCTAAACAGATTTATGTTTTGGAATAATGTTCAAATTCCGGAAATCATTAGGAAAATATACTGTAAATGCAAAAATATTTGGATTGTTGCAATAATTGAACCGAAATTGTGATGCTTCACTTGATTTGTACACAATTTTGGTATATGGACGTTTACCGATACATATTTTGAACTAATGTTTTGGTTCAAAGTGACTCTTCTAAGTTCAATGTTGTGAGCCCATTTTCGTATTTCATTTTCTTCTGTAACTGTTAAGACTTACCATAAATACTTTATTCGGTTGTCCGGAATTTCAATGGGTTTGTGTATGACATTGAACGTTTCTCTTCTTTTCACTAATTTTCGTATAGAAAAGCACAAAGAAAATTGAAGAGCCATTACTTCTTTCTTATACGGTGTGTATGTATTTTTTCTCGAATGATCGTCTCATTTGCCATGTAGCACCGTTAAATACTCTCAGACAAAGCGTATTAAAATTTGATGGGTTTTCACTCGAAATTTCATGCAATGTTGAGCCATTTTTTCCAAGAAGAATATCGCACAAAGATCCAACACCTAAGACACACACACAGAGAACAAATGTAACACCGATCATCTAGAAATGATAGTGTTTCACACCGAAATTTTACACGCTTCCACCAGAAAAATCATAAATCTTTATAAGCACTCATGTAAATTCGTGATTTGTCATCTTTTGATATTTTTGCCCCGTGAAAACCATAAAATTACAAATGATGCCAATTCATACATTCATTCTACGTCTAATTCTGAAATTTTTCTTGAGAACAGATTTCAATGACCTTTGCATCGCTCATCACAGAATAAGAATTGCGCGCTCCATTTAAAATCGATCTAAAATCATATTCAAAAAACTAATAATATTTTCTCTTTATTTTTGCAGGTAAGTGACCGTTTTTGGTTGGAACAATTTGAATACTATTGGATTTGGTAATGTGTTCGCATTTGAATATCGAGGACTGGCCGTGGCCAATATCAATGGCATTGCAATACTTCACTGCCATGCAGCTGTCACTAGAGTGAATGAAATCCTTTTTATCAGTAGAATTTTTGCGATAAAATTTACAACAATTTACCGTGCGCAGCCATTGACGCTAAATGTAATCTCAAATTGAAAAGTAAAACAAATGGTAATCCGCTTATAAGTTGGCCGACAATCATGTCACTGTAGTACATCTAATCTTGCAAATTACGCGTAATTAACGAAATCTTGAGGTAAATTAAGGCACAGCGTAGTTTGTGAGCATGAATGATGTGAAATGATGTACTCTTCTTTTTTTGTGGGAATAACTTGAGCTTTATCGTGCAGTGTGCGCATTGCAATACGGATTATCAACATTTTATCTGTCAAGCAACTGCAATTTGATAAAAAAACAACAAATCCTCTCTCAAACAATATATTTTTTCCGCGACAAAATAAGACGAACTGTAAATAAGGGAGTACAGAGTACACAGACGGATAGTAAGTGACAGAAAGAGAGAGAGAGAGAGAGAGAGAGAGAGAGAGAGAGAGAGAGAGAGTATAGATCATTCAGTTGAATTAATCTTCATCCAAATAAATTGAGAAACTCCGAATGAACCGCTGGAAATCCCTTATTTTTTCTGAGGTTTTCACAAATCTAAGCCGAAGGCAAACGAATAACAGCAAAATCTATAGGCGAACATTGAACTTCAGTCAAACAAAAGAATGTGTTTGTTTTCAATTAATATTCTCCAAAGATTTGAACAATGGAAATGAAATTACGCTCTATTCATTTCGGATTCATACTGATTTCACTGTTGACCGTGAGGTGCCTATACAAAGGGATTTCAAACCAATATTCACAACGAAGAAGATATTGCTACTCTGCACCATCCGCACCAATTCATATAATTCCCTATTATTAATCGAGTGTTGAAAGTATGAAGAATTATTCGAAGTGTAGAACAATGACCAATTATTGCTGTTCAAACAAGTTATTTCTGCTAATATTCGGATCTCTCGTCCGACTATCATCTTCATCGTCCTATTCTTATACAACGTCTGATGTAGACATGTGAAAAGAGCTTTGACATCACCATTTTATGTGTGTGTCAAAGTTTTAAAATGCAAATGAAAATTTATGATGACTCTTTACCAAAGGAAGAGTGTGATAAATAGAATCCGTTGCGTCGATAACAAATGAATGGCCATTTCAAGTCGTTGCTCCAACCAAAACACGTTTAGTTTGTCGAGTGCACAATTCGCATTCAAAGAAAAAAAGAACCCTGGCAGATAAATGGCGACAAAATTCAGCTGATTAATTCAAATCGAGAGCAACGAGAGTAAGTTCGATTGTACGTGTTCGGAAAGTATTTATCAAGTCAAGTTATATAATTGAGGCGAATGTTCTTCGTAGCTCTAATGAAAACAGATTAATCTTCGAATTTGGAAAAAAACAAGTTGATTTTATAGAACATTTCGATGTAATGAAACTAATTTTCTTTGTGATGAGCAAGCGCTGCTATTCTATCTCTCACTCCAATTTGGTTCTCATTTAGAAAGATCTCCTCTGTTAGACACAATGCATTCGATCAGAAGTAACAGAAATTGTTATTACAGTTAATGAACTGTTAGAATGGTTGTTCGCACGCTGGTTCGAAACCGGTATCGCCTTAGCCACCATAGGTGAAAATTGGTAATGAATTGTGTGACGATGCCATTTGTAAACATACAAACTGGTGCTTTCTTGATTGCTGTCGTGAAAGAGAGACAGACTGTTGAATCTTTGCACGTTTTCACTTTCAATAAAACTTGTAAATCTTATAGTCGAAATAATGGATGTTCAATCGACTGAAAAAAACGAACTGGAATTGAATTGAATGAAATGATTTGCACACTGCAAATTGAGACAGATTGTGCTATACTATCAAAATGTAAATTCTCAATTTATTAACGATTCGTTTTGTCGTCGTTATGTGTTATGCACAATCTGTGCACGAACCCGCAACTGCACTGAAAAAGGGTGAATACAAAAGAAAGGATAAGAATGATGTAAGTTTCAAATATAGAACAAGCAGTAATGAAGGCAAACGTACACAACATGCCGAAATGAAAAGTTGATTTCGGGTCAGATGACATCAGTTTCGTTAAAATGTTCAATGTCTTTTCGCTTCTCCGTTGGTATTTGTGTGTTCTATCTCTACAACAATGTAAATAAGTGTCCCTTGATAAACTGTGCAGAGATAGACAGAATGAATACGAATGCGAGCATAAGATTAATAAGTGTTTATGCAAAATCGACTAATGCCTATCTCCGATTGGATCGGCTTATTCGAATTGTTCTTCATTTTCACCCGTTTACAATTTGATAACTCACAAACTTATCAAGAAAAGTATGAAATAATTTTTATACGAATTCCCAATGTATTTCACATGCTCAGTAGGCATTCGCAAGAACAAGTTCGTGACCATTTCTACGATAATTCGAAAATGGATTGTGATGAGCGTAGCTAAGAGGAGAGTAATGGCCCATAGGCATAGTTGAAACGGGTTTTTTTCTTCTATTATCAGCGATATTTCTTCTTGTTGTTCATTGTGTACACTCAGATTTTTGTATTGATATGAAATCGCAAATGACTTCCTTTCACCACACACAAACACACACACACATTGACTTTTTCAGCCGAACGCGTGTTCAATATAAAACGTGTCAATTTGGTGGTCAAGCCTATATGATGCAGTGGTTTCATTAGTTCCAAAATTGTCCTTTGGTAATTTGCATGAATCAATAAAAAAACCACAACCTTTTTGATTATTCTGTCGACTAACGACATTTATAAAACGGGATTTTGTTAGCTGTGACACCAATATATATTTAAATAATGAATAATACGAATTGTGATTTTTTTCGGTTGTAGTTGAATCATCGAATAGGTCACCGTTGGCGTTGCTAAAGAAAAACATACATTTGTGTGACACTAAGCAGTTTATTTATTTGATTTTTAAATTCACGTACACTCCTTAGCTTATTATTTCATTGTTTAGTTTGTTCTTTGGCCCAGCGTGCTAACACTTGATCACGAGTCTCTTTATTAAATAGACAGAAAAAAGTCCATAACTTCGAGCGCTGCTCACACATATCAAGATGTGTGTGATTATGTGCTTGTTTTGAAGTTGGTGCGACTCGTTTTGCTGTATACCGGTTGCTAGTAAAGCAATCACGACGAATCTCTTTGTCACATGTGCTCCCATGTGCGTGCGATTTTCGATTAAGGCCCGTTTCGTTCATTAATGTTTACCGCAAATTATTGTGTACCTTGCCTATCAAATGAATTCAAACGCAGAAAAAGCGTACATACAATTCAATTTCGCATATTTTTCACACGTTCCATAAAAAAAAAACTACAGCCAATCGTTCAGCTACTTACAACTAATGCTGTTTTGAAATAAAATAAGGTAGGGAGACACAGAAGGTAAAAAGCAGCTACGAAACGTCTTATATCATCATCAAATGGCAATGTCAAGTCATTTGGCCAATTTGCATGTTGATATTTTCAAATCGATCATGTTGAAAATGAATACACGTTCGCATCGTAATAACCGCCTCTGACTCATTGTTTTCCATATTGAATCGATTTGTTGTACGATCGAGGGAATGAGCTACGGCTGCGATGTGTGTTTACAATATTTCATGACGGAAAAACCAATTATTATTTACCACCCGAAGAAAACTGATAGCAACTAGCCGGTTGTTATCATCGATTCCGATCGATTTGTCGCTAATTATTTCCTCTATTCCAATCAGCTTTGTAGCAAATTACACATGTTTTCGGGCGAAAAATGTAAACACGCACGTTTTAAATGTTAGATAAGGCAAAGCTCATGGAACTACTTCTATCTCTCTCACTCGCTTACTCGCTCTGAATCCATAATGAATTTTCCATCAAGTTGGTGGGAATTTTAAAATTTAAATAATGTTTTCTGCTAGAAATGGAATAGAGCTGGATGCTTCGAGTGTATGCGAGTGTGTGAACACAACAAATTAGGGCATAATCGATCGATCTCTTATCATTGTATGGGAACACATTTTTTCCTTCATTTTAAAACTTCAAATGGAAACAGATTTGAATTAGGGCTAGTCATGTTTAGTATTCCTTCCCGAACTTGCTGCGCATATTTTCTCGATTCGATCTCAGCTGATTCGACGCTTTGCCCTTATAATCTGTTTCAACTTGAACTGCAAATTTTCCGTTTCAACGTGGAGGACAAGACTAGATGCGATGAAAAATTACATGCAATTGAATAAAAACGTAGTCCGCAAAATAAACGAATCGTGATCGTTACGATTTTTGTATTCGCGTTTCAATGTTTGAGCGAGATTGATTGGCTATTTTTATGAAGTCTCAAAGTCATGCGTGTCTTGTTGAAAAATTCTAAGCAATTCTATTTTACTTTTAATGAAATTAAATTTATGATTTATTCATATCCACAACACCGTTTTTGTTTCCTCGGTGCAATTAATGCACATCATTGTTGTCAATTTTGTTGGCAATCGTTTTTTCCTGTCATTTTGCCAGTTTGTTCCCCTCTCGGTTCGTTTTCATTCAGCAAATCCATTTCATCTAATTTTATTTCATCGTAAAATTTTTCTAAGCTTTTTGTTTTGAGCAAAATATAATTGTATCTGGTCGTCTTACATAGCCCAGAGAGGAAGAGAGTGCGCGCGCATAATTAATTGATTCAAATTGGCATGTTGCTTTACAACGGGACTCATTTCTTTCTTTTCATTCCCGCATTTGTTTCGAATTCTAAATAAGAAATCAATGAGCTTCAACAAAGCTCACAAATATGCTCATTTTTACATGTAATTAAATAAATTTTTGTCATTTAGAAGCAAACAATGTGTGACAAACTCACCCATTCTGCTATGCTCCACTAAGCATCGACCGAACCAATTTATGATCCTATGCTTTGGCATGGGATATGAGCGCTGAAATAGCGCAATTGAATTTCAGTAAAAAAATACACGCATATAGAAAAAGAGTTATCGGAACCGAAAAGGAAAACAATGGCCAACAATATCTGATATGATTTCCTAGATGATTTCATAATCACTTCGGCTATTTTATGAATTTTTTATGTACCAAAAATTTTGTATTTTGTGTTCGCGTTGTTCAAAGGGAACTTGCAACATGAACTTGCTATTGCCATTGACGCGTGTGATATTACGAAATATGTTCTGCGATAAGAGCCATTAAACGATTTAACTATTGCATCATACGAGAATGAACTCATTAAACAAATCTCCAACTGAAAAGTGAAATAACAACAATCATTCTTTGAATTAAGTCAACAGTGTTAGCTCAAAACACAACAAGATTTCGATGATATCACTAGTCCGCCGTTTCACAAAATGCGGGAAAAAACATAGTCCGTGTACGAAATACATCTCGTACAAACGATGGTCGACGGAAAAGGAATATTTGTTGTTTTGTTTGGGCTGCGTCTCTGATTTCATGGTTACAGTTTATCATTGCGTTTGCGGTGGCCTTTATCAGCATCAACATCGCTTCAACTCAAGCCTTAGATGATATTATTCTCGCTTTTTTTCTCTCTGCTGCCGTTCGTCACACAACTTCACATAATTGAAATTGAAATTTATTGCTATTTTAGTTGTTGTTGTTGTTTTTTTTTTTCTCAACATGGACATAAAAAAATCTAAATCCAATTGCTATTGTGGATTTTATGTGTTTTTCCGTCTTCTTCTACCGACAAACTGATTCTGAGCAGCCAAAATTCTACCTATTGATCAGTTGCAGTTTGGTATTACTGAATTATTATGTATCTCAAAATAACAAAGAAAAGCGACAGACAAATGGCCGATCATTAGCGTGAAATGAGTGCATATTTAAATTGCGACAAATTTATTGTGATACCCACATGCTCATGCCAAAACGCTCGAAATCGTTGGTAATTATGCGCACGATATTTCGTAATCTAATTGGTTCAAGTTTATGTCTACTGATTCAACCGAAATCATATCGGGACAAACTTGAAAAAAAGTGCGCGCGCACAAACGCGTTAATTAGATTCTTGTTTTATAAATGACACAAATCATAATGAACGACATTAAAAAGGCGAATGAGCATATCAAATGGAGCTAGATGCAGAGTTGCAAATCAAACATTTACAGTACCAAAGCTATATCAAAACGAACGCTTTTCATTTTGATTCATTTGAATAGCTGTTTTGAATGTTTAGTTGGCTATATTTGAACGCAAAACACGAGAGACGTGTCATAATTAATACAAAATTTCGTACAGAAGACTCACACATACATTTTTTCGGACAATTCCCGACCACAAATTTATTGGCACCGGCTACTGCCATCCAAATTATTATTCACGTCAATTCGATAGTGTACAATCGTACTGTATTCAAATGACGGAAGTAAATTTGTAGTTTGCTTTAGTTTCACACTCTCGTACCCGCGCTCGTAAACTTCGATTTCAGCATCAAAATTCAAAAGTGTTTACATTTTGTGCGGTGTCATATTTATACATGACACGTTTTCAGTTTTCTCTCTTTCAAAAATTTAATAAAATGTAAATTAAATTTAAATTGAAGATTGTTGAGAATCATCGATATTTATTATTCATTCATCATAAAAAAGGAGTGAAATAAACTTAGCGAATCACAATGAAAATCTCTAATTTTATGCGATGTTTATTTGGAATGGACAGTGATGGTCAATTTTCAGCGACCAAAAAACACGCACTTGGAGACCAAAACGAAGGAATCATATGAAATCGTTTTAATGAATCATCATCATCGTATCACAATCGAAAGTGACGATTCGGACTATTCGATAAAAATATACGAAACAAATGTCCATAATTTTATACGCAAATTCGTTTAGCACAATTTCAAATTTTGTTGGATCAAAATTACGTGTTACCAGTTGAATCGATTTCCTTCTTTTATTCATATTGGAGGGGGGCATGTGCATGTATGTGCCGGCGCGTGTTCTCATCGTAGAGCCGCGCACTTCAAATATCGAAAACCAATAAATCTAACTGTTTTATTTGCTTCTTTGCTATTATTAATCAGGCTACTGAATTTGCCGCTGTTATGGTGATTGTTAGTCGTGTGCGCCCGTGCATTTTGCAAGTGTTCCTTCTCTTTGGAAAAATATGAATATCCGATTGTGAATTGCATGTATTTTCATTTTCCAACTATATTTAAAAACTGCCACAGAATTCGCGGAAAGGATTTGGAAATTAATATACGCAAATAAAGTCCATCGCCTCTGTTGTTTTGGTAAAAACGCGAAAATCATTGAAGACGGTTGAAATAATGAGACGAAATCGAATGACACACACACATACACACATTTGAGTCGCAGAAGGAACAATCATATCAAATCGTATGATTCATTGCATGTGTTTTGAAAAAGCAAATGGTCACAGACGCATACATTTTAGAGGCGCGTTAGCGCTCGACTAACGCTTCGTTCTCCTTCGTCTCGTTCGCGTGAAATCGCACATTAGCAAAACAATTGTAGAAAAATACCCGAACATTTCAATGAAAAAAGAAACGTTACAGGATTTTCCTTGCCTGAACGGATGTATGTGCTAATATCGCTATAACATAACACGAATATATTCAGTAGTCTAACGTCAATAAGGCAAAATAGAAAGAAGTGTATAAAACGGCAGCAAGAATAATAATAAAAAAAAATCGCACTCACACACTTAATGAAAACAACACCCGTACACTTTCAGCAACAATGTTTCGTTTTTAGTTTCGCTGACTCAATCTATCTCTTTCACACCTAAGCCCGCTACAGACGTCTTCTTCGCCTTACACACGATTATTGCTATTGCTCCTTAATTAATGAAAAAAATAAACTCGTCAGTAATCAAAATGACTTCATTGTGATCGAACGTGTTGTGTAGATTTGGTTCGTGTGCCCGCGTTCGCGAGAAACAAAACTTCTTTAAATTTTTCCATCACATAAAAGTGTCGGAAATTGAGTCAATTTGTGTATTCGAATGAATTTACGATTGCCCGTTGATTTTTCGATTAAGAGAAAACAAAGATATTTTTTCTTTTTCCGTTGAAATTCTCATGTGATAAACTGTGGGTGATTAATTTGTGCAGTTGATTCTATTTCGCCTATCGTCCGTCGATGGACCAACGTGTGTTATCTTGTCAATTTGTAGCAATTCAGATGTTATATTATTGCTTTGTTAACAGCTCTCTTTTGTTCGAAAGATTCGATCGACATATTTAATTGGACATGTAACATAAGAGGACGGCAAACAGCGGTATCGATGTGTTTTCGTAGTTCTTGGCCTTTGTTTTCATTGCCAGTTGCACTATTTATGTCTATTTTGTTGATGTGACTATGTGATTGGCGCTCAGTTCGTTTCAGTTCAGCTCCTTCTTGGACAACGGATTGAAGCATTTGCTGCTACAAAGACTACGATAAAGTGAGCGTAGTTTGTTTGAGCCAAACGATTTTATGCTGCTTTACATAGAAAAACCATATTTGCATATTTCATTGAAATTAATCTGCTGACGTTTGTTTTGATCGGCGCTGCTGCCGTTCCGAAACCAAATCCACATATACACACATAAAGTAGGGGCGATGAATATCTTTCAGAACTCAAGTGGAGAGAAAAAAAAGAAACACGCCGCCACAACGCGAAAAATATTACAGCGAATAATAAATTCCAAGGAAAAATCTTTAACAACAATTCAAGCATGCAAATATCGTGAAAAAAAGCAATCAACTGACATTTAGTGGAATACAAAAGAAATACGATTATTGTGTGTGACGTGGAGAATTCACGAATCGCGCGTGCACAATAGGAAACTTGTGTCTGCAACAACAATTTCAAAAGCAACAAATGCCAACAATCGATCGACCAGCACATGTGAATGGAGTAGAATCAGCACATTTTACTGTATTTACCGTTCTCGATTGAAATTCACTAATTTGTCAAAGCCCGATTTGGTTCATTTTTCGGACTGATCAAATAGTTTGGCTTGAATCGAATTTCATTTCTTTTCCCGATTACTTTTAAATTAATTCGCGTGTGCGTCAGGTTTATCGAATGAGAATGATGGCAGCTGACGCCAACAATAAAGAAAACTAAGAAATTTGCTAGATATTGGGAAATGCGGCGTTATCACTCGAAATTTATCGGTAGCATGTCACTTCGCATGTGAATGCTCGGCTTAATTTTGAAGATCGCCAAACGTCGTATGCTCGCTGTGACTTAATTGATTGCGCTCGCTCGCGATGTGTTCGGATGATATTTGTTGCTACGTTTTTCTTTATTCATTCTGAGAATGAGTGTCGAGGGCAAACATTTTAACGTATTCCCGGCATCTCAATCGCTTCGCCGTATTGACTTGTGCGAGAATTGATGTCTAGCAGTGCCCATTGACCATTCAGACGACAGTGAATTGTGCATCCAATTGATGTCATCAAAAACGAATTTATTCAATTGAACCACATTCGAGTCGAGTGCCCTGTCAGTTCATCTCTCTCTCTCTCTCACTCTCTCTCTCTCTCTCTCTGTCGATCGATTATTGTCCTATTTCAGCTGTTTGTTTAGAGCCAAAACTCATCATCAGCTGAGCTGATCGCAATCCACGGCGATTTCTCATTTCCATGTTAATATTGTATGTATTGTCGTGCGCTCGTAGTGACCTCGGTCAGCATTTTTGATATACCTCATCATCATTAAAACGGGTTGCTATTTAAAAATTTATGCAATAAATGGAAAATATTAATAAAGATGTTGCTTCTGTTGTTATTGCTTTGCTTTTTTTCCATTCGTTCAATTGTTCGAATTCATTAAAAATGGAATGATGGAATTTTTTGGAAAATTTGGCAAAAAGTCATATGAAATGAGATGATTAGATATGCCATTAAAATTATTTGTGGAAACAGGGAGAAAAAATTGATAATTTTTCGGTTCCATTTTTTTTTATTGCTTTTGAGAAAATATGCTGCTTCTGCTGCTTTTTCTGCTTTTATTCCTTTTGTGACGGATTTCGAGTGTATACAATTCATGAGGAGCCACAATTCTTCATCTCGAGAGGTTCGCACTAGAAGACAGCACACACATACACACGCATTGAAATGTCGAGTAATACATTGCTTATGAGCGCATGCATGGCCGAACTTAGTCGATATATGGGCACAAGCAATAAAATTGAGTACCAATTAACACGAGCAGTCGACAAGTATTTGCAGTGATGTCGTCAGCTAGTCACTTAAAATGTGTAATTGTTTTTCCTTTTGTCGTGTAAGCGGCAGCAAAAGCAGTGCGCGCGCGGCAAATATGCGACAAATATACGCTTAGATCGAATAGAATGAACTTGAGCCTTTTTAAACGTCGTCATATGTCTTTATATAAGCTTAATTACGATACAATTTACACAGCGCCATCCAGTTGTGTGTTTTTTTGTTGTTCCTCTTTTCTTGTTTCGAAGTATGTGTATGTTTTTGTGTCTATCAAGTTTATTTACGTTTTTTCCATTTCTTTTATTTCGGATGGTTATTCATTTTCCAATATATGACGAAGCCGACTAAAACAAAAAGAAAAGATTGAATTGAATATGTTATTGTGTATATATGTGAGAAAATGAACAGCAACAAAACGAAGCAATATCGGCCGTTCGATCATCGACATTCAAGAGAATAAACAATGGCAACAAAAATAGTAGCTGCGGTTACAGCAACGAAAAGTAAACAAAAGTAAAAATTGTATGAAAATAAATGGATGGTAATTGTTAGCTGCGTTTTATGTTTTGTATGCAAATGCACGACCACAGCGCCTACGATTTACTATATTTTTGCTCGGCAATTCAGTAAACACGATGACAAATCCATGGCCAAGCTCTGAGCCGAGAGCCCTGCTTTGTAGCAAAACAAATCAATTGAACCATTTGTTCTTTTGCAATATGGAAAACGGCTCAATTAAGCTATATGTTTTATCAGCATTATGTCAAAAAACCATTTAAGAACGTAAACTGCTTTGTCGAACCTGGTCGAACAATAAATACTTTATTGAAAGCAGCAACAAAAAAACCAACGCCGTATCTGCTAATTATTATTGAAACTTGACCAAATTAGATTAGTGTATGTGCTTGTCGCCCAAATAATTAAATACAGAATGAAAAAAAAAACTGATTTGAATCGTTTTTATATTATCTCATCAAAATGAGAAATTAGATTTTGAATTCGTTCCGTAATAAATCACATCGTTTGTCATTCATAAAACAATGTTCTCTGTTGAAGTGCTCGCGCTGTTATTGGCTTAACGTCGTTCGAAAATGGAATCTCGTTCGCAAAATCCACGTCGTCTTGTTCGAATTTGGTTCGACTTTTATAATAATTGTTTTAGAGTTTTTTTTTTTGTTGCTTTGCTTCTTCACCTATCTTAATGGGCTCACCGATGGAAACGTATAACGATGACATAATTGGTACTTGTTACTGTCGGTGACAAACAAGACATACGCATTACAGTGTCTATGCGTGGCATCCGATGCATTTACTGTTAGTATCAAATTGCATTATGAGCAAAAAATCTATCATCGGCTATTTCACAATGCGTTTATCTGTGACTGCATGATCAATTATCTCGTGTCACATACGCGGACAAATGAAACTGTTCCATATTTCTGTTGGTGTGTACACTTTTTTCTCGTTCGTTCGTTGCGGGGCTCTGTCTCTCCTTTCTCTCTTTCTCTATCTATTGAATCGCGCACCGCAATTTTTCTTCGAGGCAATTCTTTAGATTACAAATAATTCACAACGCGGTTAAAAATGAGCAGTGTACAGAGCGTTTGATAATCTTGCCGTCACAGCTTTTTTCAACGCATGTTCGCAACCATAATTATAAGAAATCCAATGAATTGGTCGTGAGCGATTTGACCCAATTATTCTTTATGTGTTACGGTATCTGTGTGACTTGATGTTCTGTTTTTTTCCCTGCTTTTACGTCTGCTTTAAATTCGGATCTCTCATCTAACTGTCACACAAAACAATGATTCGCTAATTTTCCAATGATTTCTTTTATATTTTGGGCATATGACCGAAACTATCGCTCGACTCATTTACAACATTGCCGCATAGCAAATTCAATGTTAAATTTGCTCATTTTCGGGCAAAAACTTTCGAAAAACTTGAAAACATGATTGCTCATCGTGGATCCATTCGTCACAACATATCAATTGCAGACGAAGAAATGTTTTTTGAAATGTGCTGAAGCTTAAATTCAAGCGATCGCCCATTGGATTGCTGTTCGAAAATCGTGTGAAACGCATGAAATACGCCTTGACACAACATTTGTTGATTACCGCGATTTATGTGCATCGATATGGAGATTCATGAAATAGGCATTTATAAATTATGAGAGACGTCCGCAGTTCAATTTATCCTTTATTTCGCATCCCAGACCGCTGAAATTGCTGAGCTGGTAGCGGCTGCTGAGAGCAGCAACCGGTCAACTATGGCTGACCAGCCGCTGGCAATGTATTATTTTCGAAAGACACAACGGTATAATTTTTCATTGGATTTAAGTTGTTCATAGGAAATACATTGCCAACAATAACTGAACAGCTGGCTGCTCTCAGCAACTGCTACCAGCTCACCAAGAAAAAAAGTCTACCGCATTCTTATTTTTTTTATTCACAGCGTATTTTATTTTATTTTTTTTTTTTTTGTTGATGTTGCTCATGCAACCGATTTTTATAAATGTTGCATCTGGAATAAATTAATCCAATGAAATGTCGAAGCTTTCAATACACAAATGAAATTAAGAACCTTTTACGTCACAACGCAAGAGTACAAATACAAAGCTATATGCAGAACGCGTGCGAGCTATTTCGAAAAATTAATTATGTTTGCTTTTGTCAACCTGAAGGTTGATCCTTTCAATGCAGTTACAGCCGATGGATCGGACGCTCACTGCGCATGATTACGAAAATCGATTAATCCGATAAAATAATGCCATTCATTAGGCTAAACTATGATAATTTTAACAGGCAGGCGTAGGCGAAAAACAGATTAAAATTATTTTGCGGCAATCCAATTTTTCATTCGCACATAAAATATGATGAACTTCGAATGGTGAAGCCCATTAAATTGGAAAATTTTAATGACCGATAGCGATTGAACATACACAAAAAACATGCGAACAATAATCGAAATTGCATTGATTTGATTGGCCATGCCATTGAAAGAATTCACTTCACAAAAGTCTGTCCAACCTCATTAGTTCGCATGCCAAATTGTTGTGTAACTTGCAAAATGCACATTTTTCCCAAGAAACATTTTCTAGCGCGCTAAAAATACACGGTCAAACTGTTATCGTTAATGTCACATCCTCAGAACTTCCGCGAGCGACAAAGTTGTCATCATTGATTAATAAACGTGCATTAAACGATGGTGATAAGATGTAATCGATGTTGCTTCAATTGACAAAATACACACAATTAATGAATCACCTTTTGATATTCATTTATTTCGCGACTAATTTCAGAAATTCAAACTAAATACAACATTTTGAACAAGCATTGAAATTCAAGTCATTTAGCTCTCATTCGCGATATCGTTTTACTACTTCTTTGGAAGTATTTTAAGATAAAGCCGTGCGATTGATGATTCATGTGCTCATGAATGCTAGACGAGTGTATTATATCGCGAAAGCGTGAGACGTCAGTCGTATTAATGGCATATCACCAGTCGGTTGGTTCAGTTGTCCATTTAGTTTATTATGCTGCTTTTAATCAGGGTTTTGATGGAGAGAACAAGCGAGTATCCGGCCAATTCAACAGAAGCTGTGATTTCAGTGAATAAACTACAAAATATACAGAAAGACAAATTGAACAGTGCAAGAGAAAAAAATAATACAACAACGAATATATATAAATAGAGAGAGAGAGAGAGAGAGAGAGAGAGAAGGAGAGAGAAAGATACAAAACAATATAGTCGAAACGAGTGCCATATGTGATTTTTGTCATACACAAGCCCCATATTCAAGTGGCTTATGTTTGAATATGTGCAAAAGAATCTACTTCAAGCGTTTTCGAATGAAAGTTGAATCCGCCACTCAGTTTGAGGGCAGCAAACGAAAAACACCGATTGTGATTACACCAGGGCAACATCTGCAACAGCAGCCGTTTGACAGCTTGCAGACAACCAACGATTTGGAACCAATTCTAATCACGTTGAGCAAAATATTGCCAAACGGCAACGCTCAACCAACAGCAACCAAAATTAAAACTGTCAAACTCATGCGAACAGCATCACATGAGAAGCTCATGTGGCAAGTTGTCACAGTGCCGGCCAAATTAAGCGATGCATTTGGTTCATTGTTACGATCTGCACACGAATCAATCAACATATTCTTCTGCCCAACGTAAGTGTGAGCGGTCTCTCATTGGGGCCATGCAATAGCAGCAAAGTGGCGATGAATCATCGATATTTGCTTTATCGAAGACACCAAATGCGAATCGATAAAAATGTCTAAAAATACATTTAATTGCCATCCACTCAGACGCGTTGCCTGTTTACCGTTGATAGATATGATAATATAGCAAATTTAATGATTGAACATCAACCCGATTCCCGATTTCCAATCGATTGAAACGCCTCTGCATTTTAATAGCCATAAAAATGAAGTTCAATCGGACATTTTCAGAGATTTCTTTTTGGTTTTCGTTAATGGAAAATGCCTTTTGATTTTCGCTCAGACGGTTTGACACAAACCGCATTCATCTGATTCGCACATCAAAGTCTTTTAACGAGAATCATTTTTCTTTTTTCTTTTGTACCCTTATAATTTGTGTATTCAATATTCAATGAAATTTGACCATTTTGCAATGCGATTGCTGCGAATCATTTCAATTCCACTAAACTTCAAAAAACGAAATGAAATGCTGAATGGAGTTGTTTAATCAAATTTTTCAAACAAAACATCGAACGCAATTTATCAGTGCCGATTCGATAAGCTTTTCAAATAAATGAAATTTCCAGGAAATCATTGCACCTTATTTCATGTCTTCATCTAAAATATTACGCACTGTTATGAGGAATCAAGTGATGCGTATTTTGAATGTGTGGCAATCAATAAAAAATCGCATGAATCGTCTGTTGTTGTTTCGGCACAATTCAACTATAGCTGACAATTTATTGAAAAAAATTATTCAAAAAAATATCAATATTCTTATATTCAGCAAGTTAAAATAACAATTTTAAAATAATGGTTATCCAAAGTCTATAAATGAATGAATCGTTGTCATTGATTTAACGAATTCATCAGATTTCTCATTCGATAATGTTTATAATGATCATTTTTCAATACCATTTGTCATTTTCCATATTTTGATTTTCAAAAAAAAAAAATAAAAATAGTAGAAAAATAAAGAAAAATAGTGTAAAAATAATGATTTTAAGAGTAGGAATGGTTATGAAGTGTTAAACGGCGATAAAAGATGCCACGTTTTCAAAACGCAGCCATAATTTCATCGATGCAGTCTTCTTTGGAAATGTGCGTCATATTGGGGCAACGCGAACATTATTATTAATGCTGTGGTGTAAGGGAACATGAGACCAAACCTTTGAGTTAATTAAACTGAAATGACGTTAAATTGAGTGCAAATTTGGTTAATTTTTTCGCGTGTGCGTAGTCAAATGTTAGCTAGTATCCATTTTTGACGTAACCTCTGCACTTGACGACGGATTGCCGATTGTGTGCTCGTGCAAGCGACATGACGGCGAATATTTCGTTTGAACGAAAAAATTAGCAAAATCCATTCAAAAAGAAAAAAAAAACACACTGAACGAATTTATTATGTGTGAGCTTTTGTGAGGCTCCGTGAAAAAATAGCAAAATTCGAGCCTACGGCATCATGTCAACACCACACCTATTATGAAAGCAGTAATTTTAGCGTTAGACATTCAAAGGCGTCCCTTCTGTGTTTCGCTTGAGAAAATACGCACAAACGTTTTATCAACACATGCACATCACAATTCACATACATAGACAATTTGTGTGTGCAAAAAAAAAAAAAACAATCCAGAAGCATATTTAAATGTGAACACATAACAAATTTTAACATTATCTCTACGGAAATTCATTAGATTTGATTCATCTGTTTGGAACCCTAAATTAATCTTTTTTTGTTTCGATTCATTTTTTTTTTTTTTTTTTGTTAAATATAACAGAAAAGCCCGGCGCAAAGATAAGGATGGCGATCAAAATTCAAATGACACAAAACTCTATTTAGAAGAAAGTGTACTTGAACGAAAACTTACCGATGCCAACCTTAATACAATTATAGAACTTCCAGATGGCTTAGACTATAACGAATGGCTTGCTTCGCACAGTAAGTATCGCAGATTCATTTCTTTTCTCTCATTTGAATCAGCACGTTTTCGAAACTACTTTCATTGGATAATAATCATAAATTAAATCTGTCTGTTTTCTTTCAACTATTTCACAATTTTTAGCATTGGCACTATTCGAACATGTAAATTTAGTGTATGGAACAATTAGTGAATTTTGTACAACATCCGGGTGCCCAGATATGACTGGACCAGGAAATAGGTATAGTTAAACGTTCATGATTTATCTGTCTGCCGGTTTAACATCCATTATCCGTTTTGCATTTGACTAACTCGTTTATGTGGCTGTCTCTTCCCCAACAGAATGTACTTATGGTTTGACGAAAAAGGGAAAAAGACTCGCGTTGCAGCACCGCAATACATCGACTATGTAATGACATTTACACAAAAAACTGTTAGCGATGAGTCGATATTTCCAACAAAATATGCGAACGAATTTCCTAGTTCATTCGAAAGCATTGCAAGGAAAATCTTGCGACTATTATTTCATGTGATTGCTCATTTGTATGCAGCCCACTTCCGGGAGATTGCTTTGTTAGGTTTACATTCGCATTTAAATTTAACATTTGCCCATTTGACCGCGTTGCATAAGTAAGTGTATCAATATTCATTTTTCAATCGATATCAAGATTCAGCTATTAATAATTGCTGGTTGTTGTCTTTTTTTCTTTTGTGCAGGCGTTTCAATTTAATAGAATCCAAAGAAACAGATGTGTTGCGTGATTTGGAGATCGCATTGCGATTAACTGATGATCCCGCATTACCACAACAACAGTCGGCGTCATCATCATCGATACCGAGCTCGGAATTAAATTCACAAACGTCTCTGCTACAGTCCTCAACTAATTTAACGACAATACACACAATGTCCTCGGCTACGTCGGCTTCAATAACGGCGGCAACAGGTATTTTTTTTTGCCAAATACCATATTAGACTCGAAATGAAGCAAATCCGACGGAATTCTGAGATTATAATGCGCAAATAAATGCAAATTATTTGATTTTGTTTTCTCTTTTTCTTAGTCATAACCAGCAGCAGTAGCAGCAATACTACGCTTGTTAATTATAGTGATGATCAAACAACAGTTTCGTTGTTCGGTGATACGGGATTATGTACGCATGAATCGACGGCCAACAGCTCAACAAATGGATCAAATCTCATTTCGGACACGTCATCTCAACAGCAACAGCCTCAACAGCAACGCGGATAGGCCGAAATCACTGAATTGGACACACTATTTATAAATTATATATATATATATTATATCTCCATCTCACTACACACAATTCCTTTCGCTTTGCGCTGTGCACAGATTTATATGGAATTGTATATTGACAGCGTCCCATACTCAATAAGAAAATAAACAACTGAACCAAAAAGCTAACAAACACAATAGTTCTTGCTATATTGAGAAGAAATAAAGAGAAAAGCAGTTTGGTGAGGTAATGGATCCCCAAAAAATGATTCTAAATTAGTTGGTAACAATTCCAAATGATTGTGTCACACAGCAAGCAAATGGAATGTGTACAAAACATAGAAACAAAAACAATTAAATTGGAATGGTTGACAAAAATTGCTTGACACAGCCATCGAAAAATATGAGAAATTAAAATGAAATTTTATATATTTGATGAGAATAACAATAACAAACAAAAATTATGAGATACGTTTAAAGGCATCGACACTAAACAAAAAGATGATCACAAATATAAGCCCAGAAAAATTTGCAAATGCAGAAATGTTCCAAAAATTGGACTTGATACAGACACACACAAATGTACTATTTCTCCTGTTGAACGGGATGTTTACAGATGCAGAACAACACCATAGAAAATTTAATTAAAACACGAACCTTGTCATCCAATTTTATTTGAGCGCCAATCTCTGACCAATGTGATTTAATTTTTTTCTTTTAACTATATTTATAAAAGAAAAGTAGAAAACAAAACATTTAAAAAAATGATGAAATGAACACAACAAAAAAATTATGTTTAACTATTTTTATGATTCTATTGTTATTTGTGAAAAAAGAATATAAAGAGAAAATAAGGATGCAGCGAATGCAACAATTGACAGTAGACGGTGTTGAAGTATAAAAAATGAATTAAAATTAACTAATTAAATTTAAAAAAAAGAAAATTTAACAGACACACAAAAGAAGAGAAAAAGGGAAGTTTCTAGGCCCTGATGAGTTCAGCTCACAAATGGATGCGAATTGATTTGAACTACATATGATAAATAAAAGGTTTGATCGTCATGTTGATTCACAATCAATTCGCATTTTCGCCGTTCGGGATAATTGCATATTATATGTTCACTATTATATTATTATTATCATAATTATTATTAAAAAGTAAAGGGCGGAACATATTGAATGTGAGAAATCGCATTGAAAAAGCCACTAGAGCGTCTCGATTTCAAACATGTGTTTGCTTTGCCTCTTTGGCATTTCAGAAAGAACCGCTTAATCTGGTTCTAGCAATGATTTGAATGTTGATAGGAATAAAATAAGCAGAGCAATGGTCAGTCTATCGCCTGAGGTATCTGAACATATGCCTTTTAATGCGAAATTTTGCGTTTGACGTGTTTACGCTCAAAAAGTTACTACACACACCTCCCCCCCCCCCAAACACACACACACACACACACAAACCACACCTAAACAAACAAAAACGTAGGATATTTAAATCAAATTTATGATAATGTTGAGATAAATACTAGAGATTTGAAATACAAATCGAAAAATAAAAAAATAAAAAAAATAAATACGTTGTTACTTGTAAAAAAAGACCCTATAATTACGATCTATAGAAAATATTCCCTTCTTTCGAATGAGAATAAAAAATGACAATTATGACAATTCAAGAAATTCGTAAAAAAAGCATTTGGAAAAATACAACATTTATCGTATCAAGTTGTTCAAATGTACACCTCCAATTCAATTAATCGAATTTGATTGTTCGTTAAACACCGAATTTGTTTGTGTTTTAGATTAAACACAATAGTATATCTGTTCCAAAAACCAAGACACACACACTCACATATAGTTTAGGATTCATAGAAAAAAGAGAGTCAATAAAAAATAAATCGCTTACAATAGCTCAACAATACACAGACAAAACCAGACAGTTTGCAAAACCAAAACCTATCGACTGAATCAAATGAAAGATAGAAAAAGAGAGATTCTTCCGTTTTGCTTTTTTTTAACACCGTCAACATAATCCAAAAGTATGATTTGTGATAGGATTTCAATATTCAATTGCAATATTTGGATCCGTTGACAACAACAAATGCCCAAAAATATTGATGAACAGTAAAAAGGATAGAGAAAAGAAAATGACATTGTTTCTTTTTCTTTATTTTTAGAGGGAATCACGAATCGATGACGATAACAGCCGACAAACAAGCTTTAATTAAACCAAATAACAAAATAAACGAAAAATGAATAAATGATGAAACACATACATTACAAGACAAAATCAAATTTATTGAATTAAAACGAAGAAAAAATGAATTAAATAATAATACTTAGTGGCGTTAGTTTGGAAATATGCCAAACTTGCAAATTGATTGTTGGCGTATTTATTTTTTCTTTCAAAATAGCGAATTTCAGTTTTGATGTATAACATCAATAACACGTTTGAATATCTTCTCATTTACAACATACAAAGTCTAGAGGCTAATTTATGAAAATAAATAACTATGAAGCCCAGATATTAACGACAACAAAACAAACGAAACAACATTTTGCCGTCTTGCTATTTGATAGAGTTTACGTTCATTAGTGATTCAGCTCTAGCCAAGCTTAATTACATTATTTTATCAAGGTGAATAAAATAGAAAGAAAAAAAAAACAGCTGATGTGTCCCAAAACCATAGTTTCGATCCCATATGTTTGATTCGGATAATTCTCGGCGGCGCTTTGTCCAACATCCAATTCCGAAATTTTAAAAGAAATTCAAATCAATCTAGTTTCGGAAATTACCAAATTGCAATTCAGCTATGCACTATTTTACGTATTTAATTTAAAGTTGTTAACCACAAAAGATCAATTGAACTCCTGAAAAATAAAGGAACATTGATGTTGTAATGTATATATCGAATGTCGAATATTAAGAATTAGAAAAGTGCAAGCGCACGCGATAGCAACACAAAGCACGAGATTCGACCATGATCTCCGAACGTTCATTTTTGATCATTTAATTGAATATGCGATTAAATTTCAAGACTGCATAGCTGGAATAGTATTAAAATCATTGCCCACAACAATCAATACTGAGATCGATTCAAATCTGCCTAACATCCGGACGAAACTTAATTTACTGATAAAAAAATGCAGAAACAAATGAAAACGGTGAATGAAAAAACACTCGAAAAATATGATTGATTAGCATTCTTTTATGTTCTTTTTTCCTTCTAATAGGTTATTTAAGTAGTAAGAAAAGATTTCAGTGAATAAAGTTAATATTTAAACAAGATGGTTGAACTAAAGACACTTAGAAAAGGAGAGAAAGAGAAAATGTATACAATTGCAAAAAACTTCTATTGCAAACACAGAATTATTGAAATAAAAATGAAATTCGAATTGAAAACTCCTAAAATTATTCTATCAACATCATGGGCGAAGCGTTTAAACGCAATGACAATACGACAAGTAATGTTGGTTGATTTCGAACAATTCACTTAATGTTCAATCGATGCGACTATTTGGATTTGGAATTGGAATGAAATTGCCAATTGAATTTTAAATAACGAAATCTCTCACAATTTGTGCAAATTTTCATTCTCAATCGAATCAATCAATTCTGACTGAACGATATAATTTCAATCGCATTTGGATATCTTTCATAAAAATACAGCAATTCGATAACGAGAAATAATTATGAAACCGCCAAAGCCTTTTGAACCACCCACAAGGCATTTTCCTCGTGTAGACGCCAAAAATGTTCAAAAATCCAAAATCGAAGCAGAAAAAACACTTGCCATCCATTTTGTTTTTTGAGGAAAACTCAGTTCACCGCGAAGTATTTAACAAGGAACTCCATCAATGAAGAGAAACTTGAAATCTTCATTCACTTCCAAACTGCAATAAAACTCCTTGCAACGCTCAGTATTTGTTGCATATCTCAATATCCCCTTTATTTTCATAATTTCGAAGGAAATCAATAAATATTTTCACTCACTCACACATACACACAGATTTAGAACGAATTCTTGAGTGAAAAAAGTAGACAGAACAAATCTCTGAGATAAATGAAATTCGGTTTCATCAGGAGCACACAGGTAAAGCACAAAAAAAAATGTTTCAGGAGCTATTCTTCATATATCGAATTCACTTGAATATTTGCCCATGGATGAATAGAATCAAACATCTCACTCGCAATGCACATTCGCACTCTGGCACATATAGAAATACTGAAGCCAGACACGGACAATTTGGCCCGTGATCATTTATGAAGATTGTCACTTCCCTTGCACCATTATTGCTTTCAATCGAAGGATTTAAATTTTATCAAATATTATAGTCGATATTTGATTTGAGAATGGAGGGGCTCGAGTAAAATTAATAGAAAATCTGCCCATATTCAAAAGGAGTGGAATTCGAAATAGTATTTAGAAGGCAATGAGAAATTCAATCAGGTTTTGCTGAGCTGGTGCCGGCTGATGGCCAGCCGCCGACAATGCGTTTCCTATGGAAGACAAACGGTAAAGTTTTCAATTATTTTTTTAAAAAGACTACATTGCCAGTCATAGCTGACCATATAGCTGCTCCCAGTAGCCAAAACCAGCTTAGCAAAACACCAGAGATCCGAATTCAACTTATTCAATTGTAGATATTATTTTAAATTCAATTTAACTCGTCAATGAATGTATATATAACAAACACTGAAAAACAAAATGAGACTAAACTAGCGAAAATCTTTAAAAAATGTTGAATTCACAATCACTTCGTAACCTGCATAAATTTAACACGGAAATTTAAAAAGGACATACCAAAATCTTGACAGACTCCGATGATTGTCTAAATGAGTAAAAACCAATGAGTTTTATTGAATATAAATTTTTAACACTAATATCATTCCGTTTGGCTAGCATAAAAACAATTTCAAATTAAAAATCGTTCGAAAATAGTAAATTCTGAGTGAGCCGCAATTAGTGAATGACTAAAGTGGTTAAAAAAATCACGTGGGCAAGAGTTATCGAAGTTACTCAAAACTCACTAATTTTGAAAGATTTCAAATTTGAGTCTATTTTATGGTCATTCAAATGTAGTCGTTCAGTAGATTTGCCGTCTAGTTGCGAATAACTTGAGTGACTTTTTAATAAAACTACTCAGTTTGAAAAGTCTGCTGCGCAATAAAATTAATCGAATGTAAAACCGATATTGTTATTTTCTGAATAAAATATATTTATGGATTGATTTTCGAATGATTAGACATTTTTGAAAAATTGCAAATAGAAGAAAGCGAAGAATTGGGGAGAGACGTATCAACGACCAGAGAAGGTTTGCACTTTCAGATCTCAAGTATTACGAATATCGAACAAAATATCATTGCGATTATTTTTTTTATTTTTTTAATCTTTATACATTTTGTATGATTTATTCCCTATTTTGTATCTTTTAACAACTGTAACGGCGGTGAAGATGCAATCACAATTTTCATTTTAAATGCATCAAATATCTTGGGTCAATCAAAAATCGTCATAAACAACATAAAAAGTGTATCAATAACCCTAAAACCATGCTAAAAAAAACGAAAACAGTCCCAGTTATTTCTGAAAAATGATAACAAAAAATACTCAAAATAATCCTAAATTTCCCCTAAAATCAGTTTAAACACCCTCTAAAAGTGTCCTAATCTCTCTCCAAAAATCGTACTAAAAAATCCAAAAAATTCTTAAATATTCCCGAAAATTTAACTTAAGTTCTGGAATGTCCTAAAGTCGACCCAAACCCTTCCTAAGAGTGTCTCTGAATTCCCTCAAAAAACGTAATAAAAAATTCCAGTAAACTGTCATAAAAACGATGAAAAAAACACTCACTAAAACCATAAACGGAAACATCATTAAATTCCATTTCAATTTCAAATGTTCATTTATTAAAAATTAAAACTCGTTTATGAATAAGTCGAGAACGTGGCTTCACATTTATAAGGCATTCGTTCATTTCGAATTGAGGTTAGGCTTTGACATATTGAAAAATGGCTATAAACTCCGTATTTTTTTTTTTTACTGAACTTCATTCCGTTTGATAACTTAAAATTACGTCGTCATTTATTGTAATCGTTTCGACTGAACAGGCACTAACTCTTTTCCATTAGCATTCCGTAGATAGACCGGAAATATTATATGGATATTTATCGTTTTATCATATTTTGTCGTTGTTCCATCCATGCGTACATACATATTTTGGTTTTTTTTCTTCATATATGTAACTTCCTGCCCAGTTGATAAATATACTGGGTCTCCAAGCCGATTTACATTAGAAGCTGTTCCTGATTTCCTCATTTTTGTAAGATCTATACATGGAGCTCTTGTTTCCGCTTCTAGGAGAAATATATTGTGTTTCTTTTAAAAAAAAGAATTGAAGTCTTAAAACTCGAAATCTCTCTAGACCCAACTTTCCCCCTGGATTGCACTAACCGCTCGAGAAATTGACAGAATTTGAAGTGCTTTCTCTGTGACGATAAAAATGTTGAGACTTATATTTTCGAGTCAATTAAATGATAAACAATTAAATGACAGCCAATAGATTCAACTAACCTAATTGAGCAAGAATTGAGGAGAGTGATTCAACTATGTTGTCGATAAACAATAAAGAAACGAAAATGCGAATGTCTAATTGATATGTTCATTGTACATAAGGATTTCAAATCAAAATAATAAAGAATTTCCAAAGTTACAAAGCTTTTCTGTCTGTTTAATATTTTTTTTAGCAGGTTTGACCAAAGAAATGCTCTTTTTCTACTCGAAAAAATCCAACTCCACAACGAAATGCTTTCGGCGCCTTTTCTCGGCGAATTGTCTGATTTACTAAGGGAAAGTCAACGCTTATAAATTTGAAAGAATTCATTTCAAATGCGTTGATCATGGTCGAGAAATGTACACAAACTGATGCAATCTATCTGGACATTGTAAAGACTTTCGAATCAGTCAACGCCGAACAACTCAACAATGTTCTCTTATGAATTGAGTCATATCTACAGGATCACTAATATAGAAATTCAATGCAGCCATGACGAACTCCATTGAGGTTACATCGGAGGCTGGACAAGGAAACCCGATAGGTGCAACGTTTTTTATGCTATTTATCATTTATATTTGTCGCGACACATTAAAGACTCAATATTACAATCGTTTGCTGATGACACACGCTTATGGAAACATATTGAATGCTATAAATTAAAATTCATATCGTATAATCGAGGAGATTTTAAGTTTGACTTTGAATATTCAATTGGAATCGTATTCAACTTTGTGATAAACATTCTTGGAAGGGAGTTTGAAAATTCAATGGACACAATCGATGTCTGCTGCTCCGAATTCGACGAGGCTGGTAGCTGGGCATTCGATTCTGTCACTGTTTATTGATTATGATAAATGGAAATGAATTTAAATAATGTGTAACTATTCAGTCTGTGATGGTGAATAATAATAATATTAATAAAATAATTTGACGCAAAGAATTTCTTCAAGCCAATTAATTATATGCTGAGCACATAAAGTCTGTTTGGTTATTTAAAAGTTCCTAATTGTGTTTTCTATTTAATTGATTTTAAATAACGCTGTTGACAAAACAATAATATTTTAACACCAAATCATCAATTCATCTAATTCAGACATCAAATGAATACAAAGTGGATATGAAGTGAATGTTTTATTGAAATATCTGTACAAAATTAAATATTTCGCAAAATTAAATATTCATGTTAATCTCATTGAACTCATTTTTCATGTTCAATATCTAATAGCCTTTCTTAAAAGAATAAACGAACCAAAACTTAAACTTATCTTATGTCGAATGGTTAACATATTTTCATGAATTGGTGGAGCATTTGCGGGATTTCAACTGTACGTGAAGACCGCCAGCAGCACGCACTGTTATTCGAAATATTGGGGTAATTTTGGTTTTTCCCTCAACTGGCAGTAGTTCGAATTCTCGTAATATTGTGGAAACAATGGTTTTTATTTCGTTCAATGCAAATTTGTAGCCAATACAATTTCTTGGGCCGGCGCTGAACGGAATGAACGCGTATGGATGCCGTTTTTCGCATTGTTCGGGTGAAAAGCGATCGGGGTCAAAATGCTCGGGGTTTGGATAATATTTAGGTAACCGATGTGTTGCATATGGAAATATTAGAATATTACTGCCACTGGGAATGGTGTATTTGCCGGCACGTATATCATCGGTTAGACGGCGCGCAATCAGCGGTACACTCGGATAAAGTCGAAGAGTTTCTTTGATGCATTGTTCTAAGTAGCGCATATCCCGAATGTCTTTCATTGTTGGCGCACGATTATCGCCCTCAAATATTTCGTCCAATTCATCAATGCATTTTTGTTGACATTCTGGATTTGTGGCCAATAAAAATATACAGAATGCCGTTGCAGCACCAACGCTGTCCTGGCCGGCAAGCATGAACGTGCAAGCTTCATTAACAATATCCATGTCGGTAAATTGTGGGTTATTTTTTGAAATGTCGAGCATAAAATCCAGAAGGCATTTGCGTTGCGGAACTTCGCCCCTACTCAACGCTTCACGACGAATCTTTATCATCTAAAAATGAAGATTTGTTTATATCGATTTTGTTTATTGAATTAAATATTGAATGGATAATCAATCCATTAGAAGGTTCACCTTTAAAGTAAATTCATCTAAATTTCGTTTCTGATCAAATTCAGCTGATGCTGTTTCAGTAAGTTTATAGATCCAATCGAGTAGCAACCATGGTTTTACAATACGAAGTGGCATCACCAATTTACCTCTTAAATATTGGGAAAGACGAAAAAAAAAAAAAAATCATAAAAGTGGCCACCGATACATTTCAAATTATCATTCGATTAACAGAATAGATTCAAGAATAAAATTCTTTTTAACAGTTCCAATAAAAGTAAGAAGAAGTAAATTACTTCCTGAATGGTGAATTTTCCATATTGATGTCATTTTTCCTGAGAATGGGGACGCCAAGAACTGATTCTAATTAAAAAAAAACAACAACAATTTTAAGCAGCAATTAAAGGAATCATTGAATCAATAGGGCTTTACCATTCAAAATGTCGATAACGCATTGATTCACCAGATGAGTAATATTCAATTGGCTCGGACTGTTTTTCAATTGCTGCACTAGAACATTCGAAGCGTCAATGAAAGTGCCAAGGAATTGTTCCAAAGTGTTTACATGGAATGTGGGCTGAATTAAACGCCGATGAAAATTCCACTCGTCCGCTGGTTAAAAACGAGAAAATCACAACAAAACATAGTCAATTAAGAGAATTAATTGTGTGCTCCGAGAACATCTCGTTCTCTTTTCGATGTATGGTGGCGCACAATGCTATTTGCGTCAATAATTTTGCATTGAAAACATGTTTGTAATTTAATTTTCAATGAAATTTGATCACTTTTCGGGTGACACCGAACGAACGGAAAAAAACTCTTTCAATTTCTCACCTGAACTGGTTATTAATCCATTTCCAAGGAAATTGTGCAGTAATTTGTAGAAAAATATTTTTTCAGTGTGCTTTCGTGAGGAGAGTACCGTTTGCAGATCCTCAGGATTCGTGATGCCGAAAAATGGAAATATTAACACCCAAATGCGCACCAATCGACCGTACAACATTTCGGCCGGCTTCACGTACTGTTCCAGCACTGTAAAAATGCAAATGAAGGTAAATAATACAGATAATTCAGATGCGCCAAAGGACACACATTTTCGGTGAATACATTTTATCGCTTATTTTTAATACACTAATCAGCGCCGAACATACAATTTAACTGCTTTCATAGCTTTAATTAAATTTTAAAAATAAATTCACATAAATTCTGAATGCATTTCGAGAGGAATAACCGTGTTAATGTTATGAACTTGATCGATCATAAACACTTGCACACTAAAGAGTGTTAAAATAATAAAAAAAAAACAAGTTAAGCGAATATCCACCTGAATATTTATATTATATTACATCGGCAAAATTTGGACACGGTGACTGACAATTCGCATCAAGTGAAACAGTTGATGCACGAAATGAAGAAAAACAACCGTTCGGTCAGAAACATTGAAAACCGTATAAACACCTTTTTTGTGGTCAAGGCTATGATATGCTTCAGTTCCATTTGTTCACATCTTTCTCTGGGTGTACGTTCACGAAGAAGAAACTAGAATCGCTTTCGATGATTGAACGCTTCAGGCTGACAAAACCAATTTGCAAGTATTTCTTTCTTTTGTATTCAACCGCCCATTTCCCTTGCGTACGGATGCCCAAGTAGGCGTGTGAATAGAAGCGCAACCAAATTAGCAACTGAACCAAGTTCTCTTGTGGTTTTTTGCGTGGTTTTGTTTTCTCGCACAATATAAATGTGTCTAATGAAATGAATAATTGTTGTTATTTCCTTACTTCCTATCACGCGACATCTACTAAGCTTACACTTTATTATTTTTTTTTTTTTTTGAGTGTCATCGTGAAATTAATTATTTGGTTTTGTGCACTTGGCAAATTGGTTGTGTCGCGCAGCTCGGCTATATTAGAAAAAGCTAATTATCATGTTCTTGCACATTTCTGTTGAATCACTGACCATTATCGCGTCAAATAAAAGCAAATAAAGTGAACGGTAAACACGGTAAATACGACTCACGCCGGCAAAGCCTCATTGCTATCGAAGTTGAAAGCAATCAGCACTGATTCACACGAAACGTCCTGACATTGAATTTCAATTGCATCTTCGAAACATAGACAATTTTTCTGAATTAAATTCGCGATGTAAAATGTAATTATTGTTTTTTTTTTTTTGAGAAATGTCTTTGCTAAAATTGAAAAGTTTTTCCAACTAATCGCTTAGAATATTTCAATTTTTTTTTAATTCAAAACATTAAATATCCGAAGCGTTATCGACAATTGCTAATCACAATCTGCTATCTAGGTTTTGCGCTAAGACAAATTCTGGCACCCTTGACACGAAATCGAAAAAGCTTTCCATTAAAACAAATGGTGAAAAGTCGAATGTCAATTTATTGCCAACACATCCTCTGTTTATTTCCCAACTGTTTGTGTGCGATAAACATGGCCGTATATGATTACTACGCGCACTTTTTCTTTCAAACATTTTTGCAATCAATTCAGTGTAAATACTGTGGTTTGGGCAAATCGAATTTATTTTTAGGGTTTTATTTTGAATCTAAAAACGTTTTACACTCAACTGTTTGCTCACAATGATTTTCTGAAAGCTACAAGTGAGTGCATGCCCTAGTGCTATGGTTTCGCGAAGCCAGCTGGTCGATTATGGCTGGAAATGTTTTTCCTATGAACAACTAATTCAATGAAAACTGGAAAAACGATACTGTTCTGCCTTCCATAAGAAATATATTGCCAGCAGCTGGCCCGTCATAGCTGAGCAGTAACTGCTCTCAGCAGTTGATACCAGTTTAGCAAAACCAGAGGACTGATGCTCCCGGCTTGCTCAAGTGAAAATTCTGGAAACAATCTTGAAAACAATCAATAAGTTGCTTTGTGAACATAGAAATGCAAATATTGATACTTTATTAGTTGTATAACAATTGAATGATCATTAATGCGCAAATACCGGAAAAACAAATGCGATTGATCAAATTTAAATAGATTACGTATTTAAGATGCATTTATTTAATCACTGAAGTGGCAATTGATTGACCATTGGTTGACAATCAGTTTGCGTTTACAATGTGCTGCTTCAATTCTTCACATTGGTGAGTACTTCACAAAGTACATTGCAAAACTCGTAGCAAACACGAACAGAAAGTCAAGATTTCCCGATGCTTTTTGAATAAAAATAAATCACATCGAATGGCTATTTGCAGAGACACAGCCGCTATGCGTCGATTTAAGTTCATCTTGAACAGCCTTCATCCAATGCGCTGCGTCTCTTGAGTTCTTTGCTTCTTGGTGAGTCGCCGGTTCAATTGAAATAGCAGAAAATGTTGCCCCAGCAATGAAGAATTCAGTTTGCTTTGGATTCTTTCGCAAACTATTGTACGTTTTTCATTCGCACCAGCTGTATCTGTGTCAACGTTTTGCTCACCTGATGACTGTTCATCATTCGAACCGCCCGAACTTTTCGATGTCGATGCTGCCGATTGAATTGACTCATCCTTGTTTGATTCTTCCGTCTTGTCCTTTTCGATTTCATCCTTTGGCAATGGCAAATATTCACTGCGAACGAAGTTTTCGCTAAATTTTACGTCGCAACTGATGAAAACTCTCTTCGACTCAGGATCAAACAATCGCAAATTCTTACTTGTGGGCTCGAATCCGACTAAGAACACTTGCTTTGCTTTCGGATCCCACTTTTTACGGTGAATTTTCGGTAAATGCGCGTAGCCGACTGTTCCAAACACTTTCAGGTGACCAAGATATGGCCTATGCCCAAACCATTGTTCATACGGCGTTATGTTCGGACTGCGTGAATTTGTCGTTCGGTTCAAAATGTGTACTGCCGTGCGCACCGCCTCTGGCCACAGCGATTTACCCAATTTGCTTGACAACAACATTGTGCGTGCTGACTCTTCTACAGTTCGATTTTCACGTTCAATCTTTCCATTCTGTTGAGGAGTGTATGGTGCAATACGCTCCATAACAATGCCACGCTTCAACAATGTCTTTTGCACAATTCCACCAGTGAACTCTGTTCCGTTGTCACATCTGAGACGTTTGACTGTTATGTCTATGGAATTTTCAATGAACCTGAGAAACTCCTCCAATTTTTCATTGACTTCGGATTTATGTGCTATGAAATAAACCGCTCTGAATGTTGTAGCTTCATCCTTCAACAGCATAAAGTATTTTGCAACACCTATTCCGGTCTCTTCCATTGGCCCGCACAAATCGACATGAATGCATTCGCCCTTTTCGGCTGCACGTTTCTCACGTAACGGATGTGAACTTCGATGAAATTTTCCCAACTGGCATTCCTCACAAAAAAAATCATTTTCGTTAGAAAGATCAATTCCGCTTACCAATTTCTTGTGCACCATCGACTTGATCTGTGCAACATTGATGTGACCCAATCGTCTGTGCCATTGTTGTAGCGATCTGTATAAATTTTGCCCGGTTGAAACAATTCTATCCGTTCGATCAGTCACAATGCATTGTTTGCTTTCGTACCTGACTTTGTAGCCCTTGTCCGTAAGTTGACCAATCGAACGCGCTGGGTGCTCGACAAGCACGGAAGCAAGCAAAAGAGGAGTCGATGAGCAGATGGCAGGCGGAATGGGACGCCTCGGAGAAAGGCAGATGGACCCACCAGCTGATCCCAAATATCGCAGCATGGACAAACAGAAGACACGGCAAAATAAACTTCGACCTGACCCAGTTTCTATCGGGCCACGGGTGCTTCAGGAAGTACCTACACAAATTTGGACACGCAAGATCACCCTTCTGCCCAAGTTGTGACCAAACCGAAGAAACAGCAGATCACGTAGTCTTTTTCTGCCCCCGTTTTGAATCGGAACGAGCGGAAAAGCAGTCCCAGACGGAGCGAAACACGAACGCGGAGAACGTGGTACAAAGAATGTGCGCAGACGAGAACACATGGAACGCAGTAGCAAACGCAGTGGCCAAAATAATGTCCAGACTAAGGACAAAATGGAATGAAGACCAAGCAGCAGAGGATGGTGAAGAGCAAGAAACAGAAATGACGGGTGTATGAGCGCAGCAGGCCCCCCGAAGTAATACCTTACGGCGGTCTCGGGGAGGACCGGCAGGAGAACAGGAGGAGGGTTTTAGTCGGTAGGAATCCGGCACACTGACGCGTAGCACCGACGAACTCAGTGTCTATGCAAGATTTCCCCCCTCCAAGCAAAAAAAAAAAAGAAGAAAAAACACACACACACACCGAGAGAGAATATATGGCGAGCGACTCAACACAAAAACGTACACTCAGCAATAGCTCATAAAATGAACGAAGATCGGAACGTGTGTAATGATTATGTGCTGGTATGCGTGCGAGCGTGTGTGCGAGAGCGCGATGATGGAAAGCAAGTAGAGCGCGGAAATGTTAAGTGAAAAGATGTCAACTGTGAGCCTCTCAGCCATGTCGCATTCGTTTCTCATTATCGATGAATGTGTGTGCGTGCATTCAATTCAGAAGCAATCAAAGCAAAATGAATGAGAAACGAGCACAAAACTAATCTTTTATGGGTAGGGAATATAAATGCAAACCAAATTCAAAATCGTTTGAACTAGGAAAAGTGAAAAGTGACACGAGAGAAGAAAGGCAAATAAAGTAAAAGATGAAAAGCGAAATTGTTCACATTTTCAAATAGACGACACAGAAAGTGTGTTCGTGCATACAATTTTGATAAATTTAAAAAAATTGACTGAATCAACGGTCGTTGGTTTTCCAAAAGCAAAGTTCTTATGTGTTTTTTTTGCTACGACAGAAAATTCGCATATCAGTCTTCTCGCTGTAGTTCACATGTAGTTGTGGCGAATTTACGCGGTGAAAACTAGAAATGTGTGCTCGATTTTGTTGTTGTTCTTTGCATCTATTGAATTAATTGCGTGTGTCAAATGGTTCAACTCGCAAGTGAATTAATAAAACACATATAATTTGTATATCTTCAATGTGATTTGTGATAATATAATTGTGTTTTGTATTTATTACGCACTGATTTCTAAACAAAGTTGTACCAAACAACAAACAAAGAAAAAAAAATATCGATTTGACATTACCATTCATTTTGATTGGTTTCGTTAAGCATTTTATACCCATGTTATGCTCATTTACCAATTATGCAACTAATCAATCCAATGAAATGACAAATCGAATATTGAAATTGTGTTCATTCAGATGATTTCTTTGATGTATCATTCTTCGATTTATTTAATTGTAATTTTTTCCGATCACAACACACATCCAATCTATTTTATTATGGAATTACGAAATTGCGTGAAAAATTCGATTGACACCAGTCAGGTTTTTTTCCTCAAACTCTTGTGAATATTGGAATCGTTCAGAAAAGAAGTGCGAATGTGTGTGTTAAGGTCAGGGCGCGCGTATATATTTGTGTACATAGTAGAAAATAATTTGATTGAATGCTTTACACTGCTTTTCAATTTACGTTAACATTATTATGAGAAAGCGAAAGCAAAAACATAAGAAAAAGCATGTGATTGATGATGATGTTAATGATGAAAATTTAATCTAATTGGTTGAGAAAATATCAACACATTGCTCCGAGTATTCACGATCAAATAAATTTAATAGAGCATTTATTGTTCGGCGCGTAAATATTGCTTAAGATTTAATTTAAACAAAGTCAACGATTCGGATTTTCTAATTTCAACCGGTATGCTATTCCAGAATTTAGTTGCGGAGTAACTAAAGGCGCGATCGTCAAAGGCGGTACGTGGATTAAAATTAACGCGAAGTTTATCAGGGTATCGCGATGTTTCACCGTTCCGAACAAACATGTGATTCAAGTATACAGGAGACTGCTTTGTCAGCTGTTTAAATATCAAGACTGCTGAGTGCAACTTTTCCCTGCTCTCTGGAGTCAATTCATTTAGACGCTGCCGGTATTCAGTGACATGGTCATTACGCTTTAATCCGAAAATGTATCTGATTTTGTCATTATCAGCTACAAGATCACGATGAACTTGGTTTTGAGTGCTATGAGCACCCCAGCCATACGTTATGACATCACCATAGTCCATGATTGGATCAATTAACGCGATTGCTATACCACGTTTGATATAATTGGGTATAAAATGCTTCGAGTGACGTATGCGATTTAAGACGCCATACACCTTTTGCAATTTACACTTGTCATGCTCTTGAAAATTAAAGTTTTCGTCAAAAATCACACCAAGGTTCTTTATTGACTTACAAAATTCGAGTTTTTCATCACCTATTTTCACGTCATTGATCATATCGAAATTCAACCGACCCGTTTGATGCTTAGAACCAAGAATCATTACTTTAGATTTTCATACCGCGACGTTTTATAAAATCATTTAATTTTGCAAGATCGGAGTTCACTTGATCAATGCCATTATTAATTTGATCAAAATGGACTTCTAGGAGTGCTTGAGCGTCATCCGCAAGCAAATGGCCAGTCATGTGTTCGAGCACGTTGAAAGTATCATTGAAATATAAGGAAAAGAAAGTTTGGCCGAAATTACTACCTTGAAGAACTCCATTATTAATTGGAACAAAAACAGACTCTTGGTCACCGACTTTAACTTTTTGACTATTATTACTATAAATTGATTTGATTAATGCGAGAGTGCTGTTAGAAAAACCGTACGATTCACAAACTTTCAAAAGTGCATCATGTGGAACTGAGGGAAACGCGCTTTTTATATCTAGTGAAACGAAAATTACTACTTTTTTACGACTTAACGAAGATTTGATACTCTCTGATATGTTTAATAGTGAGGTGGTACAACTATGGTTCTTACGGAAACAAGATTGCCGTTCGTGAAGAATAGCATTTGATTCCAGATAGCCAGTGATCTGACTATTCAAGAGAATAGCGAAAATCTTAGGGATGACTGAGATAATGCTGATTGGTCTGTATTTGGAAATGCTTTGGGGACTTGAAACTTTATTAAGATTCAGAAATGAGCTGGGGACTTGGGACTTTATTGAGAGGTTTAATTATTTTGACGATAGCCGAAAAATATGCATCTGTTTCAAGAAAGAAAATTAAAACTCACACAGAGAATCATCTAATGTACAGAAATTCGTTTATTTTACATGGAATATTACTCACATTTCTCTATTTTTTTGCAGTTTATCGAAGTGAGCAGTTGTTTTTCGCTACCAACCGCAAAAAGAACCCATTCACCCAATATTTTTTTGTTTGAGGATAAAAACGTAAAAGTGAATGTTATTCGAAATTAATGAGCAGCCATCGAAAAACTGGAAATGCAGAAGTAACAAAAAAATAATAGAATTCACATTGCAATAGAAATACTTGAGCAAACTATTTGAACAAGAAATATAAAAAATAAACCAAACATGTTTCCAAGATAAAATCGTTGGCGAATGAAAAAACAAAGTGGAGCAAAAGATGTTTGTTAATCCGGCAAAGCTTAGTTTCGAATTATCAGCTTTAAGTTGTCATCGATTGAGAGACTCGAATCTCAATTTAGTGTATCGAATCATATTGTCGCGTTGAATTTTGTTTGTGTGTAGTCCCTCATTCTCCTTCGAATATTTTATTGTTATTTGTTTGATTGGCAACGCAGTTTAGATTTTCTAATACGAGCATTGGCAAACGATACGGTTTTGGCATTTTCAGAACGAAAATTGCTATACTTACCACTTTATATATAGAAGAACAGAAGATACAGCAAAAAAACACGGTAAGTTATTGGACGTGTGAATAAGTTTATGGACATTTTTGTTTGAATTTTCGTATTTTGTTACGAAAAAATTCTTTGTATTGTATATCAAAATATCGAATTAACTAATCTTAATTTTCTTTTATACATATTTTTATTGACAGATATGTCCATAAATATCGAATTGGCTAAAATATTCTGGCCTTTAGTTCTAAAAAATAATGAAACAAAGGCTGAAATCATGGTAGTGTTGACGCATTTTTATTTAGTGTGTTTCCAATTTTTTCAATGCATTGGAATTGGAGATGAGTTTACTGAAGACCAAGAAGCGTCTCCTCTTTTACCGGATGATTGGAATGCGAACAACACGACATACAGAATAAAGTATAAATCGAAGGGACGAAAAATGTATATTTTGGAGGCTAATGTAATGGATAGAAACCACACCGTGCAACTGAATTAAAAAGCATGTGTGTGTGTTTTTTTTCTTGACGTTTTAAACGGTTCAATTCTTTTCCGAGTGTGATTTTTCTTCTCCTTTCAGACTGAGCAACAGATCTATGGGTGAGTTCGAGAGAGAAGTAAGTAAAAATTCTCGAAAATATTTTAGAATAGAGATGTATGTTTTTCGTTGCTCTTGTTTGTGAAAAAGAAATTTATGTTTGCTCAGGTTTGTATTTTGTAAAGAGATGTATGTTTTTGAGGCATTTTCGTTCGCAATAAAAGAAGGCATGTTTGTGAGAATCAATTTGGTGAAAACAGGAGTATGTTTTTCATTGGATTAAGGTGATGATAGAGAGGAGTATGTTTTGACTACTTTGATGTTTGAAAAAGAGATGCATGTTCAACAGAATATTTTTGATGGAATAGGCTAGCATAAGCAATGGCAAGTATATTACGTATGATTTGCATTGGTGTCTACTGAACATTGCAGAGAAATATGCCAGTAAAACAATACATTCAGGCTATACCTACACTCCTTTTGTGTTTTTACAATTACAAACGCATTCAAAGAGTCACGAAAATTTTGTCGCACGTCGCCGACTTCATCTGAGTATACATATGCAAACATGGTCAATGTATTGCGATTCATATTTGTTGTTGGTTGTGCATCTTTCACTTCATTCGTCTCTGCTGTTTCTATCTCTCTCTTAACATTTGTTTTTCTTTCTCTCTTCCACTCTCTCTTGAGAGATTGAATGCATTATCAAAAAATAATTTAATTAACAAAATAGACGAAATTTAATCCAGTTCATTTTTTATATACTTCATTTGAAAATCTTCAAATCTAATAATTCGCTACTCTCATTGTTCTGTTGTTTATGGGTTCGGCTCAAATTCTGTGTTCATGAGTTGAAATCTGATGCAAACACAAACACAATCAACACTGTGTTCAAAGTGGCCGATGGTTTACGCACTTGTTTACGCATTTCATTTTAGTTGTAGTTATTGCGTCGTATATCAGTCGATGCCCATATTTCATCAAAGCAAGACAGCGTTCGATCTTATTGATTAAATTAACCCGAAAACTCATCATTATTTGGCAAACAAATTGAATCGGGAGAAAGGTTTGGAGTATGAAACAATAAAAAAACACAACAAAAAAACAATCCCAGCAAAAGTATTCACCAAAGTCATATGCAAATGTCGATTAGCGTGTCATTTTACCGAAGATGAGGACTCCCAAAAACAAATTTTTCAAAAATTTTATTCTTTGCTTTCGTGGACGGAAAAAACTGAATTTATACAAAGCCACATTGAAGTTTCTGATTGCAAAATTCGAAGAAAACCACAAAATCGTTTGAACATTCGTTTCAAAAAGTCATTCAACCGACTCTATTTTTTCTTCGAATCGATATCGAAAATTGCATTAAAAAAATGCTAAATCCCCTCCTGTCCAATATCATTGATTTACGAGGTAGGCATGGATCACACAAAAAGACTTCACCAAATGCAATCAAAGGAGTAATTGACTATATCAAACTGCTACCAAAGTATGAATCACTTTACACACGTGAGGCAGTGTCCCAAAGAAAATATTTGTCACCCAATCTGAATTTGAAGAAAATATATGACTCGTATTTGTTGTGGTGTGTAGATGAAAATTTGATGGATGTTTCCAAATACATGTTTCGCGATATATTTTACCGCAAATTTAATTTGAAATTTAACCAGCCAGCACAAGACACCTGTGACTATTGTAATAAGCTGAATATTCAAATCAAAGGTGCAGTTTTGAAATCAAACGAACGAGTTTCATTAATGGAAGAAAAAGAAAACCATTTGCAGTGTGTTGAAAATATAGCAAGAGAATATAAGGAATATATTGGTGAGAGCAAATATAGCGGCGGGAAAAAAATTGTTTTGGTATTTGATTTGGAAAAGGTGTTCGAAACACCAAAATTATCAACAAACAGTGCATATTATAAGCGAAAACTAAGCACTTACAATTTATGTATCCATGACGACACACATAATCGTACATACATGTATATATGGCTCGAAGCCATCGCATCCCGTGGCCCTCCTGAAATTACGAGCTGTCTTTTGTACCATTTTGATCATTTTCTCCCGAAAGAATGTGAAAATGTTGAGTTATACAGTGATAGTTGCGGTGCCCAAAATCGCAACATCAAAACATCGGTTATGTTAAGTCATTATTTGGAAAAATATGCTAAATTCAAAACAATCACTCAACATTTTTTTCGATCTGGACATTCATACAATGTATGTGATCGGAAATTTGGAATCGTCGAACGAAGTCGAAAAAAAGCCGGTGATATTTATGTGCCAAATTTGTGGAAAGAATTGATTGAGAACTCGAAAATAACTGCACCAAAGTTTACTGTAACAGAACTATCTAAAGAAAAAATTTTGTGTTGTGAAAATTTACTTTCTCAATTTTGCACAAACCGTAAAAAAACTACAAATAAGGAAGCATTAAATTGGCTTACATTTCGGAAAATAAAGTACAACAAAGGTTCACCGATGATATTGTTTTTCGAGACCTATGACGACGTTATTATAAAATTTGACGAAACTTTGGAATTCAAACCAGATCTAACCAAAGCAGTTTCCATAATGAAAAATTTTTTTGATTACAACAATTTCGTCGAAATGCAATTACCAATGCTCTACCCAAATGGCCGGGCCATTGCTACAGCTAAAAAACAAGATCTGATGGATTTGCTTCAATTTATCCCGCAATCATTTCACAAATTTTATGCAATTATCGAGCACACTGAAATGGATCCCAACGATATAGTAATTCGACAGTTGCAAAAATTCAACAGTATTCTTTGGTTCTTATCCTCCAGTTCAAGTTCTAATTATAGTTAATATAGAATCAACGACAAAAAATCATCGAAACGGAAATTTTTTTCTTCTTTGAGATTTCATTTATTTTATATCAATGCATAAGCACTTTAAAGTTTTTTATAATCTCTACACAAAACCAAGTCAAAACCTAACATGTACAACTTCAAATGAAGCATTTGAAATCAAATAAAAGAGAGAAAAAAGAAGTAATTCGTAGTCACCATTATTTTTTTACGTTTTAATTTGAAATTAAAAGTTTGAATTCATTTTATTGCATTGTATCCTTATGTCTGTTGTGAGGTAAGCTTAAGCAATTATAATAACATAACGACTCGGAGCCATCTTTTACTGCTTAGGAAATCATACTCCAAACCTTTCTCCCGATTCAATTTGTTTGCCAAATAATGATGAGTTTTCGGGTTAATTTAATCAATAAGATCGAACGCTGTCTTGCTTTGATGAAATATGGGCATCGACTGATATACGACGCAATAACTACAACTAAAATGAAATGCGTAAACAAGTGCGTAAACCATCGGCCACTTTGAACACAGTGTTGATTGTGTTTGTGTTTGCATCAGATTTCAACTCATGAACACAGAATTTGAGCCGAACCCATAAACAACAGAACAATGAGAGTAGCGAATTATTAGATTTGAAGATTTTCAAATGAAGTATATAAAAAATGAACTGGATTAAATTTCGTCTATTTTGTTAATTAAATTATTTTTTGATAATGCATTCAATCTCTCAAGAGAGAGTGGAAGAGAGAAAGAAAAACAAATGTTAAGAGAGAGATAGAAACAGCAGAGACGAATGAAGTGAAAGATGCACAACCAACAACAAATATGAATCGCAATACATTGACCATGTTTGCATATGTATACTCAGATGAAGTCGGCGACGTGCGACAAAATTTTCGTGACTCTTTGAATGCGTTTGTAATTGTAAAAACACAAAAGGAGTGTAGGTATAGCCTGAATGTATTGTTTTACTGGCATACTTCTCTGCAATGTTCAGTAGACACCAATGCAAATCATACGTAATATACTTGCCATTGCTTATGCTAGCCTATTCCATCAAAAATATTCTGTTGAACATGCATCTCTTTTTCAAACATCAAAGTAGTCAAAACATACTCCTCTCTATCATCACCTTAATCCAATGAAAAACATACTCCTGTTTTCACCAAATTGATTCTCACAAACATGCCTTCTTTTATTGCGAACGAAAATGCCTCAAAAACATACATTTCTTTATCGATTTACAAGTCTGACGGTACATACTCCTCTTTTCTAAAGTAAAGTCTGATGAACATACATTCCTCTCGAACTCACCCATAGAGATGCCAGTGAGAAGTGGAGTACGTTTTGATTTTGAAGAAACGGTTATGAGTATGCAAGGCTCACTACCGCAAATGATTCCAACATATGAACAGATATTTACTAAATTAGATCGTCAACTCTATTGTCCAGCTGCTGCAAATTATTCCATCAATCACTTAATCAACAATGGACTGAGGTCATTCGAATGGCTGGAAAAAGAAATATGTTGTGTTTCGGTAAAAACCCATATTATTACTGCTTCAGTTTTGTTGGTTGTTTTACTTTGCGCTTGCTTTTTGTTCGAATATTCATACATATTCACTTGTTTCTCTGCTTTCATTCTCTTGATTCTGTATATGTTAGTTGTCATTTTGATTCATTACATTTGTAAAGCCTTTAATTGAAACTTATTTGCATGTAGAATTTCATTTAACATTTGCAAATAACCAACATCGACAATCGCATACATCAATACAATACATTTAATGATGCAAGCATCATTTGATGCATATCACAGACGTATCGCATTGATGTAGTCGATTGTAAATGATTGGCATGTACAAGTGCAACAACATTTTTCATTTTCATTTACTTAGCGGATTCAAAAGATTGCTTGTGAAAAACATACAAAAACCAAATAAAATATCCATATTATTATTGAAATCATTATTTCTTAGAAATCGTGAAGCTTCACATTGTCTGTTGATGTTTTTGTTTTAGAAAAAAATGTGCTAAAAAAAATCAAATATTTTGTTCTTACAGCAGCAGATCCTGAAAAAAGTCCATTCAGTGGCAAAACACCTTGCAACATTTTGGCAGTGTCGATAATTTTCAAATATCTATGTACAATGTACAGGTCAACTAGTCAGTTCTACTCAAATAATCTGCAAGCAAGCAAAATCGAATTGAAAATAAGGAATAAACATTTATCATTTAAAATGCGAAAAAAATTGAATAAATGTACTGAAATGAGAAACATAAAATTAAAAGAAATCAACATTGTGTTTATTATGTAAAAATGAATATGCATTTTTTTTCATTTTTGTTAGATCGTTAACGATATCTTTCTCTCTTTTTTCGTGGTTATTTATATATGGTCGTAGATCGGAAGAAGATTAGGAAGAAAAAACAAGTTAGAGTAAGGCGGGTTAATTCGGCTATAGTTTATATTTTCTTGTGTGTGAATAAGCGTGTACTTGTACACTAATACTTAAAAACGTGGACTGAATCGGCATAGCTTTACTACTACCATTTCCTTGGGAATACTTGATCCTTGGAAGACATGAAAAATAAAATATTTTTCCCGCTTAATCAAGTGAAAAGGTCCATTGTCAAGGCCGATTAGGCGTCACAATGAGCTGCTGGGCAAATGATAGCACAGATTTGCGAAGAACTCATACCCATTACGTCGTTTCACATCAATCTTATCAAAATATTTAATGTTTCAAATTGAGATTGATATAAAAGCTAGTAATTGTAGCATATTTTTGAAATTTTTTCGATGAAAGCTCTAATTTGATGCTGAAAACCGACTCAAAGACACGAGCAAAGATATTTGGTATCATTGATTAGATCGATTCGAGTATCTTAGTCTGCATTACATACTTAACACCTCCTGAACCCGAATTCAACACACAATCCATTCAAAATTTGGCATCAATCTATAGATAAATAGTGTAAGGACATCAATAATTACCACTTGATAAACGACCATTTTTCGCCACAATTTCCTTTTTTTCAGGCGTCGAAAATTTGTTGATTTATCAAACAGACTTGTATTTTTTACGTAGATTTTTATTTGAATTTCATGAATCGGTTTACTAAAGCATTCTTCACGTTTTGTAGTTGTCACCAAAATATTTAACAATTTTACACTGTCCGCACGGAATCCGCTCTCAGCAACGTCAGCACTTTCTTCGAAATCAAATCGTTTTCAACTCAGGTTCACATATATTTGGGTAAATTCGATTAGGAAATCTGATTTTATTTTCAATTTTTTTTTAAATCTTCTAACGGATATTGATGAGGATTTTTCAAAATTTTCCCGTTTTTGTAATAGGTGTTTTGGAAAGTTCGGTCCGTTTTTTTGTGTTTTTTACGCATTTATTTAAATAACAAAATGAATGAATTCAATAATCAAAGTATTTGCCATCGTTAGCTAGGACTTTTTCCCATTTTTTTGGCAATTCATGGATTCTGTCCCAGTACCACTTCTCATCTTTTGAGGCTAACCATACATCAAGCCAATTTTTCACTGCTTCGTACGAAGTGAAGTGTTGTTCGGAAAGTCCGTGCTGCTTCGATCGGAATAAGTAGTAGTCTGATGGAGCAAGGTCTGGTGAATACGGCGCGTGGGGTAGTACGTCCCATTTGATGTTTTCCAAATAGTTTTTCACCGGTTGTGCAATATGAGGCCGAGCATTGTCATGAAGCAAAATCACTTTGTGTGTTCGATCAACCCATTCTGGTCGTTTTCGCTTCAATGCTTGGTTCAATTTGATTAATTGTTGTCGGTAGCGATCAGCAGTAATCGTTTCACCAGGTTTTAGCAACTCATAATACACAGGTCCTCTCTGATCCCACCAAATGCACAGCACAGTCTTCTTCCCATGAATATTGTGTACTGGTTGTGATGTTGATGGTTGGCCTGGGTCTACCCATGATTTTTTGAGCTTGGAATTGTCTTTTGTAGATCCACTTTTCATCGCCAGTAACAATTCGATGCAAAAAAGACTTCAATTTGAACCGATCAAGCAAAATTTCGCAGATGGTTTTTCGTCTTTCGATGTCTCTTTCTTTCAATTGATAAGGCACCCATTTTCCTTCATTTTGGATCTTTCCCAATGCATGTAAACGTTCAGAAACGGTGGATTGGGAAACTTCCAATGTTTCTGCCAATTGTTTCAATGTTTGAGTTGAGTCTTCATCCAATAATGCTTGCAATTCTGCATCTTCAAACTTTTTTGGCCGTCCCGATCGTTCTCTGTCTTCAACATCAGAATCGCCTTGTTTGAAGCACCGATACCATTCTCTGCATGACTTATCGGTTGGAGCTATTTCACCATAAACTTCCACAATATTTCTATGTGCTTCCGCTGCACTTTTACCACCATTAAAATAGAATAATAATAAAACTTCGCGCAAATGCTGTTCATTTGGTTTGTATTTTGCAATTTTTGTTAGAAAAACAAAGTTTGTTACTGTACGAAATGTAAACTTCTCTTGACTGATTATTGTTCACTGATGTCTAACCTTCTTAATACAACAACATTCCGCCATCATTTTAATAACGATATAGCTACTGGATCCATCTATTGAAAACGGACCGAACTTTCCGAAACACCTATTAATTTGTGAATTGAATGTTTTTTTTTGTGATTGAATGCGTGAACAGAAATCAATTCTTCAAGCATCGGCATAGATGCTAAACATATCAGATACTAAACGAAAGACACACGATGTCAGTGATTATATCGAGTTGCTATTCTCTACATTACCGAAGAATTTAAAGTGGTTAAGCGTTAACCGAAATTACTCTTCATTGTATTGTTTCACGCGTTTAACGTTGGGTGTTCGTCGCAATCGGAACATATTTTCTCTTGGTAGCGCCGCCGATGATGTTAACAACATACGTTCAAATGCTTTTTAGATTGCGATCGAGAAGGGATGAGAGTTTTTTGAATGCGGAACTAAAGCGTAAAATCTCGAAGCTTTCTATAATATAATTCTATGGTAATTGTATTTACACGCACTTTTGTGCGGATTTTGTAAATATTTGGAATTTAGACAATCATTTCAAACATTCAATCGACTATGATATTGACATGATTGAATCCCTTAGATCGATTCCCAGCACATTAAATCCAGGGAGATAAACATGTCACTTATTTTAATTCCAATTCTCTCTATAAATCCGTCGAGACGACGCACGCATTGTATTGGAACATTCATTTTGGGCATATGTTTGCTCAAACAATAATTCTTGTGATTCATTTTGACCGGCTTTTGAACTTGGCTATTAGCTACGTAATATGACACTGAAGGAGAGAGTTCTAGCATGTAATTCTCATTTGAAAACCTTTTGATTATCGTCGAAGATTAGTTGCGGAGGGTCAAGACAGTTCATACAATAAGATTCAGTGGCTGTCTACATCGAACAAAACAAATGAAAATTGCACACATTCATCATATTAGAATATATTTTTTTTCAATCGCCAAAATTTGTTGATCAACATTTTTGGATGTATAATTTTTTTATTTGTTTGTCTTATTTGGCAGACGTGCCAGTAATTAAAGTTGAATGTTCACTTTTTGGAAACAATACACGAAGATTATTTATGGAATTTTTAATTAGCACCAAAGTATAAATGAAAATGAATGTTTTCAACTAGGAAAAGATAAAGCGGAGTTATGGTTTAATCGAATGTGCTTGTCGCTTGTCCGCGGTCTAAATAACCATTAATTGAGAATTAAAATGATCGATTTTCAGGTTGTAACATCGCATCCTAGAAAACGAAAAGAATTGTAGAAACGAATGCAAACAAGCAGAAATGGTGGGAAATTCATACAATTGCAGAACACTAAGGTGTTCATCTAATGGACCATTGTCGGTTCAATGGAGAAATGATGGCTTGATAATGGTTTATTTAATGGTAATGGCAAAAATAATTTAATTTTTATATTCTCTCTTCAGATCAGGATTTCACAACGAAACAATTCTTATCGCATAAAAATCCTTAAATAATTTTTCGATTCTGTTTGTTCATGTTTTTTCACATGTCGCGGCTATTTTAACAGCCAAAACATGAATGAGAGACAATAATGGCCGAATTTAAACGAGACTTGGCCAATTATTGTTGACGATGGGGACTAAAATATTCGGAATGACTTGGCCAATTTTTTCTGCTTTTGATTGCATTATCATATGCTGCAACAATTTCGATGAATTGTGAGCCATTTATTCTTTGTTTTTTTAGTTTGCTGAAGAATACATCAATCTAAAAAAAAAAAAGAAGAAAAGAACAAAGTCGTTTTTCGACATACCGGCCATTTGTCCGTCCAACGCATGAAGATACTTAAAAATATGACGTTTTGGCGTGCATCATAGCAGGATTTCAAGATAAAATGCCATTCTACGTCACGCCACCCCAAACCAGACTGAAAGTATTGTCTTATGACCGAAAAACAGTTTGTTATGATAAAATGGAATGCTGAATATCGTTCACGGAAGTATTAAAATAAATGCCACAAGGCATATTGAGAATCATCCTCCCGTTGCAGGCAGCGCCAACATTTATTTGTTCTCCGCTCAAATGAATCCGATAAAATGCAGTTAATCGCATATTACGCATGGACAGTTTCGTGTTTGACTTCCTTCACCATAAACTACTATCTGTTGAAACCATCTTGTGTGCAGCAAATTCGGAGAACAGATAAAATAAACCAGTGCTACTACAATTAGGCTTCAATCTACCTATTATTAAAGATCCCGTTTGCCTCGATAAATTCGCAAATGCAAATGATTGAATTTCATATTTTTGCTGCGTGTTTGCCACCTGAGAGAACGAACACCAATCGCACATTTCTAGCAATAACATGAATACATGTATGAAAAAGAATGATTCAAATTGCATTTGTGACGAGAAAAACCGAACACATTGATTGTAAACCGTTTACTTGAGCTACATGCAAATTTGAACTCTTGCTCATTCATGAATGTGGGCGAATTGAACTTTTCAGTCGTTTCAAAAGGTGCTTTAATTTATGAGCTGTTATGGTTTTCGCTCCGGAAGAAACTAATGAAAGGAATCGACACCGTGAGAATGCGATGAGGTTTCAATCAACTCAACGCTGGCAAGGAAACTCATTGTCATTGCAATCGTTGGCACCACGTGCCAATTCCAATAGAATGTGTTGCTTAAGACGAACAAAAAAGCGAAGGTCATTGTCATCCTTTCTATGCACTTGCACCATGAATGAGAATTGTAAAACGTAAAAACGAAAAAAACTGGTGGCGCCCGCGTACACACATGCATTTATTGTTTATAGCACATTTTTGTGTCAAGTGTCACAACAATTGCAACCGACCAAACAAAAAAAAGTAAAAGTGGTTTGGTGCATTTGCCTTCTATCACCATGAACCTGGGCATTGTGAATTTTATATGAACCTGAAAAATCTTATTGCATTATAAATTATATTGCGTAATTCTTTGATATGGCAGTTTTGCTCTCATTATCCGATATAAGCGAACTGGGCCCTATTTAACCAAATGTGCTCACGCGAAAATATTATCCAATGAATTTTAAGTTGGAGCTGCCATGGGTAAACCGAAAGATCCGGGCAACATTTACGAAATCGTACTTAAATACGTACAATCGTACCAATCTTTCTAAAAGAGCGGCCAGTTAGTAAATATACATTCGCCGGTTTTTGACAATAATGAAAAATACAAAATGTCCTATCCAAAAAATCAGAAACAAAAGTGCTCAGTTTGGTGAAGAATCAGAAATATCGTCGAAAACTGAAAGTGATGTTTGCAGTAGAACCAATTTACAGAAATGTTCAGACGAGGATGCTACAAAAAATTCAGAACAATCAAAGCCCACCAAAGCTTCAGTTCTAAATCGCTTTCAGATCAGAAAGGTACTGCATCATTAGCTTGACAGCGAACTGCAATGAAAGACTCAATTTGTCAACACAAACCGATCGAACAAAGCATAAGATGAGATCAAATGGAAGATTGGCAACGAGAAATGGCATATGCAACGTGTATTTCTTGGCAACTAATGCTGAAATTTCAAAGAGAGATGTTCAGATCAGATGTAAAACATGGATCCCCAAATCGAAAAAAGAAATGGGTTAACCCGAGCATATGGCTCAAATTAAAATTGCAATGACATGAAGTAGAAGAATTCGACTCCATCTTTATTAATGAATTTCACGGAAGAACGGCGAATTCTATAAATGATCTTCATCGAACGTTCGTACGGCTTTCGACTTTCAATTAGACGGCACTAATAAAAAAAAAAACACGTTGAAAATACATAGAAAATAATATTTTCAGTGAACAATTCTACTGGGCCTTTTGCCTCGAAAATAATCAAAAAACACTTTCATAGACAAACTGCGTTAAATGAGCGCCAATTCGAATCAACTAATACATAAAGAAAATGACAGCTCTCATTTGAAATACATTGGAAAACAATGAGAATATTTTCGCGTTGACATATTTGATGATATAGGGCCCTGGAAGTACACAATATCGAATTCCACAGCAGTTCCATTCATTGTCGAATGATGTTTGTAAAAAAATACAAACTTATGTATCCAGCACATAATTGATCCTCTTCATTTAATTTGGCCTTTTAAATCCGACAAACAAGCGCTTCAACAACATTCAGCCAGCCCATAATTATTTTCAACAACAATTTCGACGAATTAACATTGCTGCGTGTATCAACTTTACTTTTAGTGGAAATGTAAAGTTGAGAAACAAATAAAACGCACGTAAAAAAGGGTTTATGGTATTTTCAAGAGACAAAAATAATCGCAGTTTACGGATAGAATTTTTGGAGATTCAGTGACGACAAAAGCTATATCTTTCTCGAACAAATTAATTAACGTCGATGTGTTAAACGTCTAAATACCCGTTTCAGTAAAGGCCGGAGTTCAAAATTCCCGCACAATGCTGTTCGCTTTATTTCCAAAATCATGATTTGGTCCCCAAATTTAAAAGAAAAAACTAAATTTTCTGCCATTAAAATTGGCACGCAATGGTTTTTGTATTTGTGTTTTGTGAAAGGGGAAACAAAAGATGTGTGTTCTCTATTCAAATCGAATTGAAAGGCGAGCTCAATATGGTGAAAACCAACTCAAGGTTGAAAAGCCACTCAAAATGTGATTCGTATAGCCAAGTTGACACTGATATTGTTCTTGAACGAATGCCAATTCTGCCTGTTTGCAACCCGATTCAAGAAAACGACTAAGGTCAAATGAGAAAAATAACAAACACTCGATTGGTCCAGTTTATGAAGTAGGTTACTCAGCAAAATTGGATCAATACAGTATGGCGTTGCAAGTGAAGAGGTTTTGAAAATATTCCATGTTCAACTCACAAACACTCTCTCCCTTTCCCACACACACACAAACCAACTAAGAACAAACAATAAAAAACAGATAAATAATGCAAATATTTTGAGTGGTTTCCTTTTTTTTAATTCGTAAATAATGCGTGGTGTGATCTTACATAACTACCTTATGAACAAAATATTTAGAAATTCATCATTCCTTCTAAGAACATCAATGAATCGACATTTTCAATGGCTGCGTCGACATCGCGCTTCTGAACGGTTTTCTTCTTTGCTTGGGCGGTGTGCAAAAATGCCTCACTTGCCAACGATTTGATGAACAATTCGGTCGCTTTGGTCACCAAGAATGTACATTCACCGGTTATCAATGTTACATCAGGATCGACTTTCATAATGTGTTTCACACGTGCTGTTGGCAGCTGAGCAAGACGATTGTCTGTGTTGTCTTTTGTTTTAGTCTCATTTTTACTCTTGCCTCTCGGCGCTAAAAGTAGAATTCATTTTAAGTTACACTTTCAAGTTCAAAACAAGAAATTTAGTGATGTTGTCCAACATTGAGATGGATCAAGACGGTTGTTCGAACCTGAATTGCGATTATTATCGTTGGTCGTTTGTTCGTTCGTGTCTTCAGCATCGTTATCCTCTTCAACATATTGGTCGGGCTCATCCAAATCATCAATATCACTGTCTTCGGCGAATCGCTCCCGGCTCTTGTTATTCATGGACTCATTGTTGTCGGTGTCTGGAATGTTTTCACTGAAATCTATGTCTGGCGTTTCTGCAGCGTCTTGCATTTCCGAAAAATCAATGTCTGGTGTTTCTTGTTCCATCAAATTATCGCCGAAATCTAGATCAGGCGTTTCAGCAATTACTTCACTTTCAGATGCCATCATTTGTTTCTAACAAATTCACAAAACACAATCTTCAACGATATGCAACGAAAACACTTTGCGCGCAAAACTTTCAATTGACATTGGCAGTCAAAATATTCATTGAGCAAATGGCGAGTTCAGTTGATGAACTGTGAGGTTATATCGTTAAATTCACGGCGAAAAACTGTAAAACCGAATCCATGAACCAGCCATATAGATAATTCGAGTAAAATATTCAAAATTCTCACAAATTCTGTGCTTTACATTCGTTGAATTTATTCTTTTATATGTTTTTTTTCTATGGTTCTGATTACAAGCTCTTTCAAAATTAAGTAGAAAAAAAGAATTAGAAGCAAAACACATTCGGCGAACTTATAAAAATATTTTGTTTTGATTGTGGATTAAATTTCTTAATTTCCTATTCATTTTCTTCCATAATACGCGTATTTGACGGTTGCTATTTCGATCTGTCTCGTCTGTCTATGTATCGCCGTATACTTTTCTATCACGTTCTAAGAAATATGTGGCCATTCGTTCGAAGTCATCGAAACTCAATTGGTCTAAGCGTTTCTCTAGGTCAATCATGAATTCCTTGGCCATCGCCTCTGATTGTTCGTCCGAATAGTACTTTTTGAATATTTTGCACATGACATCCTTCAATGGTTCTGGCTCTTTTATAACCACCGTTAATTTGGAACCGCTTTTTATCGTGGGGAATGCGCTCAATGGCTTATCATCAGCTAACGTACGTCCTACGTAGAGGATTTTCTGTCGTGGTACGGGAATACTTAATGTTTTCGCGATTTCTTTTTTCAAATCAAGAATTGTCATGTTTTCATTAACCTTCAAAAAAAAATGCACAATGGATTTTTCGATTAGCATTCGAAACCATTCGAAACGTGTGTGTACATTTATTTACCTCAAGCTGACACTCTCCACCCTTCAACACCTTTACTATTAATTGCATTTTGTTAAATTCTTTATCGATTCTATCCCGTTTTATTGTCTATTCAATTTAAAATGCGTGAATTTTGCGATTCACCCGCGAAATGTTTACTACGTGATTTCTAAAATTTCTTAAATTACCTATTGCTTCTTGAGATTGAGTCGCAAGTTGTTTTTGTGACAGTATCACAGAAATATATAGCTTTGGCTATTGAATTCGCCACAACTATAAATCGTAAACAGACGGCGTTTGGCAGATTTTAGTACGCTTACACGGCTATTCAATGCTACTTCACCGCCAAATGATCCAATAGATGGCGTTAAGCTGCAGCGTTTCAGATATTCTCAAGCTTCTCCTAAATTCAAAAATAATTCTTTTTGATTCTTTTCCATTCCATAATTTTTTCATAATCATTCATTTACTGAATTAATGACTTGATTTTTAAGGATTTAAATAAAATGTTTGAATGACTTTGGAATTTAAACTCACGAATTGTTGGAAAACTTTTGTGTCAAAATTATTGATTTTTTTTTCATTCAAATTGTAAGAAACAGTAGCAATTTTCAAAGGACCAAACACAAAAAAGAAACACAATTCATTTCTGTAAAATCTCAAATTTTATTAAATTTTCCATAAAATTTGTACATTGTATAAAAAATATGATTTATTTGTAATTAAAAAGAAACCATATATTTCGCTTGGCTCGCGATCATAACGACATTACCAATAAAAAGAAGAAAAGCTAGCTAAAAGCATAAAAATGGGACGGTACCCTTGTTCCTCCAAGCAATTGATCAACTAAGACACAGCAAGTGAATAAAAGTGATGTACAAAAAAAATGGCTCATCAGAATAACAATTACAATGGAAAATTGGAAATTTCGCAATAAAAAGAAAAAATCAAAAAATAAAATGGAAAAAAATGTCGTGGCTTTTTATTTTGGGTTAAACGCTATTGCTGCAATCCTGCGTGGATTGTATCCTATTTACTACGAGTTCTATGGAATTTCTTGTGCTCTAAAATTGAGTTTCTAAATCGGTGCGTGATTTAGGATTGTCTTAAAAATCCTTGCGATTCACCGAAAAGCATGTTGATGTGTGACTTCAATCCAGTTATCGACAATAATGCCCACAACAATAGTGCGAAGAAGCAAATCTTGGCGATCAAGTCAACAGTCCACAAGCTGTTGGAAATGAAAACGGAAAAAGATTGAATTGGTTTCGATTGAAAATCGAGTGATTAATTTCACTTACACTTTCATTTGACGTCGGGCTTTTGGCAACGTAGTCAATGGCTCCTTGAGACAATATTGACGTCCACCCAAAATACTGCGCTTCAAGTACTCGAGGTCTGGAATGTCATCGGTGTCCATATTGAAACTGAAAGTTTTAATGATACAAATTAATTGATAATTTATTTGATACACTTCGTAATATAGCATACATCTCTTGGTCTTTCATCGATAGCTCGCGATACAGCCCAAAGAATCGTTCTGTACGGAAGTCCCATTGGCGAGTTGTGAAGAATTGCAAGACGTCTAAGCCATCGAAGATTCTTCGCTGAACACGTACCATGCTAAAATGGAAGAATCAATCGATTTTAACATTCTGCGTCAATTCCCTGTTAACTTAATTGAAGTCATTGACTTACAATCGCTTTTGGCCAATGCATAACATGATAAAATCGATGAAATAAGCCGGAATTAATTGATAGAAGATCAATTTGAGGCTGTGAACGAGTTTATTTGTGGTCATATCACCGCCTGGATACCATAAACCAGCTTCAAATGGATATTTGTAATTGAGTGCTTTGCCTTGATCGAGCACCTCACGCCAGGTCACTTTCTTGCTGTCGGAGCACGTGACATTGTAAACTGGAATGTTGATCGGCCTAGAAATCACATCCAAAATTAAAAATCCATTTTTTTAACAAATCGTTCAGAAAATGATTCAGATTTCAATCCAGTTTTTATCAAAATGCATTGTCAAATCCAAAGCTTACTTTTGTTTTGTTGTTGCAATTTTATAGCCGATTGCAATCAATCCATTGATGGCGATATCAACAGGGATAACTTCGGAGCGATATTCACCATTGCATAACATTGTACGGATTACACCTTTGGCACCACCGACCATGATACCAATCGGCCCATTCAAACTGTCCACCCATCCTTGGCATGGCTCTTCCCATGCGGGAGACACTGCAAAAAAACAACAAATCAAAATCAATCGACATTGCATTCGAAAATTACCGTTGACTTTAGAAAACATGCAATCGAAATAAAATCCAACATTGATGATTTTTATAACTAAATTGATCTTCAGATCATAATCATGGCTATGCTGTAATCATGCAGACAATTCGTCAAATATCGAAACATCTCGATATAATAAATTGTTTTGTTATTAACAATGTATCTAATTTGTCAAAAGCACTAATTTTCCAATTTTATGGGTGCATATTTTGAGTTTGAATTTCTTTGTAAAATCGTATTATTGCAAAAATCCCTTTATTATTAAATTATTGCTCTTTATTATATATTATCCCTTCATTTTGATTTGATACATTATATTTGAATATTCGATGACATTGTATATTCTCTTGAAATAATTGACGATTTTCAATTCTAACAATTCAATTTAAATCGATTGAAAATGTATTTTCAAAGCGCACGTTGATAATTTTCAGAAAATCCAAACACAATTTACACGGCTCGTTAAACCGAAGTAGTTACTTTGTGACACGGTGACAATTCAAACGAAATTCAGTCATAAGGGAAAATGAATCATAAAACATTCGTTAAATCAATTAGAATTAAATAGCGATTAATGTCTATTTGGAAGCGACAATGTCGGTGTGTTCAAATAAACTGTCTAAATTGCAAAAAATATCTAGATAAATTGTGAATGAATTCATATTTGAAAAGCATTTTATGAGCAATTCGCTGCCTAGAAAATATACAATTTATCAATGAAAAATGGCTAAAACAGTGTTTACGACTCTGTGAATGGGCTGTGAGGCTTTGAGAAGCCTACCATCTCCGCTGCGGTTTACCAGAAAAAAAACCAAAAGCCATAAAATTGTGAAGAAGATAATCGTCTTCGACGATATTTGCAAGGTTTTTCAGACGCTTTTCTTATTCGAAGGTCACGATTGAAATCGAAAACAATGTGAGAATTATGGATGGATTTAGGTTTGCGTGCCAAAATAGCTAAAGCTAGCTGATACGAGCGTATCATCTGTAAATCATGCTAAACTTCTTTGCTGCTGTTGATTCGCTTCCTCATCGTTTCGCAGACGATTTAACGAGTTTTTAAAAAGGTTCAAACAAATGATCATGTTCCACACACATTATGGGTCAGCAACTAACAAAATTTGATTTTTATTTATTTCCAGACACTCATTTCAATTACAATAACAACGGCAATAATATTGAGCAGCGCGCTATCATTGCACACAGCAGTAGTTGTCATTGTAATTAAAATAAATAGTTGAAAATTGGCATTAAAATGAATGGAACGCATTTAATTTTTACTGTAAACCGGGTATAAAATCAAATGAAAAGTGACGTGTGAAGAAGAATTCAGGCAGCTAGCTGAATGACTTGGATTTTGCAATCAGCTGCACTCCGAAAGATGAAGATTACATTGATATTAAATGGCGTTCAAATTAACTATGCAAATAATGTTTACGCTGCCACGCTCGCTCACACACATGTTCGCAATCATGGAAGACTGCATCGTTGAGACAAAACAGCGCATGAAAACAACGAGATGAAGAAAAATAACAGTGTCTTGATTCGGTTTGCCGCAACTGTGAAGCAATCGTGGACGTTATTGTTAATGAACCAGCAACTCGAAGCCGAAAAGCTCCAAGAATGTATTTATATGAATTTTAAGGTTGTGTTTTCCTTGCTCACTCATAGTCATCGAGCAACGATAAATAACTGCGATTTTATGGAAAAATACTATTTGTTTTTGGTGTGTGTGTGTATGTGTTTGTATCACTTTTCATTTGCTCATGGCAATGCAATGAAATATGAAGCAAAATTATGGATAATTGATTTTTACGGTGCGCTTTCGTTTTGGCATACAGCTTGTAGTTGTATGAATGTTTCGTTTCATTAACTTGAGCACAAATGCTTATAGCTATAATGATCATTCAATTTGAATGATTTACGGTTTTTCTATGATCGCTCGAGTGCATTGGGTCAGCTTCAGTCAACTGAATCAATAAGATTCGTTACACGATGACCGATGGACCGGAGATGATTGATTTTCCTTCACAAGCGTATATTTTCACTTCCAATTGTTTGTCATGCTCAAACAGAATAAGCTTAAAAAGAGTACTTCAACAAAGTACACAAGTAATTGACAAGTACGAAGATTTATTTGTATCTGAGACGCAGAAAAGTGTGAAAATTAATTTTGACTGCTTACTTTCGTCTTTATGTATGTTGCACACGCTGTTTGACATTGACGTCTTCAAAACCACGTAAAAATGAAACAAGGGAAAAAACGCTAAAAATATTACTTATGTTGAGACTTACCGATACTTGGACGTGCGATGCACACTGGCATATTTGGATATTCGTTCTGAACAAGAATTTCGGCCAAACGCTTTGAATATGTGTATGTGTTTGGATGTGGATGGAGAAGATCGGGCGTAATTTTTTCCAATACTTTCACGTCCATCCATTTGGCGATGCTTATCAGCTCTTCAGGATCGTGTAGGCAATCGTAGACTTTTTCTAGCAGAACTTCTTGATCACAGTAACAGAAGGCGGTTGACAAATGAACGAATGCCAATAGATTCTTCATATTTTTGGACACACCTAATACACGTTTTGTTCCGGTTGTGTTCATGTCGAGAGCATCCTTCAAGTTGGCTTCGAGACGCAATGTGGCCGCACAATGAAACACAATATTGGTCTCACGGCAAACGCGATCCATTTGTTCACCGCTCAAGCCGAGATTATCAAAGGTGACATCGCCTTGAATCGGCACCAGCTTCTTCATCATTTCGGGCTTTTCATCCTTCACACGTTGGAATGCCTGTTAAAAATGGGCGAATAAAAATCAGTTGAACCATAATTTTTGCGCTTAAGTCATTCCGTTCTATGCGATTTTTTATGCAATTCACATTTAAATTGGCACGATTCACGTTCATTCAACTTGAATCGTGAAACGCGGGCTTTGCGCGAGAGCACGGGTTCTTTTGTATAGCAAGCGACCAAAGTGAGCGGTCTGCTTAAATATATGCGGATGCATTTCAACAGCTATTTGAATCTATGTGCAATGCATTTTTCAACGTGAGTTTTTACTATCTGACATATAATTTGATATCAACACTGCAGTTCAGGCTAGAGCTGCGCAAATAGATTGTATTAACAAGACTATCGAATAAAACCCGCCAAATGACAAGACAATCTCATTCGGGTGTCGCTTTTTTAGTTGATTTGGATAAAATGTATGACTGATTTTAATTTAATTAACAAAAACTCTTAATTTTGCGCAATTTCATCCGTTGCTGTTTCGCAATTCCGATCGATTTTCATGATTTTTTTCTATTGATAAATAATATTTAAGAGAAATTTAACACGGTCGCGATTCACATAATTATTAATGTCTTTTTAATCGGCTAATATTGTCATGTAAATTACTGGCAACGTGTAAATCGAATGATCTATGTGTGTCTTTATGACAACTTCAAACAGAAATTGTATGCATTGCTTGTCGAGATATTGACATTAATTCGAAAACTGCCCGAAGGCAATTGTATCTAAAAGGATGCGCCTTGCACAAGCAAGCATAATTTTTAACTAGACCGAGATCTCATTGCCACGAGCTCATCAACTTCGGACAAAAAATTGCTAAAATAAGTGAACAGCTCTCAAGTTCGTGCGAGACACAAGTTAAATATTTGGCTGGGCTTCTACAGAATAAATTGATTTTTACATGAACGAAATCAATGACAATGCAAACCAAACATATCCCGAAACCACACACTTTTATGCAATGAATAACAACACATGACGTTATTTAATGCGATTATTTTTCATACGGCCAAAATGAATCTACTCAAATCAAGTGAACGAACAAAAAACCCAAAGACAAAGCAGTTGGATGTGTGAATGGTTAAAAATACATACCGGTATTTTGAACATGTCTTCTATACGCGATTCCGGAGACTTTCCTTTTTTTGGTCGTATTAACAAGAAAATCTGCTTCAAGTCCGAACAAGAATACAACAGTTTCTCGATCAAAACCTGCAATAAAACAGAGAATGTATTACGTGACGATTGCTGCATCATGTGTAAATCATTTTAATTCATTTTAATTCATTTTTTCAATTCATTTTTTCGAAGGAATTCACGAAAAATGCACTGGCGGCTTTTCGACTGAAAATGAGAAAATTGCTTGGAAAAAATAATTGTTCGACTTACCTTGCCCATGAAGCCAGATCCTCCAGTGATGAAGATCGATTTGCCCTTATACAACTCTTGTATGGGCGTTAATTGTTCGGCTTTGCTCATTTTGATTGATTTATACTGTAATGAAATAGAAAAGATAAACGATGATTACCATTTTTTTTTGAATTGCTGTTAATTAGCGGCATCGATCGACACAATTTTAACAGTTTGATCGGTTTTTTCTAACAATATCATTTGTTTACTTTGTATGATTTTGTCCGTAACGATTTTCTATCGATTCGTTTCGACCGCTAATAGATCAATCACAATTCAATCATCAAATTACTAAGCTATCGCTGACTGCGATTCGTAGCTCATTATTTTCGACGAGGAGTTAATTTGACAGCACACTTCATTCATGAAATCGATATTATAATGGGCGTTGTGAATGCCTGCGGTTCAATTGTTTTATTTGCATGCTAAATTTGAGTGATGTACGCTTTCAGCTTTATCAAGACAGGTATCGATACAACTGTTACCATCACATCAATGTCATTATCACGTTCATCACACGAAATAGATACTCTCCTTCATATATTTTAAATCATCAGATTTAAACGAATGATTTAATTCATGACTAGACCCTGTCAATTGCCTACTCCGTAAATATTCATCTTCTCTGATCGTCTATTGAGTAAATTTGTAATTTGAATACGATTTGAGTGAATGATGTTGACATTCATTGAGAAATTGTGGGTAAACAAAGATGTTGTCAATGCATAGAAAGAACACACACGATCATCATTTTTTTTATGTTTTGTTTCATTTCTTGAATATTTGTTTCAAGCTGGAATTCACTCGAGCACACATTCGATCTTTTGTTTGTCTCCCCATTTTTGTCGTAAAAACATTTTTTTTCTTGGAGTGTTTGCCCTTTCATGATACAGTAACATTGATTACAAATGATTACGTCACGACCTTCACCATCTGCAATTCCCATGCGTGAGCCGTTGCTTTTTCAGACGATTGAAAAGCGTCAGCAAATAAAAAGTCATGCATAAATTAACGAAATAAAAATGCAAAGAATCCTATGTATGTACAATTAGGGCAACAGCATAATAAATCGTGTGCGTGCTTATGCATAAGCATGGCTTTTTCATAATTTGATCGTTACTTAATTCATGGAGTGCGCGCGGTGGCCATGGTACCTGTAAAGACTCAAATTCAATTATAACAATATTTGGTCGACTTCAAGAAGTGAAAAGGTTTTTGAAAAATGCATGACATTTCCTCATTTTGTTTGGAATATTTTCTTCAAGCAACAAGCAAGATAAGCAACTGACTTAAGTTTTTTTATGTTATGCTGGTCAGTAGCAAGATTCTTGAAGCAAACTGACATTGATTGACACTAAGACACCCCTTTCGGATCGCCGCAACGGAAAATAACTTTTGGACTTTTTATGAAGAATCATTTGTTTTTCGGAATCACAGTGTGTATTTTGTTCCATAAGATTATCGTAAACATACCAAATTATAGAGTATATTCCAAATTAGAAAACTCGCGAGAGTAAAATTGTGAAATAATAATTTTTTTATCAAAATTAATTAAAAAACATCTTATCTTTCGATTCAAACAGAATAAAATCACCAAGTTTCATAAGGAGTCTTCTTATTTGGAATATATTTTGCAATTAAGCTAGTTTACGATATGTTTAGTTATTTACAATCACAAAGTTCCATCTAAATATTAAATTTTATTCTGACTGCGCTCATCGAATTATTGCCGGAACTATTTTTAGCCCGTGACATTCACTTCTCATTGAAGCAACACGAATATCAAAGTTAAACCACGAAAGAAGCATGTGCACACAAATATTGGACGATTCGTTCATTAATACAATACAATTTTTTGTACTGGCCCGTTTCTATACAATAATTTTACAGAGACGATAAGAAGTAGATGATCGATAAATGAAAATTCATATATGTACAGCTTAAGACAGTGACGATTGAGCCCGATGAGTATGCTTGTGTTGATCATCTGCTTTTTACTTTCTCTCTTTCTTTACGATTATTGCACACAAATCCACCAATGCTTAAGATTTATTGTATTAGTGGGCGAAACGTAAAATTTTTGTAAGTGTGCGAATTCCCTGTGAAAGTGAAAATTAATATTTTAATTAAATTCCGAAATTCGATGGAAAAATACCCGAATCGGCTAATCGGCTATTAACAGCATTAGATGTAAATTTGATTCGTTATCGTTACGAAAAATACTGGTTATTGATGAATAAAAATAAACGTACATTTTGCATCGAATATGCGGAAGCAGCAGATTAAGTTAAAGTCATAGATGAAACGATTTCTTCATTTGGTTTGTAGTGAATGTGATCGCCAAAATAGCAGTGTCCCATTAGGGGCCAGTTATCAAACTTAAATGGCGTATTAATTTTTCCGATGCTGTAAAAAATTTACGGTGATTTGGCAGTGCTTCTTTGCGCATTCATTCGCCGTTGCTTTTTGCGTCAGCAAGTGTATTATTCACCAAGTTTTGGTCGATTTTTAGAATAAAATAAAAAAACACCCAGTTTTTAGCAAAAACACTTCAATGATTAACACTTTCGGTGATGCAGTGAAACGTGCAAATCTTGAAAACCAGTTGCTACAACCGCATTTCAAAATTGTTTATTTTTGTTTCGATTAGCTGCATGTGTGTAATCCTTCTTTTTCCATTGTATTTTTTCTATTTTTTCATTAGCTGACCTTAACATATTCAATGAATAATGGCCAAATTTGCGCTTATTTTTAGCAAAATGGTTGAGCTAATCATTAAAGAAAAAATTACCACAAGCCAATATCAAAAAAATACAATACCACAAATAAATTTCCCTGAACGAACAAAAAACCAGACGCTGAAATTAAGAGCGGAGTACATCAGCTCAATGTGGTGAATAAAATTGAAAACATTGAAATCTCAGGAATTTTGTCTGAATGCATCCAATTTGCAGCCGATTCACGGTCAGTTAAGGTCTCGAAACCTAGATGAATTACAAACTGCACGGTAAAAAATGTGTTGAATAAAAATATCAAATCATTTGAATTTCGTAGTGAAGCCGGCCAATTACAGAATGTGAATTAACGCAAATTCCTAATGAGATATTTGAAGTTTCTTCGAAGGGGAAAAAGACGGAATTAAAACATTTTACAGCAATTAAAAGGTATTTGTACGCATACGACCCAGCCAACGACTCAATTGCCTGCGCAAATAATTGCTGCAATTATCTGAATAATTGTGCGAAACTATAAGTTCTGCTCCGTTTTCTACGAATGCAAATCCGCATTGAATTCATGAGTTTTCCGATTCTCAGACGATTGGCTGAGCACAAGTAAAGGTTTTTTTTCTGTATTTGTGAGAATCGTTTTCCCGGCCAAAAATTCTCCTGTGTTTTTATGGCCATGAAAAGTGGAGAAAATTAAAAAAAAAGATTGTCTGGCTTTTGTTTTTGGCATTGTCATGTATCGTAAATTTCACACCCATCATCAGATAGCATAAACGGCATCAAACTCATTTGTGTTTAAAACCGATGGATGCCATCGAATTATTCGATTGTCATCTGTCTGAACTGAACATTAAAATGAAAATCGAAAGCTAAGATTAACTATGTTACAATTCTGTGATCGGCGCTGTTTTGTAAGCACAGAGACACACATACACAAATCTTGGTGAGCACAATGCCATGAGACGCACAAACTCCACTCAAAAACAGCACAATAGACACGAATGAATGGATGGAACACATGATTTCTTTTTGAACGGGGAAAAAAGTCATCGTATTTTATTATTGCGATTGAGTTGCTACTATGAGAATTATGCAATGTATTAAATTCAAACCGCAGCCGAAATCCAAACGCGCTGAGTGTGCGAACGGGCAAGTGAGTGTGTGTATGTGCACGGAGCTGGTTGAATCTACGCAGATTGGAATGGTCGAAGGCGAACAACATAGCTCAGCCACATTCGAAGCGAAATAAAATCCAGTGATTTTCAACGCTTTCCGATTCGTTTGGTATTGTTTATGCTGTCAATTATTTGGATATCGCTCTTTTTTCCCGGCGAAATAAGATGCAATGCCCATGCAGACCCCGCAACGCATACATGCATGCATCGAATTTTGTAACTTTCACTGATGATTTCACCGGTGCGTTTTCAAGTAGTTCATGTAAATTGTAAACACTAACTTTTAGATCGTTCATTGGCCGGTCTTTTGGTTTTTAGTTTCTCTTCTTGCGTGAAAAACCTTGTGAATGAGGTTCAGATGCCAGTTTGCTATGGAAAATTTGGTTCAGCACTTCCGTTTTTTGTCGAAAATTCGATTTTCCCAAGGCATTTAATAATTTCCCATGAAGTTTTGACCACCGACGACAAGTAGGCAATTGAAGACGTTTAATAATAATTACAATGTTTTGATGACAAAAAACAAAACATATGCAAGCAAAAATTAATATCATACAATTCAAATGATTTAGAATATGGATTAGTGTCACTCTATTCCTTCGACATGTACACGATCACGCGAAAACACCAATGAGGTTGCCGAATAACAAAAAGTAGCAAATAAAAATGTCCAAAAAACAATACCAATCAAACAATAAATTGAAGGAGTTTTCAATAATAAGCGTTCTGCATAAATTTGTACAAGCAATTTAGCGGGGAATGTGCACATCGAATTCGCCGTGTGCGTATTGCGAACGGTTGGGTTCATTTTTATGCAAAATTATCTTGCTCAGTTAACATGTTTCAATTTTATTTTGACCTCGTATTCCAATTTAACTCTGTTCAGTTCTAGGGGAATATAGCTCCAAATTCAAAGTACAAACCGCAACAAATATTTAGATTTTCAATGAATCGAATGAAGTTTCCCAAATCCATTGGAATAAAATTGAATAAATAAAATATTTTGAAATTTGTATGAATATTCAACGTATGTTGCGCCATTCAACCGTTTATATTACACTTGTCGAATGTGGCTGCATGCGAGAGAGGAAGAAGCTTGGCACAAAATGGATAATGCTAATTTATAACGATAAAACACGTTAGTTAAACTCTCTATTTTTCTAGCAAATATTCAGAAATTAATCGAATTTAAATGAATCTTGGGAATATTTTCGAATATATTCGGATTCGATTCAGATGATTGTATAAAATGTGTCGAAAAAAAGGTAAATTCCCCTAGGTTGAATCGGTTTTGAGAATCGATAAAAATGTACAAAGGGATTCAATAAAGCTGAACAACACGAACGAAAAATAAAACTTAAAAGATGTGTGAATGCAAAATTCCGCAATAAATTTATGATCTTCTGTATGCAAATTGTGGGCTTTCGATAGGTAAACAAACAATTTGGTAAAGCGAACAATTACAGAAGCAATCAAAATAAAACTTAAATGGATGACATTTCTTATCGTTTCTTTCTATTTTCGAAAAAAAAACTGTTTAATTTTAATCGGCAATTATAAATCACGCAGTTTTCACAAGTTTGCTGATATTAAAGTCCAATTACAATGATGATGACATTAATGATCGTTTTTTTCAATATTTTGCACATTTTTAATGAAGTGGAATTGATTTTATTGAATAAATGAAGTGAAGAGACGAAGAGATGAAGAGAAAATAAATTGGCCAAAAATAAAACGATATTTATTCTCGAATACGCACGATAAAAAAACGAAAGTTATTCTGTTCGACAGAGTGCCGAAAATATATTCATTGATATTCATGGCTTGTCTAAAAATAGACTAAACCACCACTAATCACTGGTTACTGATCAGTCAGGTGTGTTAGCATTGAACCCACACAAAATTTGCAAGTCAAAGAGCATCGTGACGCAATTTCGCGAAATCACAAAAAAAAAAATACATCACAATATATGTTTACTTATGGTTGACTTCCTACATAGAATCGAAATTCATTTTGATCGGTCAAAGAATTGATTTTTTTGATCCAATACAATCCCGTTGGTTTCTAAAATTTAAGAAGTTTACTATAGTCTTTAGTGTATTTCGCATGAAACTCTCAGTCATTCGGTAATCGAACAGAACTCCGACCTTCCAAATTGGCCGAATCATGAAACGAGACAATTTTCCCCTCGAATTATGCGAGAGTGCGAGGAATAAGTGACGTCAATGCACCTTTACTCCATTTATTACTCATATCTCCGCGTATTTGGATGGTTTTCCATCGATTCGAAGCAATAGTTCGCAAACTTTGCATTGTAAATCAAAAAGAATCGTTTCTTGCGCAATCGCTCGTGTGTGTGTGTCTTGCATCAAAGTGGAAAATGTAGAAAAACATGTTTTTATTTGTAGTTGGCTGTGCAGCAAATGCGAGCGAGCACTGATATCGCAATGATATATCGTTTTCAGTTGCGTTCTTTGTAAGTGGCAGTGTATTTGGGCTTGCATGCGATCACCACATGGTAAATTTCATTTGTTTTATTTGGTGTGCGATTGTTGTTGTTGATGTGCTTTTTGCGTATTATTTTCGATATCGGGCCAAAACTAATGCAAACATTTTTCGGATTGAGCAATAAATATTGTTCTACGGTTGATTGCTTAGCAGACTGCCTCTAAAATTTGCTGTTACAAAAATATTCCATTGACAGGCCATCAAAGATGTGTGAACATAGGAAAATATTGTATTCTATCCAATTGTGTCGTTTGAAAAATGAGCAAATGGAAAAGAAGAAGAAAAATCATGTGCGCGGTTAAAAGTCGCAACTGCGGAATCTTCTCGAATGCTATCTCCATTGAATGCAATTGATTTGACCGGTGTTTCGTTTAAATGGAAACTTGAAGCATGACAACAAGAGCGAACACATTGGCATCGATCGGATATTCAACCTCGAAACATTGGCGCATACCTTAAGGTTCGTCGCTGACAGGGTCCAATGCTTTTTCAATATTTCAACGCTTTTGTTCGCTGTTTTGCGATTGAATGTCTATACATTTTCGGGCTGGATTCATATATTCACAACATTTTTATTCTTTGTCGATTCAATATTTTCTTTAGTAAAGTGGCATTTTGAAACCAATTTGAGATATTGACACATTAATCACCTTGATCTCACCAGCCTTTCCGTCGTTTTCAATAGCAACAGTGGGCTCGAATAATCAGTGAAAATATATGCAAATTATACTGGTTTTTCTGGTACGCAAGCATTAGGTAAAAGTTCTTTCTTCTCAAAAAATTTCCGGCATGACCATATATGGTTTTATTAGGTAAGTATTTTGGAACTGTTAACCTTGAATTCGTTTGAATCTTAATGGCCTAGATCATTGATATATCACGACGCCTGCTAGTATTTACTACTCATCGCAAAGCGAATTTTCGAAAATATTCCCGCTCAAATCGATGTTGATTTGACATTTTGTAAATTTAAATATGTGGTCATTACAAAAGATGACCCAATACTAGAAATCTGAAACACGCTTGCGGCACATATGAAAGCCACAGTTTTTTTCAATTTTTTTTTTTTTAAATCAGCTTCGAGAGTCCATTCAACTAATATGCTGATAACAAACGCACAAATAAGTCACACAATACTTTTTACAATTAATGCACCATATAAGAGTCTCTTGTTAAACAGAAAGTTAAACACACGTTGAAGGTAATTTCGTTGGACATCAGCGTTTGATTTCAATAGAATTGCGTACTCTTTGCTATGGCCAAATTCACATACACTCACACAATGTTTATCATTTTAATTAATATTTCCTGCTTAAAAAGGTAATAATTTGAATAGATTTATGCACCGGCAAAAACGAGAGTAAGGATTGAGAATGATTTGATTTTGTTATACCAAACTTGTGTCCGTCTGCAAGTAGTACGATCTGTTTCAAACCAGATACATTTTGCGTTTTATTTTCACATTGCTCTCTCACAAATGTACTATGGAATCGCTAATGATTCCCATTCACACACATGCACCAGCACATCCAAACAATGCGGTGCTCTAAAATTCGGTTCAAAACATTGTTAATCGACTCTACAAATCATGCTCAAAAATTATTTGGTGTTTGCGCTCTTTTTTCGGCAATTCGTAACCAACTGCCGCAATATTTGTACTGTATAGTGCAAATACGAGTAAATTTCTAGTGAGTTTTTCCACATATTCATCATTTTTAGCGTTTCTGCTACCTATTCAAATTTTATATAATGCTCAACACAGTGGATTACCTATTACCCTAATGTTTTTGTGTTTTTTTTTATTAAATAAAAATATTCGTTTTTGCGATTGCGACGTATGATCTGTTTATTTTGGCAGTCGTGTGTGTGTGTGTGTGTGTGTTCAGGTCGATTCGAACCCATCATTCTGCACACAAACGCATTTAGCAGGTATTTATTTGTTATTATTATTAGGAAAGTTGGTAGAAATTCTTTGGCAACCTGATTTTTGGTTCCGAATCGCTCAGTTAATATCGATTTGAAGTGTGCTTGCGGTGCGCCCAACGACAAATTACATTTAAATGGCATTTTAACTAATATCAAAATCGATTTGTCCGCATTCAACTGCTTCAACGGGCTAGCACGAATGAATGACCCGCTTTTATTTGAAGAAATTCAATGAAATCGAAAGTTTTTGGCTATTGTATTGCTGCAATTATGAGGTACTCAAAATCACCACAAAAGATGCATTAAATTTGCTTCAAAATTGATTTTACCGCATTCAAACTTGCAATATGTTGGAATGTTTTTCTTTACATCTGATGACCCAAAAAAATAATAATCGCAAAATCGACTTTCGATTCAGGCGAAATTAACTGATCCCACTAATATTGCTGCACTCATAAGATTCAACGCAACACATTACGGTCGATGAGCTTGAACATCTTCAGATCTTCATCAGTTTGCACATCCAGAGATGATGTGTGCGATCTAAATGATCATTTAAACCGAAAACATTTTGAAAAATAAAAAGTAATAATGCTTTAAATTATCGAAAATTGTGGATTTAATACGCGAGTACCGTCATGCAGAATCAAATTGTTAAATGTTTCTAGTTTAAATATGCTTGATTCTGGAATCATTTAATCAGTCGGATAACGTCGATTTTGCGTTGTTTTTCTCATAAAGTGGCATTTCTTGAGTCAGCATTTATTGCTCAATAAATTGATATTATGGTACAAATGAAAAATTCAGGCGCTTGAATGAAGGAAGCCGTTCAAATCCATTCAACTGCTGAGAAACAGAAATCCAGTTGACTGGCTGATGAACCCACGTATTTTTGCATATTGAATATCATTTAAACTATGAACCCGTTTTTAGCATCGAGCCTTAAAAAATATTTCTTTATAACTTAAATGACAAAATCCAACGCGTATGCAAATCGATAGTTTTCAACATGATCTGAACAAATTATTCGATTTCCGTAATTCCGAAAGTGAAGATAGAAACAGAATACAGAGATTAGTTGTGTTTTTTCGAAGAACCTGTTTCGTGGTGGATTTGGTCAATTCTTGGCGATTCGACAGAAATCGTCTCTGACGATTAGAATGAATGAAAGAAAGAAAGAAAACAAAAGTGGCAATTGTTTGGAGCACCACCATTCACATGTGAAAGAAAAGTGACAATGTTGTATGCGGCTGTCGCGTTTGTATCGGCAATTGATTACGTTGCCCCTGTCTTGAAAATCGTGATATTGTATACTTGAAAATGGACCGTTAGATAACATGAACTTTCGCGTGTGATTTGACTGTTTCTTTTTATTTACTTTCATAAAAAAAAAAAATCAATTTTGAGCTCGATTTCAAAAGAAAAAAGTGTTGAGGAAATGCATTTTGAGAGTGAATTTTAATAATAAAGACAGCGGAAATCGGTGACATTCGATCGGAATTATGGAATCTAGAAAAACACGAAATGAGATGCTCAAATCCTTCTTTCTCTCGATCGATTTTGAATTTTCATATCGTTTGATTTGAATTATTGATTATACTCATGCTCATTGGCCGGCAATGGCGCTGCTAGCTTAAAACTTTCAATTGTTCATCAATCGATTTATAAAATGAATACAGATTTAATTTTAAAATGAGATTGAGTTTGCATTATATGGCATACGTACACAATATCGTTTTCAGTGTAATGGAAATGCAATCGACTTTGCAAATGGTTCTCACTCAAGTTGCCAATTATGGAATGTAATTATAATTTCGTGTTTTTGGATTTGCACACACGCACGCGCAAACCGTTGAATTGACGATATATGCACGCACAATTAAATTATGTTTGAATGTATTTATTCACCTTTAAAATATCGATACTCGTTCAACAAACAATTTCAGCCAGATAGCTCGGCGCACAGCTCGATAATTTGGATACTGTTACGGACAGTGTTTCAACTTGGACTGATTCAAAATCGGTTAGCGTTTTGACTCTTGTTTACTTTTGCACATTCACGTTGATCTGTTTCGTATGTGTTTCCAGTTTTATTTGATAGCAAACGATTTGCTTGCGCCGTATCTTCGCCGTTTACATTTTGCGCCCGTTGGCTGCGCGTTGTGTCTTTGCCAATACAACCTCCCCCACCACTGGCTCGAAATACGCTACGCGATCATAGTAGTCAGTGTGATGTGTATGCATATTTACCAGAAAATGAAAACAAATTCGGATGGATTACAGCAAAAAGAAATATGAAAAAATTAATTCGAGATGTGTGCCCCTGTCATTAATACAACCGTTGGCAAGCAATTTGTCTTTCCTCTTCACATTTTTACTCTGTTTATTGTCAATTTCGTACTCAATACATTTTATCACAATTGCAACAACATTGTAGCACAAACTTGCCAAAATTTACGCCGAACGATCGATTGAACTGACATTTGAAGCGGTCTCTCGGGTGCAGGTAAGCCCTTGAACGTGGTCGAATTTCGTCTCTTTCCATAAATGCGTATGAACGGTCGATCACAACACAAATTAAGACTAATTACCGAGTGTGAAAAATCGGTAATTATATCATTTGTTTTAACAACGTGCACCCAAATTGAAGCGATTGCATTGGAATGCACCCATTCAATGCCAAATAATTGCTTAATTTTCGGGTATTCCGAATTTTTTCATTTTCCGTAAACTGTGTGTTTAAAAGTATTGCGATCGATCCAAAAGCATCTAAACCCTCGAAATGAGTTTTCTATGCGTTTCGAACCTAAGATAAAACGATTGAAATCATTATCGGAGCAATTTATTGTCCGTGTGTACGTTCACGTTGCACGCAAAAATTTGTTGACACGATAACTCAATTTGTGTGGCTTAGATTCACGCTCAGATAGACATTTATTGGGAATAGAAACCTATTAATTTCCAGCTCATTCAGATAATGTCTTCGGATAATTCATTTAGGGTCTAGTCATTAGTTGAAATTTTGTTCAATATAATAACGAAAAATTAGAAGTTCACATTGCATCATTATGAAAATTTAAGATTTTTTTTAAATAAAAAAATAAGTGAAACACAATGTCAAGTAATTCCAATGAGATTTACGACTAGATATCCTAAAAAAATTCGGTTCTCGGAGTCAAAATGAATCATTTGAATGGGAGCTATGTTTATTTTTAAGAACAATGTTATGCTGAAGTGTCAAGTGAATTTGAATCTTATTGCTCCATCTAATTCTAGATCTAATTAGGTTCATTTATTTCAGCCTGAGCTTCCGGTGTTAACAGAGAGCAGAATGTCATCAGAATGAATTGAAGTTTTGTGTGACTTATTTTTTTATGAAGGAAATAAAATCATCCCAAAACAAATTTGTAACCCAAAAACTCTTCAAATTTCGGGAATTCTGCGGAAAAGTTAGTTTTACGCATGTAGGACCATTTATTATTCTCGGCACACCACAAAAGATCACATATAATCAAGCGTTGAATGACATTGGATGGAATCAGTCCCATTTGAAATCGGTACAGTTATTAATCAAATCATCTTGATATGAGGTTTGGGACGTGGAGTCTGTGAATGGCAGGAAATAAAGTCAAATTTATTGAGATTTTATAAGAGCTAGAAAAAAATACATTGAAATTCATTGTGAATTGCAGAAACCAACGGTAAACGATTGAAAATAACAAAAATAGCACCCAAATCAATACTATATGCGTTTCCAAATCGTTTCTTTCATCGAAACTTCGGTCACATTCACTTTTTCATTTTCAAGATATGAGATTTGTCGAGATAGTCGCTTACAAAGCATACACGGAATTTATTCGAAGAACTGATGTTCACAGCTGTTTGAATCATCGAAAACATCGATTCAAATGCATGCAATCTGGTATCTTTTCCGCATTTGTAAATGACATGCAAAACTTGAACAGAAATTTGACTTTCAAATGTGAGATTCGCGCAACAATAAAATATTAGAAAAAGTAACTCCAATAGCGAGCGAATCGCTACGATGAAAATATAGTTCTGGTGAATTGTGAATATTTTAACATTTCTTTAGTTCAAAATAGACAAATGAAATAGCGATGACCAAATAATTTTTCATCGTAGCCTAAAACATTTGAAATTGAACAATTATTTATTTTTATTGCATTTTATTGTCGGAGGTGATTTTGAATATGCATCTGAGAAAATTGTGAACTTGAACACAAATAGGAAGAAAATGTCACAACCTTAACTGTGTGATGAACGGCGTTGATTCTATATGCAAATATCAGAGAAAATCGGAAAACCGAATTCAGAATATTATTAATAGTCATCGAGATGGGCGTTTAGGGACCTGCGAATTTGTGCGAAAACATCGATTATGGAAAATGTCACTCAAACCGAATTTGTTCACAAACAAATTACCGCGGCTTGAATGTCTCTTGACATCAGCTATTAATTATCGATTCCTTCGAAGGAAAAGTCGAGGCAACCAAATTATTACTTGAAAATAAACAATTAAAATTCATGAACAATATTCAACACGATTAAAATATTCAGTTCAAGATAAAAATGCATTGAAACCGAATCAACATTCATATTTGAATAGAATGCGCCGAAAATTGCGAGGAACGTTGATTAGAAATACTGACATTTCTAGCGCTTTTAACCGCATCGTATGTACTAAATGTCAAGCGTGATGACAGCGACTATGGCATTTGCTGTAGTTGAGCGAAACACCACTAGGCGGGCACGGTTCTATTTTATTGCATTTTACGTATTCTCTATATTCACATACAAGTGAAACGAGAAATTGATTGTCAAAGAAGCTATTTTGAGAGTTTACGAGAGAATATTGTCAATTGTCTCGATATTTCCAAGTAATTTCCATTAATAAATTGCAAATATGATCATTAGATTGATTGTATGAGTTTTGAGTGCTGTTACTGCTTATTATCGAATCAATAGCACCAATTTTAGCCATTTTCCGAAACAAAAAAATTTAATAATCTAAGTGCAAACAGGTTATGTTTACAAACGCCTATCAAATTTGAAGATACTCCGTTTTTACCATCAAATTCCACCCGGAATACAGAACAATTGAGTTTAGGATGATATAAAGAGAACAGCAATATTTTCAAGATGAAGGTATGACCATTTGACCGAACCGAGGCCTGTGAACTATAAATGTCCTCGAAGCAATATCGCATACATGCTATTTTAAAAATGCATTAAAAATGACTTAATGGGCAATGCATGCAAATTAATTACATGTGAACGATAATAATTTCGATCTGATGTAATGCGAATGTTTTAACCAAATCGGGTGATTTTTCCATTGCAGAAAATAGCTGAACAAAAACTACAGGCGTTTGCGATTGGTGCAATGGGACAGCGGCCATTGTCTCGTCGTGAGCAAGAGGAACGCCGCAAAAAGGAGGAGGAACAAGCCGCCGCTTCCGTATGTCAATTCATTTGGTTTTTTGTCGAATCGATTTGGGTGATTACTCCAATTTTATTCAATCGATATTTAGGTATTTAAAGAATTCGTAGAAACCTTCCAAGATACGCCAGCGTCGGTGACAAAAGTATGGGTGAAGGCTGGAACTTATGATGCTGGATCAAGAAGTATGTGCACGCAATCCTTTTTTTCAATGCTTTTCAATTTAACTTGAGCGAAGTAAAACAAAAAATGAATATTCGTTAATATCTTTATTTGAACCGGGAAATAGAGGAGGATAATCGCGAGAAAGGCAAGTTGTACAAGCCTCAGGCGAAGCATGAAGAAAAATCGACAGATAAAGCAGTCGATCTACCGAAGACCCCATCAACCATATCTACTTTAGCGAAAAAAGAGAGCTCCAGTAGTAAAAAGGCTAGCAAAGCGCAAGAAAAGAAAAAGAGTAATTTGGAATTGTTCAAAGAGGAATTGAGACAGTAAGTCAATTTTTGTGGCATTTGAAATGTTAGGCTCACGCCTATTTTCGTCTTCGTAGAATGCAAGAGGAGCGTGAAGAGCGTTACAAATATAAATCGATAGCCAAAAGCATGATCCAGTCGGATGCGACACTGACAGCGTTTACGCGTGAACCGGAAGCAACACCGGCCACATACGGATCAATGGACAACGGCGATCCGAACACAACAAACATCTATTTAGGGAATTTAAGTCCAAAAATAACCGAACAACAATTGATGGAGATATTTGGTCGCTATGGACCATTGGCGAGTATTAAAATCATGTGGCCACGCTCCGAAGAAGAGAAACAGCGCGGACGAAATTGTGGTTTTGTCGCATACATGAGCCGATTGGATGCTGAGCGTGCGCTGCGTTGCTTAAACGGACGCGATGTCATGGGCTATGAAATGAAACTTGGCTGGGGAAAATCCGTTTCGATTTTAACGTATCCAATTTACATACCGCCCACACTTATGCAACATTATATGCCTCCGCCGCCGTCAGGACTGCCTTTCAATGCCCAACCTCAACCAAATGAAGCAGAAAATGTAAGTGTAACGCGATCTCTTAAGTGTAATGAAGTCATAATATTGTCCTCAATCAACATCAACCCGACAAAGTTAAAAAAATCGCACACATGACCACATTAGATCCATTCCCAACATACTATTCACATTTCGTCTATTTTCACCAATAATTCAAACTGAAATTTCAATCAATTGCAAATTATACACACACAGTTTCCACCGCCCGATTATTTTCGCGATTACAACAAAGATCCAGACATAAAACGTGATATGGAAGAGGTATTTAGCATTCATTCTCTTTACATTAGTTTCAATATATTTGTAAATGTTACACATTCACCTAGAGATTCATTCTTTCGAAATTTCCAAACCAAACAAAAAAAAAAAGATCCAACATGATATTTTGTTGCTTTTATTTAGTTTAAGATAAAAACCAGAAACATTTAAAAAAAAAACTCAATCAAAATACGAATCAAAAAACATGGACATTAATTTGAATTAATTTATATTTATTTTTTTTTCATTTTTTCGATGACAATTTTTTTCCAATTTATGATTAATTGCAAACCAACTAATTTTTAGCTCGCCTATAAAAGTATTGTTAAAGTTATGATTCCAACAGAACGGTAAGTTAAATTGTTAACGGTTTTATTTTTCCATTTGATTAAAAAAAAAATCAAACAAACAAATATCGCTCAATTGTAATGAATTGGATAAACATTTGTTTTGTTTAAATTATAAGGATAATCGTAAGACAGGTGTCATAAGGCTGTAAAATGTATTTAAACGTAGGGCATACTCTATTTTTCCATTGAACATTTATAATTTTTTAGTTTAAATGATAGGAATATTGCAATTCGTGATGAAAATGACAGGCAATTTTGGTTTGCAATTTATTAAAAATAGTTGATTGTGAATTCAAGTAGAATTTTAAGTCAAATAATTTAACTTATTCACAATACTCTGTTCTGTTTCCCGATTTATTTCTTCTCGTTTTCCTTACGCATCGAATTGTTACTTGAACAACACAATTTCAATCTGAAAAACAACAACAACTTAAATCCCGACAACGAAATTCGAATGCGATAAATGGGGCAACAATTTGGTTTCATAAACAAAATGAACAACACACATAACACACGTAATGCGTGAATCGTAACGGGCAAACATTTTGTTTTGTGTTTGCTTTCAGACCGCTGTTAGCGCTTATTCATCGTATGATCGAATTCGTTATACGCGAAGGACCAATGTTCGAGGCAATGATTATGAGCAAAGAAATCGACAATCCCACATTTCGGTAATTTCATGCCTCTCTTTGCCAATGTAATGCATGTCAATTCACTTTGTAGCCATCGAAATATTTTACAAATAATCCAGTAAATGAAAAAAAAAATACAATGAATAAAAAATAAAAATTTTGAAACTGAAAAATAATATAAAATCAAAGTTGCAGTGAAGGATAATTCGTGATGTGAAAATTGATATCAAAGTGAATTGTTATACATTGTTTATGTTGAGTCCGCGTAGAATTTAGATGAGTAAAAGTGAAAAAAAAACTCTGTAGGTTTTTGTTTGAGAATGAAAGTCCAGCCCACATCTACTATCGATGGAAGCTGTTTTCGTTGCTGCAAGGCGACACACCGACTGAATGGCATCAGAAGGAGTTCCGAATGTTCAAGAATGGTTCAATCTGGAAGCCGCCGCCGCTCAATTTTTACACACAAGGCATGCCAGAGGAGCTCATTGTCGACGAAGAGGCGCCTGAAATTCGTAAAGGATCACTTTCAACTGCGTATGTTTCACCGATCATTCATCATTTCCCCAACAAAACTGGATTTAATTTTTTGCAATGCTTTTTACGTAGGCAACGTGATCGGCTAGAGGATCTTATTCGTCACTTAACACCCGAACGATCAAAAATTGGTGATTGCATGGTGTTCTGCATCGAGCACGCTGATGCTGCGGACGAAATATGTGAATGCATCGAAGAGTCAATGACAAACACCCAAACTTTAATCAGCAAGAAAATCGCACGACTCTATCTAGTTTCGGATATTCTACACAATTGCACGGTGAAAGTGTCAAATGCCAGTTTCTATCGAACTTCGTAAGTATTTGCTGTAGATTTGGTTGAAAACACATTCGCTAAGCAAATGATTATCATTCCATTAGAATGGAGAAATATCTTGAAGATATATTCAAGCATTTGAATACATCGTTTAAAAGTTTGGAGAGTCGATTGAAGGCAGAAGGTTTCAAGGCGCGTGTAGTGCAAGTGCTGAGAGCATGGGAAGAATGGCTTGTCTACGACCATGATTATATTAATAAATTGAAAACAATATTTTTAGGAATTCAACATGTGAGTCATCACATCGATTTATTTTAATTTTACTTGAATTGAATTTACATGTGATTTATTTCGAAATGTAGACGAGTGAGAAGCCACATATTGAGCCAGAGCCATTGGCTGTTTCGGGTGATGAAAAAGAAGACGAAGACTTAGATGGCGTTCCATTGGACGGTGCAGCTTTACTCAAAAGTGCATTTATGCGCGGCATTCCTGGAGCTGCAAGTGCAACCGACTCACCATCACAAGACAGAATATCGCGAGTACAAGACAATACCGAATCAGACTATGAAGATGACATTGATGGCATACCATGTGAGTATCATTTTTGTCGCAATTTTGAAGGGAGAATAAAATTATAATGAAATTACTATCAATAGTGGATGATCCTGACATTGATGGTATTCCAATTGGCAATAAAAATGAAAGAAGTCCAGCTGCGGCCGGTTTTATACCTTCAAAATGGGAAACGGTGGACCCGGAACAAATCGAAGCACAGGCAATAACAACAAGCAAATGGGAAATGTTGGATACAGTAAAAGATTCGCAGCATGCAACGAATTTATCAGACGATAGTTTCGATAGTTTCGAATACAGCGAAGGGACTCGAGACTATGACGAAGAAAAGCGGCTTCGTTTGCGTGAAGTTGAACTGAGAACTGTGCAGTACCAAGATGAGCTAGAGCTGGGACAAAGGAGCTTGAAGTCCGGCTGGACGGTGCAACAACAATGCGAACATTATCGAAGGAAATTGATGAAACGGTCTTTACGCGAGTTACAACAAGATTCACCACAATCCGGCAGAACATCGTCGCTCAAACGCAGTCCAAGTCCCACTGATTCGTTGAAAAAATCGAGAAAATCGAAACGCTCCCCATCACCGCAGTACAATCGCAGCACATCATCTCGGCGTCGGAGTAGGTCGCCGGGATTTAGTAAAAGATCTATTGATTCATCTTCACCGTCAAGATATCGTAAACACCGTCGATCGAGGTCGAACTCAGAAAGTTCATCACATTCACCAAAGCGCTATGATGATCGCTCTCTCTCACCCTCATCACGATCTTCGAAATATGAGAGTAATCGCCGATACAATAGGTATAGAACTGTTGGTGTTTGGCAAAAGAAAAATATCCATCCATGAAATAACTTGTATTTTTCGATTGTCTCATTGATTCAGGTCACCTTCGCCAGTGTCATCGAAAAGCAGCAGTCGACACTTGCCATTATCACCTGCAAACCGATATTCTACCTCTAAACGACGCAAACATCATCATTAAAATTTCTCCTTTATGTTTTTAAGTACCATCGTGACCATGTTGACATCCAACACAAGTGTAGTAGCCACATTGCAAGCTCGAGCACAAATTCAATCCAACATCATTAAAAAGAAAGTCAGAGAATGTGCAGCTTTAACAGTCAAACCAGAGTCATAATTCCAAATCAGAAATTGTTTTGTGACAAGAGAACATCAATTAATAAAATCCAAAATCTTATGAACGCTTATTTTCTTCATTTTTAAGAAAACATAACGGCTAATCTAAGTTTCGGTGGTATTGAATTCGAAAAAGTAGTGTGTGTAAATGTATTTCGCTTCTATTTATTATACAACAATGTTTCCCCCACGATGTTTGGAAATAAAGCTTCTCACGCCATCTTTTGTAAATAAGAGATAACTGTTAAGAAAGTATTGAACAATAAGCTATTCACACACAGAAAAAAAAGAGTTTCCGGGAAAAGTGAGTTAACAGTTTGGGAGATAAGTCTCTGTCCTAACTAAGAAAAAAACATGTTTTTGGCAAAATTCATTTTTATTATTCAATATAGTTGCCTTCGAGGGCGATACAGCGATAATAACGATCTTCCAACTTTTCGATACCATTTTTATAGTACTCTTTCGGTTTTGCCTCAAAATAGGCCTCCGTTTCGGCAATCACTTCATCATCGGTCTTAAATTTCTTGCCAGCGAGCATTCTCTTGAGGTCTGCGAACATGAAATAGTCGCTGGGGGCTAAATCTGGAGAATACGGTGAATTCGAAGCCAAATTCATGTATTTTTGCCATCGTTTTCAGTGATTTGTGACACAGTGTTTTTGATCGATTGTGAGCTCACGCGGCACCCACTTTGCACAGAGCTTGCGCATGTCCAAATATTCGTGAATAATATGATGTACACGTTCCTTTGATATCTCCAGAGTGTCAGCTATCTCGCTCAACTTTACTTTACGGTCATTCAAAATTATTTTGTGGATTTTTTTGACGTTTTCTGGTGTGACCACCTCTTTTGGGCGTCCACTGCGTTGTGCATCGTCTGTGTCTGCACGACTACGTTTAAATTCACGAAACCAATATTTTTTATAATAATAATACACCGCCAAAGACTGGCTGTTTTTATTCATTGTTAAGTAATTACATATCTGACAGGGAAAAGGTAAGGGTCATTAATCGATTATATCGGATCTCACCACCATTAAAAACCTGTATCTTTTCTTTTAGAAAAATCCATTCAAACATTGCAAGGTTGAATGATTATAAATACAATTTGTATAAATATTACATTCGATAACTATGCTAAAAATATCACATAATCACAGTATAACAATATTAACAATGCTAATGAAATTTAAAAAGAAATGGTTTAATATCAATCATTGGATTTGTTGTTTTAACCTAAGATTCAATTTATCACAGGCAACTAATTGAGATTTAAAATTTGCACGAGTAGCAGATTCGATAAACAGTTCACCAATGAAGTTTGCAAGTTTACACATCTGGTTTATTGGTGCCGCATGTTCATTTATAAGTGATAGATTTTTTATTCTAAAAGTCTCCACCGACGATTCACGATGATTGAATGGGTTTGAATGAAGCACAATATCGTTTTTTATCTGTGAACATGGGATAATGTCGTTCAATACGTCGTAGAAAAACAGCAAAGCTGCATTGATACGCCTCCTTTCAAGTTTCATCATTTGCAAATTTTCCAGTCTACATTCATATGAAGAAATACGATAGTTGTTTTCGGCAGATGGATATCCTCTCAAGGCAAATATTGTAAATTGCTTTTCCACCGATTCAATTAAGTCTATCGATATCGAATGATATGGTAACCATACGACACAACAGTATTCAAGCAATGATTGAATTAGAGTGTTATATAATGTCTTGAGCGTATTGAGATTTCTTATGTCAAAGCAAAAGCGTTTGATAAATCCAAGTGTAGATTTTGCTTTAGACACTATCATATTTATGTGGTTATTAAAGTTCAGTTTCGAATCCACAATCACACCAAGGACCTTTTGCTCTTTAACTCTTTCAAACACGTGATCCCCATAATGGTAATTTCCATTAATGATGTTCGATTGTTGTTTGTTGGTAATTGACATCACTGAACACTTGTTTAAATTTAGGTGTAAATCGTTTGCGATACACCATTGCCTCAATTTATCGATAGCACGTTGAAGCTTCAGTGTGTCCATAACGGAATTGATTGCAGCTACAATTTTAAGATCATCAGCAAACAAAGATATAAACACACCAATACCCAATTCCTCAACTATGTCGTTGATAAATAGTAAGAAAAGTGTAGGACCCAAGTGACTTCCTTGAGGCACACCCGAGTTTACCATGAATTCCCCGGAACATCTACCATTGTAGTTTACAAATTGACGACGGTCGCGAAGATATGATTTGATCCAATAGATTAGGTTACTAGGTATATTATATCTGTTTAACTTTGAAATCAATATATCATGATTGACTTTATCAAAGGCCTTTGCAAAATCTGTGTACAGCACATCTACTTGTCGTCGATTTTTAAACACAAAGTGAGTAAAATCCATGAGATTGGTCACTGTTGAACGCCTTTTAGAGAATCCATGTGGTTTCGGTGATATTCTATTTGCAACCATATCAGTTAGTTTAATATTCACGAGTTTCTCGAAGAATTTAGCTATAGTTGGTAATTTAGCTATACAGCGATAGTTTTCAACATTTGATCTAGATCCCTTTTTGAAGATTGGGTTCACGCTATAACTCTTCCACTGAGAAGGAAAAAATCCGAGAGTTAGTGATTCGTTGAATATTATGTGGAGTGGAGTGCACAAAAAGGCTGCACAATTTTTCAGCAATAATGGATGAAAACCATCAGGTCCCGTTCCCTTCGATATATCAATCTTCATAAGCTCGTCGAATACAAATGCTTCTTCCAACAGGAATAAACCATTAGTTCCTCCAATGGAAGTAACTCGATTGGGTTGTAAGCCATACCTATTACATTCAAAAATTTTGTTGAAAAATGTTGCAAAAAGATCAGCTTGAACTTCAATATTAGTCGTTGATGTATCACCATAATGAAGAATTTTCGGTATATTATCAGTTTTCCTCCTGGAATTTATAATACGCCAGAATGATTTTGAGTCTGATCGAACAGTGGAAGCCATATTATTGATGTAGTCATCGTAGAGTTTTGTATTCCATGAATCAAACGCAGTGAATGCTGCATCAAACGAACGTCTATCACCCGAGATTTTGAAATACTTCCATTCCTTATTTCTCTTGTTTTTTAGGTTGCGTAGTTGAGCATTGCTCCATGGACACTTTACATTACGTTTAATGGTATTCTTTGGTATAAAGCGCTCTTTTGCTGTCGTTAATGAATTAACAAGCACTGTCACCTTATCGTCCAGATATAAGTGACGACTAATCAGTTGATTTTCCAAGCATAAGGATTACAAATACTGATTCAAGCCAAAATAGTCTCCTCTTTTATAGTTAAATGTGTCGGTATTTGGCTCAGATGAAGCAACATTGAAATGCCATTCAAACGTGAGCTAAATCGGTGGATGGAGATCTTCTACTTTGACTAACGGAGGCGGTCTAAAATTTGGTAGATTTTCGTGGTCGTTCGTAAATACAAGATCTAATAGAATTACGAATATTATTGACTTGAAACAATCCAAGCTCACTTATTGTTCCAATAAATTCAGCTGCATGTGATGGTTCCATTTGCTCTGGCAGGAGAATATTAGAATCATCATCCGCGATCCACGACACATTTGGCATATTGAAATCACCAGTCAATATAAAAATATCCGATGGACGGCATGATGAATGTATTGATTTTATGGCATTAAGATGAGATTGATAAGTTTCGTTTGATGACATTGGTGGAATATACTAATTAAAAATAAATACATTTGTATGCTTACTCAACGTTAATTTAACACAAATGCATTCAATCGATGATGCGTTGAAAATAGATATTTCTGAACAGATGAAATGAGATCGGACGGCTATCAGAACTCCTCCTTCACGTTCAAAAATTAAATCAGTTTGATCCCTATCTTTATGAAAAACGTTAAATGATGTGTCAAAATATTCAGATGAAGCGAATCGATCAGTCAACCAGGTTTCAGTCAATGTGAAGATATCATATTCGGACAAAGATGAGTTGCGATACACTTCCTTTGATTTCGCTCTCATACCACGGATATTCGAGGAGTAGATATTGATTTCCAATAAGTCCAGATGATTGATATTACTGTGGCTTGAAGTAGAATACGAACTCAAATTGGGTGGGGTAGTATCATTTCTCGCTTTTCATATTTTATAGTTGATTCTGCTGGTGCAGAGTCCGGGTAACATTTATCAAGCCATTGTTTGGTTTGCACAGTATTTTTTCCCATCAAAAAGCAGTGATGAATCAACACACGAAATCCGTTTTTATCCATGTTGTCAAATTTTGACACGAATCGTTTGAAGGTTGGTACTAACTGAAATAGATTTAATACTAATACTAACGCCATCTATATGTCAGGACAAAGACTTATCTACCGATCTGTTATGGTTCGCCAGAAAGAAATAGAAAAAAATGGATTCTCAATTCTACTCCTTTGTAAAACAATTTGGACAAAGTTCAACAGAATTATGATCAATGATAAACTTCTGAGAGTTCCTTGCGTTAAATTTTTCATGCATCATATCATAAAATTCAATATTGTAAAATGTTATACATGTCGATACACTAGTTGGTAATGATAATAATTCTCCATTTTTTTTTTTTACTTTTCTCCAGCTTTGGCAGCTTCACCTCGAATAAGCCCAAATTTATACTAACCTCGTCAAGACAATTTCATTTAAAAATATCAAATACGTTAAATTCCACCTGAAATATGTAGATTGTATAAGACTAGAAAAAATATGAATAATTAAGGGCACAATGTCTGGACGAAAGTTCAAACTACGCATTTATTTCGAACAAATAACGAACACATCACACTAAATATGGGTTTTTATTTATCAAGAAAAATGAAGTTAAAATGAATTCAATGAACCGAATATGACGGAAGTATCGATTATCAATCCATGACAAAAATGAATTATTTCTTCTTTTTGGGTAAATCTTTTTTTATTGTTTTTTGAACGCCCGCTGGAGGTGTGTCTGGTGCTTCATGAACTGCGCTTAAATCTTTTGTTGAAGGCAGTGGAGCAGTTTTGGTGCTAGCCGAAGCAGGCGATTGTGGAGGCGTCGGAGCAGTGACTGTTGGTGATTGCGGTTGTTTTGATGTATCTTTTACTGGAGTTTTTGGGGGTATCGTCACAGTTGGTTTGGGCTCTTCTTTTGGTTCGGATTTTGTTTTTACTTTCGGGTCTGGCTCTAGCTTAGACTCTACTGTAGATTCTGGCTTGGATGCAACTGTCGCTTCTGATTTGGATTCAACTTCGAGCTCTGGCTTAGTTTTCGTTTCGGTCGTTGGCTCAGGCACTTTCTCTACGTCTTTTGCAACTGCAATCTTTTCTTGTTGCTTTTCAATAGGCGCGAAACTAGCAATAGGTACGGCAGCCCTAGGTACAGGTAATGTGGGAATCGGAGCACAAACATCGGATACTCTACGAGCACCTTGAATTTTACATTTATTGAAATTATACATTAATTAGGTATTTGCTTAACTTACGTTTTGATGGAAGCAATTTGGTCGTACACACTTTTGCGGCATCTCATTCAAGCACATAAGCAGATCAATTCATAAAGGTGATTCCCGAAACGATAAGTTTCTTTTGGCATTTCCGAAGAATGCGCTTCTTTGTTAGTCGCTCTTAAAATCAAAGCGGGTATAAATATAAATTGCAGAAGACAAACACAAATATGCAAACACACGGAGTGAGTCGAAACTTGACGCATTTTTGTTGTCGCCCAAAATTCGATGATTATATTTTGTTCGGTTTGAGTGTGCATGTGATGTAGGATCGATTCCAGTGATGGCTTAGATTTTAATTTGGAAGTGTGAAATATGTGTGATGATGGACTTTTCGAATGAAATTACCCATCATATGATGCAGTTAAGCCTTCTTAATCACTAAATAAGCCAATGAAAACGATTCGCTATTTTCGTTTTTATTTCATTTTATTTCATATAATTTTTTTTATATTTTTTTTTATTAATTTATCATTTTTTTGAAAACAATTCCATAAAATCTATAGAACTATATATTTCATAAAATTGCTTAATTTTTTGTGTTTGTTTTTTATCCTTTCGGAGGAAATTGAGTTTTTTAGGGTATATTTTGTTAGTAGGTTTTCAATATCTCTTTTTTTTGTTGTTGTTGTCTAATAACAATTTTTCTAATGATTTTTAAAGGAAACAAATGAAAATAATACTAATTCTGAGAATCTTCTATTTTGTTGGCCTATTTTTTCGTTGAACGGGTATCAATCTAAAAAAATTTCAAAATATCTCGAAACAAATTGTCGACGCAACAAATTCGGAAACAATTTATTTGTTAAAAGAGACACGTCAGAAAACAGAAATGCAAATGTAAACGAAAGAAACGCAACTTGAGAAATGCAGCGGTTGTTAATAAAAGCAATGAAAAGCTCTGAAAAAATTTCATTATAAAAAATATTTTTTTTAAGGAAGAACTATTGTCATTGTCCCTTAAGTTGGCATTGCTCGAATTTGGAGCGAATTGCGATCCTCATTCCCAATGCCATTCAATCGTTTACATTTTTATTTCCAAATTCCTGATTGAGTGTCGATATTAGAGGCATGTGCAGCTGGAAGTTTTTTTTTACCCGACACAGCGGGTCCTTCAGTTGTAGTGGTTTCCTCATAGATTTCCTCTTCTTCGCCGACTGGAATTGGATCGTAAAATGTTCTCATGGACATTTTGCTTGATCCATCCTTGCGTACAGTTTTCCATACGTACTCAACACCGCCGGGGAAATAGCGAACCTCTTCGGTTGTATCTTCGCCCGGTGCAGTGTCTGGGCGGGTGACGACGTGGCCCATTTTCGTGGTGAATGTTTTTTGCGATGTGCTCGTTATCTTGTGAGTCTCCGTTGAAATGGTTTGGTTTTGATTCTTTGTGAAACTCTCATCAACATTCGATTGCTTTTGTTGTTGTTGCAATTGGTTGCGCATAGTAGACTCTTGTTTGTCCAATTGCTCTTTATTTATTTGCACATTCTTCTGCTGAGTGGTTTGCTGAGTGGTTTTTTGAGTTGTTTGCTGTGTGGTTTTTTAAGTACTCTTGACTTGTTGCAATCTCTTCAATTCTTCCACTTGTTCTTGGCTCAAAACTGAAGTTTGTTGAGTGGTTTGCTTGGTGTTCTTGGTGTTGTTGTTGTGATGTTGCAACAATTGATCAATTTGCTCTTTGCTCAATGACGAGATTTCTTGAGTGATTTGCTTGGTATTGGTGTTTTTTTGATGTTGCAAAAGTTGTTCAATTTCTTGCAATGTTAAGACATGCTCTTCCTCGCCCAAAGTGGTTTGCTGTTGTGACGTGGACACATTCTTCTGGTTTGTGCCGCCAGCCATGACATTCAATCTTATCTTTGCACTCGCTTACGCAGATGATCTGGTACTGTTTGGCAATTCTGAAAGGGAGCAGCAAAATAGTATCAAAGATTTAGAAGAGGCTTGTACGAACTTCGGTATGATCATTAGCGGCACAAAATGGCAACTTGTTGGAACAAGTTTCTCAATTCAAATATTTGGGTTGCATCTTTTCGGAAGATGGCAAGTTTAATAAAGAGTTTGAACAGCGTAGGGTTAATGGAAATAAAGTAATAGCGCAGCTTAGATCACACGTTTTCAATAAACGAAGTAAAATGTTGATTCACGAGTCAATCTTCAGACCAACTATTGTATATGGTTGCGAGAGCTGGGTTGATTATGAGAATTTAATTCATGATTTGGAAGTGTCTGATATGAAAGTGTTGAGGATGGTTTCGGAAGTCTCGCTCTGGGATGTCGTCCGCATCATCCAATCTTCCGAAAATAAAATTGGCAACAAATCGCCCCTCAGAATCGGTTGTCATTTTTTTTCATTAGAATATTATCGCCTTCAATAATCAGCATCGTAGTTTGTACGACTTTGTGTATCACAAATAATATGCAACATTAAAAGAACCATAAATATACCGAATGATTATATTATCTTGTAATCAATTTTAGACTAGATTCAATTTTCTTCGAAATTTTATTCTTCGAAATTTACCACAACAGCGGTAGTCTAAACGACGACGACATTTTTTGTGTATATTATTCAGCTGTAGACGAAAAATATATTTGAGATTCGCAAACGAAATGATCGTGTTGTTTCGCTTAGAAAAACACTACATTTTATGCATTTTTCAAAAGAAAAATTCCGTTGAATTACCAGAACTGGCTTTAAGGCTAGATTTTTCAAAATAGGTTTTTTAGGCTCGATATGACCGAAATAGGCGAACACCTAGGCTCTAGGCAAAAGCCTAGATTCCTCCTCTCTGGTGATAAGATGTAATCGATGTTGCTACAATTGACCAAATACACAGAAATTCAAACTAAATACAACATTTTGAACAAGCATTGAAATTCAAATCATTTAGCTCTCGTTCGCGATATCGTTTTGTAACTTCTTTGAAAGAATTCTAAGATAAAGCCGTGCGATTGATGATTCATGTGCTCATGAATGCTAGACGAGTGTATTATATCGCGAAAGCGTGAGACGTCAGTCGTATTAATGGCATATCACCAGTCGGTTGGTTCAGTTGTCCATTTAGTTTATTATGCTGCTTTTAATCAGGGTTTCGATGGAGATAACAAGCGAGTATCCGGCCAATTCAACAGAAGCTGTGATTTCAGTAAATAAACTAGAAAATATACAGAAAGACAAATTGAACAGTGCAAGAGAAAATAAATGGTCTTACGTACGTAAAACTAACTTTTCCGCACATTTCCCGAAATTGTTCGGGCTTACGCATTTTTCATTGATTGCTACTCATTTGTATTGGATTTATGTTTATTTCTTACCGAATCATCATCCAACTTTGAGAATAAATCACAGAAAATTTCAAGTCATTACGATGAGATCGAATTTTGAGTCATTACACATCATGTGATTTAAATTTCAATTTTAATATAATAACAAATAAACATCTCAGTTCCTAATTCTTACTTCAACGTTCTCTATTTTTGAATTGGTAATAACAATTACGAATTAGTTCACTCTGATGTGAACTTTCAATTCATGCCAACGATAGATATGGTTCTACATTTATGTTATGTATAACAGTATAACTTTCGGTAACAGCATGAGCATTCAAACTGATGAAAAAACACAGATTAGAAAATCACAAATACTTCATCCAATTTATTGATTTGAATATTGACCCCGAAAATTGAAAATTTTGTGGGGGAGCTAGATTTAAATCTCATCAGAATGTCTTGAAAAACATAGAAAATAATATTTTGACAGTTCCAATAGGAAACAATGTGAACTTAAGATAGCCGCCATACAATTTTTCAGTTTTGACCCCGAAAAGACTCCAAAAATCCGAAATTTTGCAGGGGAGGTAGTCCTAAATCTAGTCGGAATGACTTGAAATTTTGCATGACTCATTTTATTCATAAAAAAATAATATATTCAAAGTTTCAATTCGTTACAATGTGAACTTGAGAAAGGCGGCATACAAATGTTCAGTTTTGACCTCGAAAAGGTCCCAAAAAACGAAAATTTTACAGGGGAGGTAGTCCTGAATCTCATTGGAATGACTTGAAATTTTGCATGCCTCATTTTTTTTATAAAAAAATTATATTCTGGAAGTTTCATAATGATACAATGCGAAATAGCCATAGTCCCCATACAAATTTTTCGTAATTATATTGAAAAACAGCCCATTTTTTGATTCGACTCCACTAGAGCTACCCGAAAAAATTATCCGATTAGGCTGAAAATTAATAGGTTTCTATTCCTAATGAAGACAAATGTGTGTGTAAATTTTTGTTCAATTCTAAAATCAATTTTTTGAGTTATCGTGTTAACAAATTTTTGCGTACAACGGACAACGTACAACGGACAACGTACCACACACGATCGCAATACTTTTACCACACACAGTGGTGTGTGCGGAAAAGTAAAAATAATACAACAACGAATATATATAAATAGAGAGAGAGAGAGAGAGAGAGAGGGGGGGAGAGAGAAAGATACAAAACAATATAATCGTGTGATTTTTGTCATACACAAGCCCCATATTCAAGTGGCTTATGTTTGAATATGTGCAAAAGAATCTACTTCAAGCGTTTTCGAATGAAAGTTGAATCCGCCACTCAGTTTGAGGGCAGCAAACGAAAAACACCGATTGTGATTACACCAGGGCAACATCTGCAACAGCAGCCGTTTGACAGCTTGCAGACAACCAACGATTTGGAACCAATTCTAATCACGTTGAGCAAAATATTGCCAAAGGCAACACTCAACCAACAGCAACCAAAATTAAAACTGTCAAACTCATGCGAACAGCATCACATGAAAAGCTCATGTGGCAAGTTGTCACAGTGCCGGCCAAATTAAGCGATGCATTCGGTTCATTGTTACGATCTGCACACGAATAAATCAACATATTCTTCTGCCCAACGTAAGTGTGAGCGGTCTCTCATTGGGGCCATGCAATAGCAGCAAAGTGGCGATGAATCATCGATATTTGCTTTATCGAAGACACCAAATGCGAATCGATAAAAATGTCTAAAAATACATTTAATTGCCATCCACTCAGACGCGTTGCCTGTTTACCGTTGATAGATATGATAATATAGCAAATTTAATGATTGAACATCAACCCGACTCCCGATTTCCAATCGATTGAAACGCCTCTGCATTTTAATAGCCATAAAAATGAAGTTCAATCGGACATTTTCAGAGATTTCTTTTTGGTTTTCGTTAATGGAAAATGCCTTTTGATTTTCGCTCAGACGGTTTGACACAAACCGCATTCATCTGATTCGCACATCAAAGTCTTTTAACGAGAATCATTTTTCTTTTTTCTTTTGTACCCTTATAATTTGTGTATTCAATATTCAATGAAATTTGACCATTTTGCAATGCGATTGCTGCGAATCATTTCAATTCCACTAAACTTCAAAAAATGAAATGAAATGCTGAATGGAGTTGTTTAATCAAGTTTTTCAAACAAAACATCGAACGCAATTTATCAGTGCCGATTCGATAAGCTTTTCAAATAAATGAAATCTCCAGGAAATCATTGCACCTTACTTCATGTCTTCATCTAAAATATTACACACTGTTATGAGGAATCAAGTGATGCGTATTTTGAATGTGTGGCAATCAATAAAAAATCGCATGAATCGTCTGTTGTTGTTTCGGCACAATTCAACTATAGCTGACAATTTATTGAAAAAAATTATTCAAAAAAATATCAATATTCTTATATTCAGCAAGTTAAAATAACAATTTTAAAATAATGGTTATCCAAAGTCTATAAATGAATGAATCGTTGTCATTGATTTAACGAATTCATCAGATTTCTCATTCGATAATGTTTATAATGATCATTTTTCAATACCATTTGTCATTTTCCATATTTCGATTTTCGAAAAAAAAAAAAAAAATAGTGTAAAAATAATGATTTAAAGAGTGAGAATGGTTATGAAGTGTTAAATGGCGATAAAAGATGCCACGTTTTCAAAATGCAGCCATAATTTCATCGATGCAGTCTTCTTTGGAAATGTGCGTCATATTGGGGCAACGCGAACATTATTATTAATGCTGTGGTGTAAGGGAACATGAGACCAAACCTTTGAGTTAATTAAACTGAAATGACGTTAAATTGAGTGCAAATTTGGTTAATTTTTTCGCGTGTGCGTAGTCAAATGTTAGCTAGTATCCATTTTTGACGTAACCTCTGCACTTGACGACGGATTGCCGATTGTGTGCTCGTGTAAGCGACATGACGGCGAATATTTCGTTTGAACGAAAAAATTAGCAAAATCCATCCAAAAAGAGAAAAAAAAAAAACACTGAACGAATTAGTAGATTAGCAAAGCATGTTCTGAGCCACGAATTAAATTGATATCAATTTACAGAATTGTACACGAACTGCGGCTATCAAATGCGAAACAGTATATTTCAAAACATGAATTTAATTGATTTCAAATTAATTCCCGCTTTATATCGCGTTTATCCGCAAATTCTGGGGAAATCAATCGTAGATTCCGCGGAATTTTTCACGAACAGTACGTTTCAAAACACGAATTAAATTAATATCAATTCAATTCGCGCTTTATATCACGTTTATCCGCAGATTCCAGGGAATCAATCGCAAAACCGGAATAAATCACGGATCGTGACTTCCGATGATTTAACAGTGGAATTTCACCATCAATTTATGGATTTATCAATCACTATCGCGAGTATAATTTGCTAAATAAATAAACTCTTAAAAAAAGCAAACAAAGAAATGTCTGAAAAAAAAACTCAAATAATGTATCTTCATGAATCCTGAAAAATATTCTTGAGCTGTGTTTGTTTAATGAAATAACATTACTTAGATTTCATGTGAGTGTCTTCACTCAAAATTAAAATTGAATATATCTTTTATTCACTTTCATATAAAATATCATAGAATAAAATTATTGAAAATACAATGCAATGCTATATAAACTTTCTATTTTCGACTAAAGAAACTATCGATATCGAACTCCAAATCGAGAAGAAACCCATTGTAAGATTCCGCGCTCACGAAGTGTAAAATCGCCATGTTATGATAGGATTCGTCCCTGCCTCTGAAGCACATAATGAATCGACCTTGATTTAACTTTTCGACATCATCCTCAGTTAGAGCTTTCGCAAATCGTTGGGGTAGTAGATCGACCTTATCCCCAAGATCAGCTTTAATTTGCTTTCCATATTTTTTCTAGGGGACGAAACCGAATGATGACACCAAGTAGTCACCAATTTCTAGATCCCCAAATTTGACAAAAGTTGTCGTAGCACAAACTGTTCAACAAACTTAGTTCCGATGTCATGTTTATGAAAAAACATAGGTAGATTTTGTTTAAAATTCTTCAAGTAAAAAGCACTTGCTATACTGCGAGTTAACTGATATCAAATCAAGAATAACTCGCGTATTTATTTCGAACATTATCTGTTAAATAAACAACCCCCACCAACTAAAAATACGATTGTCACTTAACCTTTGTACCTTGTACTTTGACCATCCCGCTGTTTTGACCATAAATTTATATGGATGCAATAAATTAATCTATTGTTTGAGTGGGATCATACAAAACCCACCTTTGTAGTTCAGCGAAAAATAGTCTTACATAAACGCTTTATCAAATATTTTTTATTGCCGCAATAACATGTTGGAACAAGTTACATCACATGGTGGCATTGTGTAGAAGGATTAACTTGAAATATACATTTAAAATCAGAAACTCTTTTGTACATCATTATAAATTGTGTATAAAAATATTGTGAAATCGATTTTTCTCTCCCTCTCTCTCTCTCGCTTCGGCTCTTTATCGAATGATGCGAATGCAAATCAATTCACGGTACAGACAGTATACACTATGAGAATATAGGCAAAAACGATGGCCTATATTAGTCGGTCGATTAACTTCAACTCACACCGAAAACAATATAAACTTTACTATATTTACTTTACGTTTAAACGTCAATGCGGAAAATTTACACTCTAAAAAGTGAACAATGTCGTCAAGAATCGATTTTAAAGTTCGAAAATCTGCCTTCAATCGTAGATTATTTTCATTCGGTAAGAAATAAATCGCGAAATTCTCGGATCGTTTCTAACAGAATCGGGTCCAACACATGAATTTAAAATCTTTAAATAAAACGACTTCGGATAAATTATTCATATGAGTGACTTTATTCAAATGTATAATACATACAATATATTGATAAATATAAATATCTATCGAAGAGAATCAAAGTAGCTCATGCCTTTAGATGATTTTGGAATGAATCGAGTGCATATTATTATCGGACATTTAAAGTAGCCTAGGCTACCATTGATTGGAGCAAGTACAGTGTTAATGACAAGGTGAAGAAGCGCTCTTGCACAAGAACGAAAATGTTTTGAATTCATAATTACGTTAGACAAAGAAAAAAAATAAATAAATGATGAAAAAATGATGAATTAAAATTTTTAATTCCTCAAAAGGAGCATATGTTGTCGCTTATTCGATTCAGTTGAGTTTTCAATACTAGGCGCGCATAAACGCAAGGCATTCCATATAGATGCTCAGCAGAATATGCACAGCATCTGCCGAACCAAGTAGCCACCAGCCAGTGTGTATAAAACACAAAGCGTGCGCAAGAATATAACAACATGCTCCACTCACTTATATTGCTCTTGTTTTGACAAATGCAACGCAGATGCGTACGCTTTTATTGTCTTGTCTTCTGCATGCGTCGGAAGGAGCATAGTAAAAGTACACGAAACATCCTAATGCATTATTACACACGTGTATGGTGTTACCTTACCTATACAGAGCAATACAGACTTCTGGTCATTATCTTGGAATAATGGTAGAAGAAAACATGTGGATTGAGACAAAATCAAATCGGCCTTTTTTTGTAATTTATGATATTGTTTCAACTACAGTAAATGGTTCTAGTAACGATTATGTGAGAAAACCAGAGGTCTCTTCAATACCTTCCTATGTTAAGTGGTGATGAATACCAATGGAGCGCACCATCTCTACCTATTAGACTCAATCAAACTCTTTAACATTTCAACAATTTTTAGTATCATTATGTTTATGCTGAATTTTTTTCATTTCAAATCAGATGTACAATTCAACCAATTTAATAATGTTCATTTAAATATTTACAAATAATGCTGAAATGAAAAATAAAAACAGTGTTGAAAACCAAATAATGCTCATAACAAACACACGATGGTTGTATGCTATGAGAACGAGACGCAAACCTGTTTGCTTATATATTTGTCGCGCTCACACTGATTTATCCATCACAGTGGCTATACGCAAAAACAAATGCATAATAAAACTAATCTTAGGCAACAGAATGAACAACAACAACGCCGCTGTTTGTGTGGATAAGTCTTTTAAGTATATCGTTTATGTTTGGGATACAGAGCTAAATACATGAATGAGTAATACATACAAATGCATGGTTTGCTTTTCGCAATCGTATGTCACATGCCATCAAAATATAATGTGTAGTTAAATTTCATTTATTTGTCGGTTCACGTCGGTTTGCGTCGATTTAAGTCTGACGTTTCCGTACGATGGTCACTTACCAATGCTATTTGTATATAGTATTTTAGAGTGAGTAGCATAACTATATGGCATGAAACGTGGATTATCAGCCAATTATAGAAACGGAAATTATTAGATCGGCCGAATGTAAAATTAATAACAAATATAAAATAGCAACATATTCTAATTTTAGAATTGAAATAGAGCATCTAGTTATTTTTTTTTGAGAGCTTAAAAAATGTATCTCAAAATGAACTCGCATGAAATGAAAATGAGTGTTCACATATTTGCTGTGTATGTTATATATATATAAAGATGGTTCAGATGGTGTTCGCGTCGAGCTGAATGTCAAAACTCAGTCTTGTATCCTCCAATCGACATCCTTATTTGCTATACCACAGCGCATATTGTTCCTATGGATCGCCTTTCTCATTCCAATCATGCAATCCACCACCACAACAGAAACATATTACACGATTTGCTTTTATTGAGTGTAGAAGAATCCCGCACCATTGTTTTGGAGTCCGCCACATTGATTTTGACTATTTGAATCGGTGGGAAGAAAACTTACCTTCAGATCAGATAGGAAGAATACTGAAGCTTGAAATTGTTCCGGCAAAATAATGCACCCAAAAAAGTTGGAAATAATTGTGAAACGAGAATTTATTCGGAATAATTGTGAAACATAAGCTGATTGTAAATACAATTTTATTTCCAATATTACCTTGATGCATTATTTCTCCCAAATAGTTTCAGTTTCAATATATTTCCTATCTTATCTGAAGGCATGCTTTCTTCCCACTGGTTCATTTGTCTATAGACCTTAGGGAATATCTGGAGATTTAATCTGAATTTCATGTACGAACAAGCTTTTTCAAAATGTTTCAACTTATGTATGATAAACTTTTCATATTTATTTTTCAGTATATAATCTGAAATATAGTAATGTAATCATGTTGACTATTCAATAATATTTTGTTTCTTTAAGCCTAAATATCAATGAATATATCTCTTGGAAATAATTTGTATATCCAGATGCATTCAGAGCAATCAACAGATGTTGCCTTTTACATATGAAGGGTTGAGAGTGAAAGTGACCAAAGTGATCTCACCTCCTGCTCTTGTTCATAAACATTTCCATCAGCGAGAAAAGGAGGTGAGATTACTTTGGACACTTTTACCCTTCATTTATCGTATCAAGTTGTTCAAATGTACACCTCCAATTCAATTAATCGAATTTGATTGTTCGTTAAACACCGAATTTGTTTGTGTTTAAGATTAAACACAATAGTATATCTGTTCCAAAAAACAAGACACACACACTCACATATAGTTTAAGATTCATAGAAAGAAGAGAGTCAATAAAAAATAAATCGCTTACAATAGCTCAACAATACACAGACAAAACCAGACAGTTTGCAAAACCAAAACCTATCGACTGAATCAAATGAAAGATAGAAAAAGAGAGATCCTTCCGTTTTGCTTTTTTTTTTAACACCGTCAACATAATCCAAAAGTATGATTTGTGATAGGATTTCAATATTCAATTGCAATATTTGGATCCGTTGACAACAACAAATGCCCAAAAATATTGATGAACAGTAAAAAGGATAGAGAAAAGAAAATGACATTGTTTCGTTTTCTTTATTTTTAGAGGGAATCACGAATCGATGACGATAACAGCCGACAAACAAGCTTTAATTAAACCAAATAACAAAACAAACGAAAAATGAATAAATGATGAAACACATACATTACAAGACAAAATCAAATTTATTGAATTAAAACGAAGAAAAAATGAATTTGAATTTGAATTTGAATTTATTAACCAAACAGATTTCTCCTTAGGGTTACAGTGATTTCATATAACAATATATACATATAACAATAGAGTAACAACATGAGTGAGAAAGTCCATTAACCCGTGAGCCGAAAAAGACATCGTCATACCTAACGCATTCGGAACGAGCCTCTAACCCTCTTCAGCTGACTACTCAACTCTAAATAGCTTTAATAATTACTTAAACTCTAATGAAATAAAACAACATTTTGAGATCACAAGGTTTTATAGTATTCGTAGGCTAGCTTCCCAATCTGATTTATGCTCAGATTGAAATCGATTAGGTATATGCGGGACATTCTAACAATTGGTTGATGTAGACCATAATTTGTCCTCTGGAAATTAACATTAATGGCGTTGTGTTGAAGACGAACATTGATTCTTGTATTGAAATTTACCAACCTCAAAAGCTGGAGGACATCAATTTCACCAGAGAGTAACTTAGCAAAGAAGGTTACATCAGCAACTATTCTTCTCGTAGCCAGCAGTGGCAAATTTAATAATTGGAGTCTGTCCCTATATGGCGGCAATACAAAATTGACTCTTAGGAACATGCCACGAAGTGCAAAAATTAAAATTTTTCTTTGAATCGACTCCAAACGCTTCACGTGAACTTCGTTTGACGGTGCACATAACACTGAGGCATATTCAACTGTCGAGCGAACAATTGCACAGAACAACGTTTTGACAGTGTATGTGTCTTTGAAATCACTAGCACAGCGTTTAATGAATCCGAGAAGCGCTAAGCCTTTCGCAATTATATTGTCAATGTGCTCACTGAATGATAAATTCGGATCAAAAATGACACCCAAATCTTTCACCAGTCTCGGACGTTCCAAAACACGGTCATTTATGGAGTAATCGAAGATCATCAAACTCTTCTTCTTGCTAAATGTGAAAGCCGTGCATTTACTCTCGTTCAGAAGCAAGGTAGACAAGGCAGCTAAATCTTCTTGCAGTAAAATGCAATCTCGAACACAAGATATTGCCTTGAAAATCTTCAAATCATCCGCATAGGCAAGGAAAAGGCAATGTTTAAACACCAAGCCAATGTCACATGTGAAGAGAATGAACAACAGCGGGCCCAAATGGCTACCAGCCGGAACACCAGAAGCTGCCAAAAAACTATACGAATGCACGCTATCAATAACAACTTTTTGCCATCTATCGGACAAATACGATCTAATCCAATTCACCCACGCAGGTGGGAAACCCAGACGTGACAATTTATTACATAAAGTGAAATGATTTACTTTGTCGAATGCTTTCGTAAAGTCTGTAGAGATCACATCGACCTGCTTTCCACTAATCAAATTTCGCACCACCGAATGTGGAAAATTCTACAAGATTTGTGGTAATCGATCTCTTTTTCACAAAGCCATGTTGTTCAGGTGGTATTAATGATTTTGTATGGAACGACACGTGATCACAAACAATTGCTTCAAAAATCTTTGGTATAAAAGACAGTTTTGAAATACATCGATAATTCGACACATCATTTTTCAGTCCCTTTTTGAAAATCGGGCGAACATTTGACAGCTTCCACGCCATAGGAAAAACTGAACCACTCGATGACTCATTAAATATAATTTGCGATGGCACTGCCAATGAAAATGCACACTCGTGAATGAAAATTGACGGTAATCCATCCGGGCCACGATCGAGAGTACTGGCCAATTTGCAATACTGATCTCCGACGCATCAATAAAACGCGGTGGCATCATCACGTTATGCTCATTCAAATCATGAGAAGACACATATGCATTCGAACAAGGGGTATAAACGCTACTGAAAAATTCAGCAAACCAGTTAGCGATAACCAAGGTATCGGATGATTTTTTGTTACAATATTTCATGGTTGAGGGCATGCCATTAAAATTGCGTTTTTCAATTACATATTTGAAAAATTTTGCTGGATTCGATTTTATATTGCGTTCAATGCGGTCAATATACGCTCTATGTGCATCATTGGAAACTTCTTTGGCTAGCCTACGAACATTCGAGAAAATTTCGTAATAATAATTAGAGCGTCCGTTTTGATGCCATGTAATCGGCATGAGCCTTCTTTTGATTGTTCAGCAAATTGACAACGGCTCGAGACATCCAGGGATGATGAGATGAATTGGTCTTCATCACTCTTACTGGGGCAAACATTGACAATCCAAAACCGATGTGCTCATAAAACGTCTGAACCATTTCATCATCCGATCGTCCCCTCAAAAGAGAATTCCAATTTAGCGCCATCATAAAGTCATTGAAACCATTAAAGTTAATCCTTCTGAAATCAAATACATGTTCGGAGGAAGAAAAATCTTTGAGGTTAGAGATCAATTTATACTCAACACTCGACTCAATTGATTTATGAAAGATTTCATCCGGAAGCAAGGGATGAGTTGCAGAGCACAGCTCCGAATAGTTGCTCGTCCAGATCAGATCAAGAATGCGATGTTGGTCATTGTAAATTCCATTTATTTGTGCCAGGTCCATCGATAGCAAGCTGCCAACAACATATATCTCATGCTCTGCTTTGACATTCATCGGCACCAAAACGTTCGAACATTCATCATCAGGCACCCATGAAATATTAGGTAGATTGAAGTCGCCAAAAAAATACGAAAAATCTGAAACTTTTGCCGCTTTTAAAGCCTCACTTGCATAATCGATTTGACGTTGATATTTGATAAGCTGAAGTAAACTTGTAAAGTGCAATCTAACGATGAGTGCACAGCAATTAACACGTCACCTTTACAATTCTTATCACTAGACCATTCCGTTCAGTCACAACGAAAAACCATGAAGGAATCTTCAAATATTTCGTTTGAATCAAAATCGGCTGTCAATCCAGTTTCGGTGAGAACAATAATTTTGAACTGACACATTTGAACTGCACGACGAAAAGTGCTAGTTTTCGTTCTCAATCCGTTTACATTTTGATAGTAGATTAGGCAGCGACATTAGTACATCGGACGATACCACGGATTAAACATTGGCATTGGCATCGATTGATATTGATTCACCGGCTGAAGTCGATATCCTGAACGATTGACAGGCACCCGAATCCATTCCATTTCTGGTTCTTGCTGTTGTTTCTGATTGTCCGAAACGGACTTTGACCGATTTTGGGTTTTTTGCTCGATCGCTTTCCCTTTCGAACGATTTTGTGACTTTGCAATTAATTTCACATTCATTTGGTTTCGATTCAGCTGCTTTTTTTGGGCTTGATTTTCCTTCCGAACATTTTTTGAAACACTTTCACGATCGGCAACAATAGGTTTCTGATTCGAAAACTCGCGAATCTCAATTCCATCAGACCAAATATTACGGTCAATGAACAAATCGTAACATTCAGATGGTACTGATAGTTTGAATGACGAACATGTGACTTTCAGCTGTTGCTTCCATTTGCCAGTTAATAATTCACAGCGCACATTCACCGGAAAGTTCACATTTTCGTCGAGTCCTTTTTCAAGCAAATGCGCCAGAGCATCATCAACAGTTGTATCGACCTTAAAACCCGAAACAAACAATGCCCGAGTATCATGAATTGGGCGAGTTGCAGATGGAAAAACCGATTCCAACTTCTTCGATGTAATCTCAGTTTGTTTCCTGTTGTCGTTATTTGTCAAATCGATTTGAGTGACGTTCGATTTAAATGCACTGGTTCTAGATTCTTTATTCAGTGGATTAACAGCCGGCTCAAGTTTACGTTTGTTTGTAAGCGGTGAGCCAGTAGCCCCAGTGCCAGCTCCCCAATTAACGCAAGCATCCGGAACATTTCGCATTTCCACATTGGTATCAATTTGGGGGGTCGACGGTGCAAGAGCGCTCAAACTGACCTTTGACAACAACGGTTTGATTTCACTCATAGCCCGAACGCAATCAGTGAATGTATTCACCATGCCGTTTACAGTGAGCGGCTGGCATTCGTTGCAATACCAATGTAGATTTGAAATTTTACTTAAGTAGTCAATAACTGAAGAATTAAATAATAATACTTAGTGGCGTTAGTTTGGAAATATGCCAAACTTGCAAATTGATTGTTGGCGTATTTATTTTTTCTTTCAAAATAGCGAATTTCAGTTTTGATGTATAACATCAATAACACGTTTGAATATCTTCTCATTTACAACATACAAAGTCTAGAGGCTAATTTATGAAAATAAATAACTATGAAGCCCAGATATTAACGACAACAAAACAAACGAAACAACATTTTGCCGTCTTGCTATTTGATAGAGTTTACGTTCATTAGTGATTCAGCTCTAGCCAAGCTTAATTACATTATTTTATCAAGGTGAATAAAATAGAAAGAAAAAAAAAACAGCTGATGTGTCCCAAAACCATAGTTTCGATCCCATATGTTTGATTCGGATAATTCTCGGCGGCGCTTTGTCCAACATCCAATTCCGAACTTTTTAAAGAAATTCAAATCAATCTAGTTTCGGAAATTACCAAATTGCAATTCAGCTATGCACTATTTTACGTATTTAATTTAAAGTTGTTAACCACAAAAGATCAATTGAACTCCTGAAAAATAAAGGAACATTGATGTTGTAATGTATATATCGAATGTCGAATATTAAGAATTAGAAAAGTGCAAGCGCACGCGATAGCAACACAAAGCACGAGATTCGACCATGATCTCCGAACGTTCATTTTTGATCATTTAATTGAATATGCGATTAAATTTCAAGACTGCATAGCTGGAATAGTATTAAAATCATTGCCCACAACAATCAATACTGAGATCGATTCAAATCTGCCTAACATCCGGACGAAACTTAATTTACTGATAAAAAAATGCAGAAACAAATGAAAACGGTGAATGAAAAAACACTCGAAAAATATGATTGATTAGCATTCTTTTATGTTCTTTTTTCCTTCTAATAGGTTATTTAAGTAGTAAGAAAAGATTTCAGTGAATAAAGTTAATATTTAAACAAGATGGTTGAACTAAAGACACTTAGAAAAGGAGAGAAAGAGAAAATGTATACAATTGCAAAAAACGTCTATTACAAACACAAAATTATTGAAATAAAAATGAAATTCGAATTGAAAACTCCTAAAATTATTCTATCAACATCATGGGCGAAGCGTTTAAACGCAATGACAATACGACAAGTAATGTTGGTTGATTTCGAACAATTCACTTAATGTTCAATCGATGCGACTATTTGGATTTGGAATTGGAATGAAATTGCCAATTGAATTTTAAATAACGAAATCTCTCACAATTTGTGCAAATTTTCATTCTCAATCGAATCAATCAATTCTGACTGAACGATATAATTTCAATCGCATTTGGATATCTTTCATAAAAATACAGCAATTCGATAACGAGAAATAATTATGAAACCGCCAAAGCCTTTTGAACCACCCACAAGGCATTTTCCTCGTGTAGACGCCAAAAATGTTCAAAAATCCAAAATCGAAGCAGAAAAAACACTTGCCATCCATTTTGTTTTTTGAGGAAAACTCAGTTCACCGCGAAGTATTTAACAAGGAACTCCATCAATGAAGAGAAACTTGAAATCTTCATTCACTTCCAAACTGCAATAAAACTCCTTGCAACGCTCAGTATTTGTTGCATATCTCAATATCCCCTTTATTTTCATAATTTCGAAGGAAATCAATAAATATTTTCACTCACTCACACATACACACAGATTTAGAACGAATTCTTGAGTGAAAAAAGTAGACAGAACAAATCTCTGAGATAAATGAAATTCGGTTTCATCAGGAGCACACAGGTAAAGCACAAAAACAAATGTTTCAGGAGCTATTCTTCATATATCGAATTCACTTGAATATTTGCCCATGGATGAATAGAATCAAACATCTCACTCGCAATGCACATTCGCACTCTGGCACATATAGAAATACTGAAGCCAGACACGGACAATTTGGCCCGTGATCATTTATGAAGATTGTCACTTCCCTTGCACCATTATTGCTTTCAATCGAAGGATTTAAATTTTATCAAATATTATAGTCGATATTTGATTTGAGAATGGAGGGGCTCGAGTAAAATTAATAGAAAATCTGCCCATATTCAAAAGGAGTGGAATTCGAAATAGTATTTAGAAGGCAATGAGAAATTCAATCAGGTTTTGCTGAGCTGGTGCCGGCTGATGGCCAGCCGCCGACAATGCGTTTCCTATGGAAGACAAACGGTAAAGTTTTCAATTATTTTTTTAAAAAGACTACATTGCCAGTCATAGCTGACCATATAGCTGCTCCCAGTAGCCAACACCAGCTTAGCAAAACACCAGAGATCCGAATTCAACTTATTCAATTGTAGATATTATTTTAAATTCAATTTAACTCGTCAATGAATGTATATATAACAAACACTGAAAAACAAAATGAGACTAAACTAGCGAAAATCTTTAAAAAATGTTGAATTCACAATCACTTCGTAACCTGCATAAATATAACACGGAAATTTAAAAAGGACATACCAAAATCTTGACAGACTCCGATGATTGTCTAAATGAGTAAAAACCAATGAGTTTTATTGAATATAAATTTTTAACACTAATATCATTCCGTTTGGCTAGCATAAAAACAATTTCAAATTAAAAATCGTTCGAAAATAGTAAATTCTGAGTGAGCCGCAATTAGTGAATGACTAAAGTGGTTAAAAAAATCACGTGGGCAAGAGTTATCGAAGTTACTCAAAACTCACTAATTTTGAAAGATTTCAAATTTGAGTCTATTTTATGGTCATTCAAATGTAGTCGTTCAGTAGATTTGCCGTCTAGTTGCGAATAACTTGAGTGACTTTTTAATAAAACTACTCAGTTTGAAAAGTCTGCTGCGCAATAAAATTAATCGAATGTAAAACCGATATTGTTATTTTCTGAATAAAATATATTTATGGATTGATTTTCGAATGATTAGACATTTTTGAAAAATTGCAAATAGAAGAAAGCGAAGAATTGGGGAGAGACGTATCAACGACCAGAGAAGGTTTGCACTTTCAGATCTCAAGTATTACGAATATCGAACAAAATATCATTGCGATTATTTTTTTTATTTTTTTAATCTTTATACATTTTGTATGATTTATTCCCTATTTTGTATCTTTTAACAACTGTAACGGCGGTGAAGATGCAATCACAATTTTCATTTTAAATGCATCAAATATCTTGGGTCAATCAAAAATCGTCATAAACAACATAAAAAGTGTATCAATAACCCTAAAACCATGCTAAAAAAAACGAAAACAGTCCCAGTTATTTCTGAAAAATGATAACAAAAAATACTCAAAATAATCCTAAATTTCCCCTAAAATCAGTTTAAACACCCTCTAAAAGTGTCCTAATCTCTCTCCAAAAATCGTACTAAAAAATCCAAAAAATTATTAAATATTATCGAAAATTTAACTTAAGTTCTGGAATGTCCTAAAGTCGACCCAAACCCTTCCTAAGAGTGTCTCTGAATTCCCTCAAAAAACGTAATAAAAAATTCCAGTAAACTGTCATAAAAACGATGAAAAAAACACTCACTAAAACCATAAACGGAAACATCATTAAATTCCATTTCAATTTCAAATGTTCATTTATTAAAAATTAAAACTCGTTTATGAATAAGTCGAGAACGTGGCTTCACATTTATAAGGCGTTCGTTCATTTCGAATTGAGGTTAGGCTTTGACATATTGAAAAATGGCTATAAACTCCGTATTTTTTTTTTTACTGAACTTCATTCCGTTTGATAACTTAAAATTACGTCGTCATTTATTGTAATCGTTTCGACTGAACAGGCACTAACTCTTTTCCATTAGCATTCCGTAGATAGACCGGAAATATTATATGGATATTTATCGTTTTATCATATTTTGTCGTTGTTCCATCCATGCGTACATACATATTTTGGTTTTTTTTCTTCATATATGTAACTTCCTGCCCAGTTGATAAATATACTGGGTCTCCAAGCCGATTTACATTAGAAGCTGTTCCTGATTTCCTCATTTTTGTAAGATCTATACATGGAGCTCTTGTTTCCGCTTCTAGGAGAAATATATTGTGTTTCTTTTAAAAAAAAGAATTGAAGTCTTAAAACTCGAAATCTCTCTAGACCCAACTTTCCCCCTGGATTGCACTAACCGCTCGAGAAATTGACAGAATTTGAAGTGCTTTCTCTGTGACGATAAAAATGTTGAGACTTATATTTTCGAGTCAATTAAATGATAAACAATTAAATGACAGCCAATAGATTCAACTAACCTAATTGAGCAAGAATTGAGGAGAGTGATTCAACTATGTTGTCGATAAACAATAAAGAAACGAGAATGCGAATGTCTAATTGATATGTTCATTGTACATAAGGATTTCAAATCAAAATAATAAAGAATTTCCAAAGTTACAAAGCTTTTCTGTCTGTTTAATATTTTTTTAAGCAGGTTTGACCAAAGAAATGCTCTTTTTCTACTCGAAAAAATCCAACTCCACAACGAAATGCTTTCGGCGCCTTTTCTCGGCGAATTGTCTGATTTACTAAGGGAAAGTCAACGGTTATAAATTTGAAAGAATTCATTTCAAATGCGTTGATCATGGTCGAGAAATGTACACAAACTGATGCAATCTATCTGGACATTGTAAAGACTTTCGAATCAGTCAACGCCGAACAACTCAACAATGTTCTCTTATGAATTGAGTCATATCTACAGGATCACTAATATAGAAATTCAATGCAGCCATGACGAACTCCATTGAGGTTACATCGGAGGCTGGACAAGGAAACCCGATAGGTGCAACGTTTTTTATGCTATTTATCATTTATATTTGTCGCGACACATTAAAGACTCAATATTACAATCGTTTGCTGATGACACACGCTTATGGAAACATATTGAATGCTATAAATTAAAATTCATATCGTATAATCGAGGAGATTTTAAGTTTGACTTTGAATATTCAATTGGAATCGTATTCAACTTTGTGATAAACATTCTTGGAAGGGAGTTTGAAAATTCAATGGACACAATCGATGTCTGCTGCTCCGAATTCGACGAGGCGTGTAGCTGGGCATTCGATTCTGTCACTGTTTATTGATTATGATAAATGGAAATGAATTTAAATAATGTGTAACTATTCAGTCTGTGATGGTGAATAATAATAATATTAATAAAATAATTTGACGCAAAGAATTTCTTCAAGCCAATTAATTATATGCTGAGCACATAAAGTCTGTTTGGTTATTTAAAAGTTCCTAATTGTGTTTTCTATTTAATTGATTTTAAATAACGCTGTTGACAAAATAATAATATTTTAACACCAAATCATCAATTCATCTAATTCAGACATCAAATGAATACAAAGTGGATATGAAGTGAATGTTTTATTGAAATATCTGTACAAAATTAAATATTTTGCAAAGTTAAATATTCATGTTAATCTCATTGAACTCATTTTTCATGTTCAATATCTAATAGCCTTTCTTAAAAGAATAAACGAACCAAAACTTAAATTTATCTTATGTCGAATGGTTAACATATTTTCATGAATTGGTGGAGCATTTGCGGGATTTCAACTGTACGTGAAGACCGCCAGCAGCACGCACTGTTATTCGAAATATTGGGGTAATTTTGGTTTTTCCATCAACTGGCAGTAGTTCGAATTCTCGTAATATTGTGGAAACAATGGTTTTTATTTCGTTCAATGCAAATTTGTAGCCAATACAATTTCTTGGGCCGGCGCTGAACGGAATGAACGCGTATGGATGCCGTTTTTCGCATTGTTCGGGTGAAAAGCGATCGGGGTCAAAATGCTCGGGGTTTGGATAATATTTAGGTAACCGATGTGTTGCATATGGAAATATTAGAATATTACTGCCACTGGGAATGGTGTATTTGCCGGCACGTATATCATCGGTTAGACGGCGCGCAATCAGCGGTACACTCGGATAAAGTCGAAGAGTTTCTTTGATGCATTGTTCTAAGTAGCGCATATCCCGAATGTCTTTCATTGTTGGCGCACGATTATCGCCCTCAAATATTTCGTCCAATTCATCAATGCATTTTTGTTGACATTCTGGATTTGTGGCCAATAAAAATATACAGAATGCCGTTGCAGCACCAACGCTGTCCTGGCCGGCAAGCATGAACGTGCAAGCTTCATTAACAATATCCATGTCGGTAAATTGTGGGTTATTTTTTGAAATGTCGAGCATAAAATCCAGAAGGCATTTGCGTTGCGGAACTTCGCCCCTACTCAACGCTTCACGACGAATCTTTATCATCTAAAAATGAAGATTTGTTTATATCGATTTTGTTTATTGAATTAAATATTGAATGGATAATCAATCCATTAGAAGGTTCACCTTTAAAGTAAATTCATCTAAATTTCGTTTCTGATCAAATTCAGCTGATGCTGTTTCAGTAAGTTTATAGATCCAATCGAGTAGCAACCATGGTTTTACAATACGAAGTGGCATCACCAATTTACCTCTTAAATATTGGGAAAGACGAAAAAAAAAAAAAAATCATAAAAGTGGCCACCGATACATTTCAAATTATCATTCGATTAACAGAATAGATTCAAGAATAAAATTCTTTTTAACAGTTCCAATAAAAGTAAGAAGAAGTAAATTACTTCCTGAATGGTGAATTTTCCATATTGATGTCATTTTTCCTGAGAATGGGGACGCCAAGAACTGATTCTAATTAAAAAAAAACAACAACAATTTTAAGCAGCAATTAAAGAAATCATTGAATCAATAGGGCTTTACCATTCAAAATGTCGATAACGCATTGATTCACCAGATGAGTAATATTCAATTGGCTCGGACTGTTTTTCAATTGCTGCACTAGAACATTCGAAGCGTCAATGAAAGTGCCAAGGAATTGTTCCAAAGTGTTTACATGGAATGTGGGCTGAATTAAACGCCGATGAAAATTCCACTCGTCCGCTGGTTAAAAACGAGAAAATCACAACAAAACATAGTCAATTAAGAGAATTAATTGTGTGCTCCGAGAACATCTCGTTCTCTTTTCGATGTATGGTGGCGCACAATGCTATTTGCGTCAATAATTTTGCATTGAAAACATGTTTGTAATTTAATTTTCAATGAAATTTGATCACTTTTCGGGTGACACCGAACGAACGGAAAAAAACTCTTTCAATTTCTCACCTGAACTGGTTATTAATCCATTTCCAAGGAAATTGTGCAGTAATTTGTAGAAAAATATTTTTTCAGTGTGCTTTCGTGAGGAGAGTACCGTTTGCAGATCCTCAGGATTCGTGATGCCGAAAAATGGAAATATTAACACCCAAATGCGCACCAATCGACCGTACAACATTTCGGCCGGCTTCACGTACTGTTCCAGCACTGTAAAAATGCAAATGAAGGTAAATAATACAGATAATTCAGATGCGCCAAAGGACACACATTTTCGGTGAATACATTTTATCGCTTATTTTTAATACACTAATCAGCGCCGAACATACAATTTAACTGCTTTCATAGCTTTAATTAAATTTTAAAAATAAATTCACATAAATTCTGAATGCATTTCGAGAGGAATAACCGTGTTAATGTTATGAACTTGATCGATCATAAACACTTGCACACTAAAGAGTGTTAAAATAATAAAAAAAAAACAAGTTAAGCGAATATCCACCTGAATATTTATATTATATTACATCGGCAAAATTTGGACACGGTGACTGACAATTCGCATCAAGTGAAACAGTTGATGCACGAAATGAAGAAAAACAACCGTTCGGTCAGAAACATTGAAAACCGTATAAACATCTTTTTTGTGGTCAAGGCTATGATATGCTTCAGTTCCATTTGTTCACATCTTTCTCTGGGTGTACGTTCACGAAGAAGAAACTAGAATCGCTTTCGATGATTGAACGCTTCAGGCTGACAAAACCAATTTGCAAGTATTTATCCATCGCAATTATCGCTGTATGAGTGTGCACAGGTTAAAAATATTGTTATTTTCAAAATGATTGATTCTCATTCTTTTGTATTCAACCGCCCATTTCCCTTGCGTACGGATGCCCAAGTAGGCGTGTGAATAGAAGCGCAACCAAATTAGCAACTGAACCAAGTTCTCTTGTGGTTTTTTGCGTGGTTTTGTTTTCTCGCACAATATAAATGTGTCTAATGAAATGAATAATTGTTGTTATTTCCTTACTTCCTATCACGCGACATCTACTAAGCTTACACTTTATTATTTTTTTTTTTTTTTTTTGAGTGTCATCGTGAAATTAATTATTTGGTTTTGTGCACTTGGCAAATTGGTTGTGTCGCGCAGCTCGGTTATATTAGAAAAAGCTAATTATCATGTTCTTGCACATTTCTGTTGAATCACTGACCATTATCGCGTCAAATAAAAGCAAATAAAGTGAACGGTAAACACGGTAAATACGACTCACGCCGGCAAAGCCTCATTGCTATCGAAGTTGAAAGCAATCAGCACTGATTCACACGAAACGTCCTGACATTGAATTTCAATTGCATCTTCGAAACATAGACAATTTTTCTGAATTAATTCGCGATGTAAAATGTAATTATTGTTTTTTTTTTTTTGAGAAATGTCTTTGCTAAAATTGAAAAGTTTTTCCAACTAATCGCTTAGAATATTTCAATTTTTTTTGAATTCAAAACATTAAATATCCGAAGCGTTATCGACAATTGCTAATCACAATCTGCTATCTAGGTTTTGCGCTAAGACAAATTCTGGCACCCTTGACACGAAATCGAAAAAGCTTTACATTAAAACAAATGGTGAAAAGACTCTTAAGACTCACTTCTACATGTTGTCAGTCGAATGTCAATTTATTGCCAACACATCCTCTGTTTATTTCCCAACTGTTTGTGTGCGATAAACATGGCCGTATATGATTACTACGCGCACTTTTTCTTTCAAACATTTTTGCAATCAATTCAGTGTAAATACTGTGGTTTGGGCAAATCGAATTTATTTTTAGGGTTTTATTTTGAATCTAAAAACGTTTTACACTCAACTGTTTGCTCACAATGATTTTCTGAAAGCTACAAGTGAGTGCATGCCCTAGTGCTATGGTTTCGCGAAGCCAGCTGGTCGATTATGGCTGGAAATGTTTTTCCTATGAACAACTAATTCAATGAAAACTGGAAAAACGATACTGTTCTGCCTTCCATAAGAAATATATTGCCAGCAGCTGGCCCGTCATAGCTGAGCAGTAGCTGCTCTCAGCAGTTGATACCAGTTTAGCAAAACCAGAGGACTGATGCTCCCGGCTTGCTCAAGTGAAAATTCTGGAAACAATCTTGAAAACAATCAATAAGTTGCTTTGTGAACATAGAAATGCAAATATTGATACTTTATTAGTTGTATAACAATTGAATGATCATTAATGCGCAAATACCGGAAAAACAAATGCGATTGATCAAATTTAAATAGATTACGTATTTAAGATGCATTTATTTAATCACTGAAGTGGCAATTGATTGACCATTGGTTGACAATCAGTTTGCGTTTACAATGTGCTGCTTCAATTCTTCACATTGGTGAGTACTTCACAAAGTACATTGCAAAACTCGTAGCAAACACGAACAGAAAGTCAAGATTTCCCGATGCTTTTTGAATAAAAATAAATCACATCGAATGGCTATTTGAAGAGACACAGCCGCTCTGCGTCGATTGTTTGTTGATTCGAAATGTAAACAAACGTTGATTATTCAAAAGTACATAGCACCCGATGTACGTCGTAATAGCATGCGATTTTACATCATCATTGTTTGTCGATGTCGCATATTCTTCCATTTTATCTGCATAAACATTGAATAATGATTTTCAGTACGTGACTTATGTAGTTGACATCAAACAAATTGAGCTGGCCAATGCAATATTATTAGTTTTTTGTTGACATTTCAAATTGGATTCGTCATCTATCTACGCTGAGCCTCCTTCTTTCAGGCTTGCGCACTACACAATATATGATCGGCGAACTGACTTTAATACACACAAAAAACAGCCGACGATAACAACCAGCCTTTTTTCAGCACCACCCACTTTTTAGGATTTCTTGAACCAGATCTCTGAGTGAACATACTTAATTGTTTATTGTGTTTTTAAGTGCACATGTACTTGAGATACACTAGAGCAGATGGGCCGCAGTGCCTATTGTATTATTCAGTGCATAACATCTCATTCCCATTCTAGGCCAAATATTTGCCGAATAAAGAGTTAAATAATTAAATGTCAAGGCGTCGTCGTCGTCTTCGTCGTCGAAAAGCGTAAATATTATCGCTAGTGTTGATCGATAAAACAGAAAAGTAACGAATTAAATAAATAAATTGAAGCTTACTGTTTTTCTCTCCTACAGCCAATATGTTGCCGATTAGAAATCGCGCTGGCGGTCCTTTCAGTTTAAAGCATAGGACAACAGATTTCAGATAGCCGGATATTGCATACAAAATCGTACCTAAAGTTATCATGATGACAAATACCATCAATTCCGGCTGATACGCTCGTTCTAACTGCAAAATTCATCGAAAAAACGGACCGAAAATCAAACAAAAATTAGCAAAACCAATTTTTTATCTCAAATTTAAACATAGAAATGTATGTCAACTTGCGCACCATGTGCTATGACTTGACCATTTCAGCAATGAATACTTCTTCATGTCCATGGAATAATTTCAGCTCACGAAAAAGGAAATAACGTAAATTTCTCAAAAAATATCATTAAAATAAACAGATCGACCGAAATCGTATTTGCCTACTTAGTGTCTTAAATTGTCAATGGTTGAACAAAAGAGATGAGTTTGTTTGCACAAGTTTGTTTGATACATAGAGCTTAAATGTGTGGCGGCGATTATGTGGTTTCTTTAATGTATGACAATTCGAGCTAGTTCCAGTACAAACAACGCAACATTGACCTTCACCTCACTGTTAAAATGGTAAATGAATCAACTGGCCCAACAAAATCAGCAATTGAATCAGCGAATAAGCCGAACTATTTATTTTGCGGCCAGTTGCTTGCAGAAACGAAATTCAGCTAAAAATTATATGCTTCTGCTGTTCGAATCAATTGTTGATGTTGTGGGGATGAAGCACAGGCAAAGGATACATTGATGGACAGGCTCAATAAACAGAGTTGCTAAAATTGCTTTTGATCACACACACACACATATATTGTTCGTGGTCCTTCTTTTGCAAAATGTTCAATCATATATACTCACTCTTTTTCACTTTGAACGTCAGTGAAAATGAGGCCACATGTCGAAATGTCCAACAAAAAAAATTAGTTTCGACAAATGAAAATATTCATTTGACCGATTGGCTCGGGAACATTGTCAAACTGATCCATTTGAAATATACTTGAATACTGAAGCGCACAAAATGCTTCTATTTTACGAGCCAAGTAACAATTAATGATGAAGTAGCATATTTCATAACATCCACTTAAAACAATAATTAATATTTGCCAAAGAAATGTTACATTAATTGCTGTAATTAAATCGTACCGCTATAATCGATGCGCAAAGATACTCATTTTTTATCCACAAACCCAATGAAAGGACGCTTTTAAGTCGCAGATTAGACATTCAAAGCACTATTTAACGCTACCGGCAAATTTTCTGGCTATCAACAATAAAATGGCAAAATAATTAATATCGAGTCCTGCAGTTTTACGTAGAACAAGTTTCTTAATTGGTAGCGAGAGCTGGATTGAATAAGATTATTAATTAAGAATTTTATTCATGATATAGAAGTTGCTGGTATGAAAGTGTTGCGGATAGTTTCTGGAGTTTCGCGTCGAGATCAGTGAGAAAATAGAACCTGATAAGAGATGATTCGATGGGGGAGGAAGCAAGTAAATCCAGACTGCGATGGTTTGGTCATGTTAAATGGATTGAAATGAGCGAATAACGAAATGGATTCTGTTCGCCGAAGCTGATGGCCTATTTCGTTCCTGTTCAATGTGATTTGAATCATTGGGGATATGAATGACGTGATGAAACTCAAAACTTGGAGAGAAGTATTGTCAAAGTTGTAGGAGGCTAATCATTTCGAAAAACAGACCAGACACTGAAAGACACTAATGGTCTATAAACGTTTGTTGTTGTTGTTATTGTTGTTGTTGCGATTCTACGTAAAATTGCGCTTGCTAATTTGTTTAGCACATCGAATATTGTCATCAGGCAAGGAAAGATTCTCGAATGTCTTAATTTTTTCTGCTTTTTGCTTTTCTTCTTTAAATGTGTTTTTATAAACAAATTTAAATAAATGAAAAGCATCATAAATGTCAAGTGCTAATGAATGTATGGTCTTTCAGAAGACTTTTCAAAAGCAAAGATCGCAATGCATTTTGACAATGTTCGAGACAATTATTGAGTTTAATATGCAAGCAGTAACTTATTATACATTCACCATTTCCTTGGGAATACTTGATCCTTGGAAGACGTGAAAAATAAAATATTTTTCCCGCTTAATCAAGTGAAAAGGTCCATTGTCAAGGCCGATTAGGCGTCACAATGAGCTGCTGGGCAAATGATAGCACAGATTTGCGAAGAACTCATACCCATTACGTCGTTTCACGTCAATCTTATCAAAATATTTAATGTTTCAAATTGAGATTGATATAAAAGCTAGTAATTGTAGCATATTTTTGAAATTTTTTCGATGAAAGCTCTAATTTGATGCTGAAAACCGACTCAAAGACACGAGCAAAGATATTTGGTATCATTGATTAGATCGATTCGAGTATCTTAGTCTGCATTACATACTTAACACCTCCTGAACCCGAATTCAACACACAATCCATTCAAAATTTGGCATCAATCTATAGATAAATAGTGTAAGGACATCAATAATTACCACTTGATAGACGACCATTTTTCGCCACAATTTCCTTTTTTTCAGGCGTCGAAAATTTGTTGATTTATCAAACAGACTTGTATTTTTTACGTAGATTTTTATTTGAATTTCATGAATCGGTTTACTAAAGCATTCTTCACGTTTTGTAGTTGTCACCAAAATATTTAACAATTTTACACTGTCCGCACGGAATCCGCTCTCAGCAACGTCAGCACTTTCTTCGAAATCAAATCGTTTTCAACTCAGGTTCACATATATTTGGGTAAATTCTATTAGGAAATCTGATTTTAATTTCCAATTTTTTTTTAAATCTTCTAACGAATATTGATGAGGATTTTTCACAATTTTCCCGTTTCTGTAATTTGTGAATTGAATGTATTTTTGTGATTTAATGCGTGAACAGAAATCAATTCTTCAAGCATCGGCATAGATGCTAAACATATCAGATACTAAACGAAAGACACACGATGTCAGTGATTATATCGAGTTGCTATTCTCTACATTACTGAAGAATTTAAAGTGGCAGTGTGCGCACACGCTTATACACCTAACGAATACAGCGCGATGAAAACAAAAGTCAAGAACTGTGTTTACCATTGGCATGCTGCAGCCACCAACGACACCGTCATCACCGGATTCGTTTTTTGCGTCATACACTCATACGTGTCCTGAATTAGTATAAAGGCACCCAAATTTACGGAGGTGTTGCGTTACGAAGTTTTATATTAATAACAACGACAGTGACAACGTTAACCGAAATTACTCTTCATTGTATTGTTTCACGCGTTTAACGTTGGGTGTTCGTCGCAATCGGAACATATTTTCTCTTGGTAGCGCCGCCGATGATGTTAACAACATACGTTCAAATGCTTTTTAGATTGCGATCGAGAAGGGATGAGAGTTTTTTGAATGAGGAACTAAAGCGTAAAATCTCGAAGCTTTCTATAATATAATTCTATGGTAATTGTATTTACACGCACTTTTGTGCAGATTTTGTAAATATTCGGAATTTAGACAATCATTTCAAACATTCAATCGACTATGATATTGACATGATTGAATCCCTTAGATCGATTCCCAGCACATTAAATCCAGGGAGATAAACATGTCACTTATTTTAATTCCAATTCTCTCTATTAATCCGTCGAGACGACGCACGCATTGTATTGGAACATTCATTTTGGGCATATGTTTGCTCAAACAATAATTCTTGTGATTCATTTTGACCGGCTTTTGAACTTGGCTATTAGCTACGTAATATGACACTGAAGGAGAGAGTTCTAGCATGTAATTCTCATTTGAAAACCTTTTGATTATCGTCGAAGATTAGTTGCGGAGGGTCAAGACAGTTCATACAATAAGATTCAGTGGCTGTCTACATCGAACAAAACAAATGAAAATTGCACACATTCATCATATTAGAATATATTTTTTTTCAATCGCCAAAATTTGTTGATCAACATTTTTGGATGTATAATTTTTTTATTTGTTTGTCTTATTTGGCAGACGTGCCAGTAATTAAAGTTGAATGTTCACTTTTTGGAAACAATACACGAAGATTATTTATGGAATTTTTAATTAGCACCAAAGTATAAATGAAAATGAATGTTTTCAACTAGGAAAAGATAAAGCGGAGTTATGGTTTAATCGAATGTGCTTGTCGCTTGTCCGCGGTCTAAATAACCATTAATTGAGAATTAAAATGATCGATTTTCAGGTTGTAACATCGCATCCTAGAAAACGAAAAGAATTGTAGAAACGAATGCAAACAAGCAGAAATGGTGGGAAATTCATACAATTGCAGAACACTAAGGTGTTCATCTAATGGACCATTGTCGGTTCAATGGAGAAATGATGGCTTGATAATGGTTTATTTAATGGTAATGGCAAAAATAATTTAATTTTTATATTCTCTCTTCAGATCAGGATTTCACAACGAAACAATTCTTATCGCATAAAAATCCTTAAATAATTTTTCGATTCTGTTTGTTCATGTTTTTTCACATGTCGCGGCTATTTTAACAGCCAAAACATGAATGAGAGACAATAATGGCCGAATTTAAACGAGACTTGGCCAATTATTGTTGACGATGGGGACTAAAATATTCGGAATGACTTGGCCAATTTTTTCTGCTTTTGATTGCATTATCATATGCTGCAACAATTTCGATGAATTGTGAGCCATTTATTCTTTGTTTTTTTAGTTTGCTGAAGAATACATCAATCTAAAAAAAAAAAAAGAAGAAAAGAACAAAGTCGTTTTTCGACATACCGGCCATTTGTCCGTCCAACGCATGAGGATGCTTAAAAATATGACGTTTTGGCGTGCATCATAGCAGGATTTCAAGATAAAATGCCATTCTACGTCACGCCACCCCAAACCAGACTGAAAGTAATGTCTTATGACCGAAAAACAGTTTGTTATGATAAAATGGAATGCTGAATATCGTTCACGGAAGTATTAAAATAAATGCCACAACGCATATTGAGAATCATCCTCCCGTTGCAGGCAGCGCCAACATTTATTTGTTCTCCGCTCAAATGAATCCGATAAAATGCAGTTAATCGCATATTACGCATGGACAGTTTCGTGTTTGACTTCCTTCACCATAAACTACTATCTGTTGAAACCATCTTGTGTGCAGCAAATTCGGAGAACAGATAAAATAAACCAGTGCTACTACAATTAGGCTTCAATCTACCTATTATTAAAGATCCCGTTTGCCTCGATAAATTCGCAAATGCAAATGATTGAATTTCATATTTTTGCTGCGTGTTTGCCACCTGAGAGAACGAACACCAATCGCACATTTCTAGCAATAACATGAATACATGTATGAAAAAGAATGATTCAAATTGCATTTGTGACGAGAAAAACCGAACACATTGATTGTAAACCGTTTACTTGAGCTACATGCAAATTTGAACTCTTGCTCATTCATGAATGTGGGCGAATTGAACTTTTCAGTCGTTTCAAAAGGTGCTTTAATTTATGAGCTGTTATGGTTTTCGCTCCGGAAGAAACTAATGAAAGGAATCGACACCGTGAGAATGCGATGAGGTTTCAATCAACTCAACGCTGGCAAGGAAACTCATTGTCATTGCAATCGTTGGCACCACGTGCCAATTCCAATAGAATGTGTTGCTTAAGACGAACAAAAAAGCGAAGGTCATTGTCATCCTTTCTATGCACTTGCACCATGAATGAGAATTGTAAAACGTAAAAACGAAAAAAACTGGTGGCGCCCGCGTACACACATGCATTTATTGTTTATAGCACATTTTTGTGTCAAGTGTCACAACAATTGCAACCGACCAAACAAAAAAAGTAAAAGTGGTTTGGTGCATTTGCCTTCTATCACCATGAACCTGGGCATTGTGAATTTTATATGAACCTGAAAAATCTTATTGCATTATAAATTATATTGCGTAATTCTTTGATATGGCAGTTTTGCTCTCATTATCCGATATAAGCGAACTGGGCCCTATTTAACCAAATGTGCTCACGCGAAAATATTATCCAATGAATTTTAAGTTGGAGCTGCCATGGGTAAACCGAAAGATCCGGGCAACATTTACGAAATCGTACTTAAATACGTACAATCGTACCAATCTTTCTAAAAGAGCGGCCAGTTAGTAAATATACATTCGCCGGTTTTTGACAATAATGAAAAATACAAAATGTCCTATCCAAAAAATCAGAAACAAAAGTGCTCAGTTTGGTGAAGAATCAGAAATATCGTCGAAAACTGAAAGTGATGTTTGCAGTAGAACCAATTTACAGAAATGTTCAGACGAGGATGCTACAAAAAATTCAGAACAATCAAAGCCCACCAAAGCTTCAGTTCTAAATCGCTTTCAGATCAGAAAGGTACTGCATCATTAGCTTGACAGCGAACTGCAATGAAAGACTCAATTTGTCAACACAAACCGATCGAACAAAGCATAAGATGAGATCAAATGGAAGATTGGCAACGAGAAATGAGTCGACCGGAATAAAAGTGAGAATACACCGGCTCTAGATCAGTACTGCGACTAGATAATCAAAAACGCTGAAGTGAACCATGAATATTGTTGAGTGGCAGCAGCGGTTCTTAATTTTCGCTATCAATGTTCATTTTACACTAAAAATAAACATTGATAGCGAAAATTATGGACCGCTGCTGCCACTCAACAATATTCATGGTTCACTTCAGCGTTTTTGATTATCTAGTCGCAGTACTGATCTAGAGCCGGTGTATTCTCACTTTTATTCCGGTCGACTCAAATGGCATATGCAACGTGTATTTCTTGGCAACTAATGCTGAAATTTCAAAGAGAGATGTTCAGATCAGATGTAAAACATGGATCCCCAAATCGAAAAAAGAAATGGGTTAACCCGAGCATATGGCTCAAATTAAAATTGCAATGACATGAAGTAGAAGAATTCGACTCCATCTTTATTAATGAATTTCACGGAAGAACGGCGAATTCTATAAATGATCTTCATCGAACGTTCGTACGGCTTTCGACTTTCAATTAGACGGCACTAATAAAAAAAAAAACACGTTGAAAATACATAGAAAATAATATTTTCAGTGAACAATTCTACTGGGCCTTTTGCCTCGAAAATAATCAAAAAACACTTTCATAGACAAACTGCGTTAAATGAGCGCCAATTCGAATCAACTAATACATAAAGAAAATGACAGCTCTCATTTGAAATACATTGGAAAACAATGAGAATATTTTCGCGTTGACATATTTGATGAAATAGGGCCCTGGAAGTACACAATATCGAATTCCACAGCAGTTCCATTCATTGTCGAATGATGTTTGTAAAAAAATACAAACTTATGTATCCAGCACATAATTGATCCTCTTCATTTAATTTGGCCTTTTAAATCCGACAAACAAGCGCTTCAACAACATTCAGCCAGCCCATAATTATTTTCAACAACAATTTCGACGAATTAACATTGCTGCGTGTTTCAACTTTACTTTTAGTGGAAATGTAAAGTTGAGAAACAAATAAAACGCACGTAAAAAAGGGTTTATGGTATTTTCAAGAGACAAAAATAATCGCAGTTTACGGATAGAATTTTTGGAGATTCAGTGACGACAAAAGCTATATCTTTCTCGAACAAATTAATTAACGTCGATGTGTTAAACGTCTAAATACCCGTTTCAGTAAAGGCCGGAGTTCAAAATTCCCGCACAATGCTGTTCGCTTTATTTCCAAAATCATGATTTGGTCCCCAAATTTAAAAGAAAAAACTAAATTTTCTGCCATTAAAATCGAATTCTGTTCGTTTGGAAGATCAACGGTTTTTGTATTTGTGTTTGTGAAAAGGGAAACAAAAGATGTGTGTTCTCTATTCAAATCGAATTGAAAGGCGAGCTCAATATGGTGAAAACCAACTCAAGGTTGAAAAGCCACTCAAAATGTGATTCGTATAGCCAAGTTGACACTGATATTGTTCTTGAACGAATGCCAATTCTGCCTGTTTGCAACCCGATTCAAGAAAACGACTAAGGTCAAATGAGAAAAATAACAAACACTCGATTGGTCCAGTTTATGAAGTAGGTTACTCAGCAAAATTGGATCAATACAGTGTGGCGTTGCAAGTGAAGAGGTTTTGAAAATATTCCATGTTCAACTCACAAACACTCTCTCCCTTTCCCACACACACACAAACCAACTAAGAACAAACAATAAAAAACAGATAAATAATGCAAATATTTTGAGTGGTTTACTTATTTTTAATTCGTAAATAATGCGTGGTGTGATCTTACATAACTACCTTATGAACAAAATATTTAGAAATTCATCATTCCTTCTAAGAACATCAATGAATCGACATTTTCAATGGCTGCGTCGACATCGCGCTTCTGAACGGTTTTCTTCTTTGCTTGGGCGGTGTGCAAAAATGCCTCACTTGCCAACGATTTGATGAACAATTCGGTCGCTTTGGTCACCAAGAATGTACATTCACCGGTTATCAATGTTACATCAGGATCGACTTTCATAATGTGTTTCACACGTGCTGTTGGCAGCTGAGCAAGACGATTGTCTGTGTTGTCTTTTGTTTTAGTCTCATTTTTACTCTTGCCTCCCGGCGCTAAAAGTAGAATTCATTTTAAGTTACACTTTCAAGTTCAAAACAAGAAATTTAGTGATGTTGTCCAACATTGAGATGGATCAAGACGGTTGTTCGAACCTGAATTGCGATTATTATCGTTGGTCGTTTGTTCGTTCGTGTCTTCAGCATCGTTATCCTCTTCAACATATTGGTCGGGCTCATCCAAATCATCAATATCACTGTCTTCGGCGAATCGCTCCCGGCTCTTGTTATTCATGGACTCATTGTTGTCGGTGTCTGGAATGTTTTCACTGAAATCTATGTCTGGCGTTTCTGCAGCGTCTTGCATTTCCGAAAAATCAATGTCTGGTGTTTCTTGTTCCATCAAATTATCGCCGAAATCTAGATCAGGCGTTTCAGCAATTACTTCACTTTCAGATGCCATCATTTGTTTCTAACAAATTCACAAAACACAATCTTCAACGATATGCAACGAAAACACTTTGCGCGCAAAACTTTCAATTGACATTGGCAGTCAATATATTCATTGAGCAAATGGCGAGTTCAGTTGATGAACTGTGAGGTTATATCGTTAAATTCACGGCGAAAAACTGTAAAACCGAATCCATGAACCAGCCATATAGATAATTCGAGTAAAATATTCAAAATTCTCACAAATTCTGTGCTTTACATTCGTTGAATTTATTCTTTTATATGTTTTTTTTCTATGGTTCTGATTACAAGCTCTTTCAAAATTAAGTAGAAAAAAAGAATTAGAAGCAAAACACATTCGGCGAACTTATAAAAATATTTTGTTTTGATTGTGGATTAAATTTCTTAATTTCCTATTCATTTTCTTCCATAATACGCGTATTTGACGGTTGCTATTTCGATCTGTCTCGTCTGTCTATGTATCGCCGTATACTTTTCTATCACGTTCTAAGAAATATGTGGCCATTCGTTCGAAGTCATCGAAACTCAATTGGTCTAAGCGTTTCTCTAGGTCAATCATGAATTCCTTGGCCATCGCCTCTGATTGTTCGTCCGAATAGTACTTTTTGAATATTTTGCACATGACATCCTTCAATGGTTCTGGCTCTTTTATAACCACCGTTAATTTGGAACCGCTTTTTATCGTGGGGAATGCGCTCAATGGCTTATCATCAGCTAACGTACGTCCTACGTAGAGGATTTTCTGTCGTGGTACGGGAATACTTAATGTTTTCGCGATTTCTTTTTTCAAATCAAGAATTGTCATGTTTTCATTAACCTTCAAAAAAAAATGCACAATGGATTTTTCGATTAGCATTCGAAACCATTCGAAACGTGTGTGTACATTTATTTACCTCAAGCTGACACTCTCCACCCTTCAACACCTTTACTATTAATTGCATTTTGTTAAATTCTTTATCGATTCTATCCCGTTTTATTGTCTATTCAATTTAAAATGCGTGAATTTTGCGATTCACCCGCGAAATGTTTACTACGTGATTTCTAAAATTTCTTAAATTACCTATTGCTTCTTGAGATTGAGTCGCAAGTTGTTTTTGTGACAGTATCACAGAAATATATAGCTTTGGCTATTGAATTCGCCACAACTATAAATCGTAAACAGACGGCGTTTGGCAGATTTTAGTACGCTTACACGGCTATTCAATGCTACTTCACCGCCAAATGATCCAATAGATGGCGTTAAGCTGCAGCGTTTCAGATATTCTCAAGCTTCTCCTAAATTCAAAAATAATTCTTTTTGATTCTTTTCCATTCCATAATTTTTTCATAATCATTCATTTACTGAATTAATGACTTGATTTTTAAGGATTTAAATAAAATGTTTGAATGACTTTGGAATTTAAACTCACGAATTGTTGGAAAACTTTTGTGTCAAAATTATTGATTTTTTTTTCATTCAAATTGTAAGAAACAGTAGCAATTTTCAAAGGACCAAACACAAAAAAGAAACACAATTCATTTCTGTAAAATCTCAAATTTTATTAAATTTTCCATAAAATTTGTACATTGTATAAAAAATATGATTTATTTGTAATTAAAAAGAAACCATATATTTCGCTTGGCTCGCGATCATAACGACATTACCAATAAAAAGAAGAAAAGCTAGCTAAAAGCATAAAAATGGGACGGTACCCTTGTTCCTCCAAGCAATTGATCAACTAAGACACAGCAAGTGAATAAAAGTGATGTACAAAAAAAATGGCTCATCAGAATAACAATTACAATGGAAAATTGGAAATTTCGCAATAAAAAGAAAAAATCAAAAAATAAAATGGAAAAAAATGTCGTGGCTTTTTATTTTGGGTTAAACGCTATTGCTGCAATCCTGCGTGGATTGTATCCTATTTACTACGAGTTCTATGGAATTTCTTGTGCTCTAAAATTGAGTTTCTAAATCGGTGCGTGATTTAGGATTGTCTTAAAAATCCTTGCGATTCACCGAAAAGCATGTTGATGTGTGACTTCAATCCAGTTATCGACAATAATGCCCACAACAATAGTGCGAAGAAGCAAATCTTGGCGATCAAGTCAACAGTCCACAAGCTGTTGGAAATGAAAACGGAAAAAGATTGAATTGGTTTCGATTGAAAATCGAGAGATTAATTTCACTTACACTTTCATTTGACGTCGGGCTTTTGGCAACGTAGTCAATGGCTCCTTGAGACAATATTGACGTCCACCCAAAATACTGCGCTTCAAGTACTCGAGGTCTGGAATGTCATCGGTGTCCATATTGAAACTGAAAGTTTTAATGATACAAATTAATTGATAATTTATTTGATACACTTCGTAATATAGCATACATCTCTTGGTCTTTCATCGATAGCTCGCGATACAGCCCAAAGAATCGTTCTGTACGGAAGTCCCATTGGCGAGTTGTGAAGAATTGCAAGACGTCTAAGCCATCGAAGATTCTTCGCTGAACACGTACCATGCTAAAATGGAAAAATCAATCGATTTTAACATTCTAACAATTCAATTTAAATCGATTGAAAATGTATTTTCAAAGTGCACGTTGATAATTTTCAGAAAATCCAAACACAATTTACACGGCTCGTTAAACCGAAGTAGTTACTTTGTTACACGGTGACAATTCAAACGAAATTCAGTCATAAGGGAAAATGAATCATAAAACATTCGTTAAATCAATTAGAATTAAATAGCGATTAATGTCTATTTGGAAGCGACAATGTCGGTGTGTTCAAATAAACTGTCTAAATTGCAAAAAATATCTAGATAAATTGTGAATGAATTCATATTTGAAAAGCATTTTATGAGCAATTCGCTGCCTAGAAAATATACAATTTATCAATGAAAAATGGCCAAAACAGTGTTTACGACTCTGTGAATGGGCTGTGAGGCTTTGAGAAGCCTACCATCTCCGCTGCGGTTTACCAGAAAAAAAACCAAAAGCCATAAAATTGTGAAGAAGATAATCGTCTTCGACGATATTTGCAAGGTTTTTCAGACGCTTTTCTTATTCGAAGGTCACGATTGAAATCGAAAACAATGTGAGAATTATGGATGGATTTAGGTTTGCGTGCCAAAATAGCTAAAGCTAGCTGATACGAGCGTATCATCTGTAAATCATGCTAAACTTCTTTGCTGCTGTTGATTCGCTTCCTCATCGTTTCGCAGACGATTTAACGAGTTTTTAAAAAGGTTCAGACAAATGATCATGTTCCACACACATTATGGGTCAGCAACTAACAAAATTTGATTTTTATTTATTTCCAGACACTCATTTCAATTACAATAACAACGGCAATAATATTGAGCAGCGCGCTATCATTGCACACAGCAGTAGTTGTCATTGTAATTAAAATAAATAGTTGAAAATTGGCATTAAAATGAATGGAACGCATTTAATTTTTACTGTAAACCGGGTATAAAATCAAATGAAAAGTGACGTGTGAAGAAGAATTCAGGCAGCTAGCTGAATGACTTGGATTTTGCAATCAGCTGCACTCCGAAAGATGAAGATTACATTGATATTAAATGGCGTTCAAATTAACTATGCAAATAATGTTTACGCTGCCACGCTCGCTCACACACATGTTCGCAATCATGGCAGACTGCATCGTTGAGACAAAACAGCGCATGAAAACAACGAGATGAAGAAAAATAACAGTGTCTTGATTCGGTTTGCCGCAACTGTGAAGCAATCGTGGACGTTATTGTTAATGAACCAGCAACTCGAAGCCGAAAAGCTCCAAGAATGTATTTATATGAATTTTAAGGTTGTGTTTTCCTTGCTCACTCATAGTCATCGAGCAACGATAAATAACTGCGATTTTATGGAAAAATACTATTTGTTTTTGGTGTGTGTGTGTATGTGTTTGTATCACTTTTCATTTGCTCATGGCAATGCAATGAAATATGAAGCAAAATTATGGATAATTGATTTTTACGGTGCGCTTTCGTTTTGGCATACAGCTTGTAGTTGTATGAATGTTTCGTTTCATTAACTTGAGCACAAATGCTTATAGCTATAATGATCATTCAATTTGAATGATTTACGGTTTTTCTATGATCGCTCGAGTGCATTGGGTCAGCTTCAGTCAACTGAATCAATAAGATTCGTTACACGATGACCGATAAACCGGAGATGATTGATTTTCCTTCACAAGCGTATATTTTCACTTCCAATTGTTTGTCATGCTCAAACAGAATAAGTTTAAAAAGAGTACTTCAACAAAGTACACAAGTAATTGACAAGTACGAAGATTTATTTGTATCTGAGACGCAGAAATGTGTGAAAATTAATTTTGACTGCTTACTTTCGTCTTTATGTATGTTACACACGCTGTTTGACATTGACGTCTTCAAAACCACGTAAAAATGACACAAGGGAAAAAACGCTAAAAATATTACTTATGTTGAGACTTACCGATACTTGGACGTGCGATGCACACTGGCATATTTGGATATTCGTTCTGAACAAGAATTTCGGCCAAACGCTTTGAATATGTGTATGTGTTTGGATGTGGATGGAGAAGATCGGGCGTAATTTTTTCCAATACTTTCACGTCCATCCATTTGGCGATGCTTATCAGCTCTTCAGGATCGTGTAGGCAATCGTAGACTTTTTCTAGCAGAACTTCTTGATCACAGTAACAGAAGGCGGTTGACAAATGAACGAATGCCAATAGATTCTTCATATTTTTGGACACACCTAATACACGTTTTGTTCCGGTTGTGTTCATGTCGAGAGCATCCTTCAAGTTGGCTTCGAGACGCAATGTGGCCGCACAATGAAACACAATATTGGTCTCACGGCAAACGCGATCCATTTGTTCACCGCTCAAGCCGAGATTATCGAAGGTGACATCGCCTTGAATCGGCACCAGCTTCTTCATCATTTCGGGCTTTTCATCCTTCACACGTTGGAATGCCTGTTAAAAATGGGCGAATAAAAATCAGTTGAACCATAATTTTTGCGCTTAAGTCATTCCGTTCTATGCGATTTTTTATGCAATTCACATTTAAATTGGCACGATTCACGTTCATTCAACTTGAATCGTGAAACGCGGGCTTTGCGCGAGAGCACGGGTTCTTTTGTATAGCAAGCGACCAAAGTGAGCGGTCTGCTTAAATATATGCGGATGCATTTCAACAGCTATTTGAATCTATGTGCAATGCATTTTTCAACGTGAGTTTTTACTATCTGACATATAATTTGATATCAACACTGCAGTTCAGGCTAGAGCTGCGCAAATAGATTGTATTAACAAGACTATCGAATAAAACCCGCCAAATGACAAGACAATCTCATTCGGGTGTCGCTTTTTTAGTTGATTTGGATAAAATGTATGACTGATTTTAATTTAATTAACAAAAACTCTTAATTTTGCGCAATTTCATCCGTTGCTGTTTCGCAATTCCGATCGATTTTCATGATTTTTTTCTGTTGATAAATAATATTTAAGAGAAATTTAACACGGTCGCGATTCACATAATTATTAATGTCTTTTTAATTGGCTAATATTGTCATGTAAATTACTGGCAACGTGTAAATCGAATGATCTATGTGTGTCTTTATGACAACTTCAAACAGAAATTGTATGCATTGCCTGTCGAGATATTGACATTAATTCGAAAACTGCCCGAAGGCAATTGTATCTAAGAGGATGCGCCTTGCACAAGCAAGCATAATTTTTAACTAGACCGAGATCTCATTGCCACGAGCTCATCAACTTCGGACAAAAAATTGCTAAAATAAGTGAACAGCTCTCAAGTTCGTGCGAGACACAAGTTAAATATTTGGCTGGGCTTCTACAGAATAAATTGATTTTTACATGAACGAAATCAATGACAATGCAAACCAAACATATCCCGAAACCACACACTTTTATGCAATGAATAACAACACATGACGTTATTTAATGCGATTATTTTTCATACGGCCAAAATGAATCTACTCAAATCAAGTGAACGAACAAAAAACCCAAAGACAAAGCAGTTGGATGTGTGAATGGTTAAAAATACATACCGGTATTTTGAACATGTCTTCTATACGCGATTCCGGAGACTTTCCTTTTTTTGGTCGTATTAACAAGAAAATCTGCTTCAAGTCCGAACAAGAATACAACAGTTTCTCGATCAAAACCTATAATAAAACAGAGAATGTATTACGTGACGATTGCTGCATCATGTGTAAATCATTTTAATTCATTTTAATTCATTTTTTCAATTCATTTTTTCGAAGGAATTCACGAAAAATGCACTGGCGGCTTTTCGACTGAAAATGAGAAAATTGCTTGGAAAAAATAATTGTTCGACTTACCTTGCCCATGAAGCCAGATCCTCCAGTGATGAAGATCGATTTGCCCTTATACAACTCTTGTATGGGCGTTAATTGTTCGGCTTTGCTCATTTTGATTGATTTATACTGTAATGAAATAGAAAAGATAAACGATGATTACCATTTAATTGCTGTTAATTAGCGGCATCGATCGACACAATTTTAACAGTTTGATCGGTTTTTTCTAACACTATCATTTGTTTACTTTGTATGATTTTGTCCGTAACGATTTTCTATCGATTCGTTTCGACCGCTAATAGATCAATCACAATTCAATCATCAAATTACTAAGCTATCGCTGACTGCGATTCGTAGCTCATTATTTTCGACGAGGAGTTAATTTGACAGCACACTTCATTCATGAAATCGATATTATAATGGGCGTTGTGAATGCCTGCGGTTCAATTGTTTTATTTGCATGCTAAATTTGAATGATGTACGCTTTCAGCTTTATCAAGACAGGTATCGATACAACTGTTACCATCACATCAATGTCATTATCACGTTCATCACACGAAATAGATACTCTCCTTCATATATTTTAAATCATCAGATTTAAACGAATGATTTAATTCATGACTAGACCCTGTCAATTGCCTACTCCGTAAATATTCATCTTCTCTGATCGTCTATTGAGTAAATTTGTAATTTGAATACGATTTGAGTGAATGATGTTGACATTCATTGAGAAATTGTGGGTAAACAAAGATGTTGTCAATGCATAGAAAGAACACACACGATCATCATTTTTTTTATGTTTTGTTTCATTTCTTGAATATTTGTTTCAAGCTGGAATTCACTCGAGCACACATTCGATCTTTTGTTTGTCTCCCCATTTTTGTCGTAAAAACATTTTTTTTCTTGGAGTGTTTGCCCTTTCATGATACAGTAACATTGATTACAAATGATTACGTCACGACCTTCACCATCTGCAATTCCCATGCGTGAGCCGTTGCTTTTTCAGACGATTGAAAAGCGTCAGCAAATAAAAAGTCATGCATAAATTAACGAAATAAAAATGCAAAGAATCCTATGTATGTACAATTAGGGCAACAGCATAATAAATCGTGTGCGTGCTTATGCATAAGCATGGCTTTTTCATAATTTGATCGTTACTTAATTCATGGAGTGCGCGCGGTGGCCATGGTACCTGTAAAGACTCAAATTCAATTATAACAATATTTGGTCGACTTCAAGAAGTGAAAAGGTTTTTGAAAAATGCATGACATTTCCTCATTTTGTTTGGAATATTTTCTTCAAGCAACAAGCAAGATAAGCAACTGACTTAAGTTTTTTTATGTTATGCTGGTCAGTAGCAAGATTCTTGAAGCAAACTGACATTGATTGACACTAAGACACCCCTTGCGGATCGCCGCAACGGAAAATAACTTTTGGACTTTTTATGAAGAATCATTTGTTTTTCGGAATCACAGTGTGTATTTTGTTCCATAAGATTATCGTAAACATACCAAATTTTAGAGTATATTCCAAATTAGAAAACTCGCGAGAGTAAAATTGTGAAATAATAATTTTTTTTTCAAAATTAATTAAAAAACATCTTATCTTTCGATTCAAACAGAATAAAATCACCAAGTTTCATAAGGAGTCTTCTTATTTGGAATATATTTTGCAATTAAGCTAGTTTACGATATGTTTAGTTATTTACAATCACAAAGTTCCATCTAAATATTAAATTTTATTCTGACTGCGCTCATCGAATTATTGCCGGAATTATTTTTAGCCCGTGACATTCACTTCTCATTGAAGCAACACGAATATCAAAGTTAAACCACGAAAGAAGCATGTGCACACAAATATTGGACGATTCGTTCATTAATACAATACAATTTTTTGTACTGGCCTGTTTCTATACAATAATTTTACAGAGACGATAAGAAGTAGATGATCGATAAATGAAAATTCATATATGTACAGCTTAAGACAGTGACGATTGAGCCCGATGAGTATGCTTGTGTTGATCATCTGCTTTTTACTTTCTCTCTTTCTTTACGATTATTGCACACAAATCCACCAATGCTTAAGATTTATTGTATTAGTGGGCGAAACGTAAAATTTTTGTAAGTGTGCGAATTCCCTGTGAAAGTGAAAATTAATATTTTAATTAAATTCCGAAATTCGATGGAAAAATACCCGAATCGGCTAATCGGCTATTAACAGCATTAGATGTAAATTCGATTCGTTATCGTTACGAAAAATACTGGTTATTGATGAATAAAAATAAACGTACATTTTGCATCGAATATGCGGAAGCAGCAGATTAAGTTAAAGTCATAGATGAAACGATTTCTTCATTTGGTTTGTAGTGAATGTGATCGCCAAAATAGCAGTGTCCCATTAGGGGCCAGTTATCAAACTTAAATGGCGTATTAATTTTTCCGATGCTGTAAAAAATTTACGGTGATTTGGCAGTGCTTCTTTGCGCATTCATTCGCCGTTGCTTTTTGCGTCAGCAAGTGTATTATTCACCAAGTTTTGGTCGATTTTTAGAATAAAATAAAAAAACACCCAGTTTTTAGCAAAAACACTTCAATGATTAACACTTTCGGTGATGCAGTGAAACGTGCAAATCTTGAAAACCAGTTGCTACAACCGCATTTCAAAATTGTTTATTTTTGTTTCGATTAGCTGCATGTGTGTAATCCTTCTTTTTCCATTGTATTTTTTCTATTTTTTCATTAGCTGACCTTAACATATTCAATGAATAATGGCCAAATTTGCGCTTATTTTTAGCAAAATGGTTGAGCTAATCATTAAAGAAAAAATTACCACAATCCAATATCAAAAAAATACAATACCACAAATAAATTTCCCTGAACGAACAAAAAACCAGACGCTGAAATTAAATCTCAGGAATTTTGTCTGAATGCATCCAATTTGCAGCCGATTCACGGTCAGTTAAGGTCTCGAAACCTAGATGAATTACAAACTGCACGGTAAAAAATGTGTTGAATAAAAATATCAAATCATTTGAATTTCGTAGTGAAGCCGGCCAATTACAGAATGTGAATTAACGCAAATTCCTAATGAGATATTTGAAGTTTCTTCGAAGGGGAAAAAGACGGAATTAAAACATTTTACAGCAATTAAAAGGTATTTGTACGCATACGACCCAGCCAACGACTCAATTGCCTGCGCAAATAATTGCTGCAATTATCTGAATAATTGTGCGAAACTATAAGTTCTGCTCCGTTTTCTACGAATGCAAATCCGCATTGAATTCATGAGTTTTCCGATTCTCAGACGATTGGCTGAGCACAAGTAAAGGTTTTTTTTCTGTATTTGTGAGAATCGTTTTCCCGGCCAAAAATTCTCCTGTGTTTTTATAGCCATGAAAAGTGGAGAAAATTAAAAAAAAAGATTGTCTGGCTTTTGTTTTTGGCATTGTCATGTATCGTAAATTTCACACCCATCATCAGATAGCATAAACGGCATCAAACTCATTTGTGTTTAAAACCGATGGATGCCATCGAATTATTCGATTGTCATCTGTCTGAACTGAACATTAAAATGAAAATCGAAAGCTAAGATTAACTATGTTACAATTCTGTGATCGGCGCTGTTTTGTAAGCACAGAGACACACATACACAAATCTTGGTGAGCACAATGCCATGAGACGCACAAACTCCACTCAAAAACAGCACAATAGACACGAATGAATGGATGAAACACATGATTTCTTTTTGAACGGGGAAAAAAGTCATCGTATTTTATTATTGCGATTGAGTTGCTACTATGAGAATTATGCAATGTATTAAATTCAAACCGCAGCCGAAATCCAAACGCGCTGAGTGTGCGAACGGGCAAGTGAGTGTGTGTATGTGCACGGAGCTGGTTGAATCTACGCAGATTGGAATGGTCGAAGGCGAACAACATAGCTCAGCCACATTCGAAGCGAAATAAAATCCAGTGATTTTCAACGCTTTCCGATTCGTTTGGTATTGTTTATGCTGTCAATTATTTGGATATCGCTCTTTTTTCCCGGCGAAATAAGATGCAATGCCCATGCAGACCCCGCAACGCATAAATGCATGCATCGAATTTTGTAACTTTCACTGATGATTTCACCGGTGCGTTTTCAAGTAGTTCATGTAAATTGTAAACACTAACTTTTAGATCGTTCATTGGCCGGTCTTTTGGTTTCTAGTTTCTCTTCTTGCGTGAAAAACCTTGTGAATGAGGTTCAGATGCCAGTTTGCTATGGAAAATTTGGTTCAGCACTTCCGTTTTTTGTCGAAAATTCGATTTTCCCAAGGCATTTAATAATTTCCCATGAAGTTTTGACCACCGACGACAAGTAGGCAATTGAAGACGTTTAATAATAATTACAATGTTTTGATGACAAAAAACAAAACATATGCAAGCAAAAATTAATATCATACAATTCAAATGATTTAGAATATGGATTAGTGTCACTCTATTCCTTCGACATGTACACGATCACGCGAAAACACCAATGAGGTTGCCGAATAACAAAAAGTAGCAAATAAAAATGTCCAAAAAACAATACCAATCAAACAATAAATTGAAGGAGTTTTCAATAATAAGCGTTCTGCATAAATTTGTACAAGCAATTTAGCGGGGAATGTGCACATCGAATTCGCCGTGTGCGTATTGCGAACGGTTGGGTTCATTTTTATGCAAAATTATCTTGCTCAGTTAACATGTTTCAATTTTATTTTGACCTCGTATTCCAATTTAACTCTGTTCAGTTCTAGGGGAATATAGCTCCAAATTCAAAGTACAAACCGCAACAAATATTTAGATTTTCAATGAATCGAATGAAGTTTCCCAAATCCATTGGAATAAAATTGAATAAATAAAATATTTTGAAATTTGTATGAATATTCAACGTATGTTGCGCCATTCAACCGTTTATATTACACTTGTCGAATGTGGCTGCATGCGAGAGAGGAAGAAGCTTGGCACAAAATGGATAATGCTAATTTATAACGATAAAACACGTTAGTTAAACTCTCTATTTTTCTAGCAAATATTCAGAAATTAATCGAATTTAAATGAATCTTGGGAATATTTTCGAATATATTCGGATTCGATTCAGATGATTGTATAAAATGTGTCGAAAAAAAGGTAAATTCCCCTAGGTTGAATCGGTTTTGAGAATCGATAAAAATGTACAAAGGGATTCAATAAAGCTGAACAACACGAACGAAAAATAAAACTTAAAAGATGTGTGAATGCAAAATTCCGCAATAAATTTATGATCTTCTGTATGCAAATTGTGGGCTTTCGATAGGTAAACAAACAAGCGAACAATTACAGAAGCAATCAAAATAAAACTTAAATGGATGACATTTCTTATCGTTTCTTTCTATTTTCGAAAAAAAAACTGTTTAATTTTAATCGGCAATTATAAATCACGCAGTTTTCACAAGTTTGCTGATATTAAAGTCCAATTACAATGATGATGACATTAATGATCGTTTTTTTCAATATTTTGCACATTTTTAATGAAGTGGAATTGATTTTATTGAATAAATGAAGTGAAGAGACGAAGAGATGAAGAGAAAATAAATTGGCCAAAAATAAAACGATATTTATTCTCGAATACGCACGATAAAAAAACGAAAGTTATTCTGTTCGACAGAGTGCCGAAAATATATTCATTGATATTCATGGCTTGTCTAAAAATAGACTAAACCACCACTAATCACTGGTTACTGATCAGTCAGGTGTGTTAGCATTGAACCCACACAAAATTTGCAAGTCAAAGAGCATCGTGACGCAATTTCGCGAAATCACAAAAAAAAAAAATACATCACAATATATGTTTACTTATGGTTGACTTCCTACATAGAATCGAAATTCATTTTGATCGGTCAAAGAATTGATTTTTTTGATCCAATACAATCCCGTTGGTTTCTAAAATTTAAGAAGTTTACTATAGTCTTTAGTGTATTTCGCATGAAACTCTCAGTCATTCGGTAATCGAACAGAACTCCGACCTTCCAAATTGGCCGAATCATGAAACGAGACAATTTTCCCCTCGAATTATGCGAGAGTGCGAGGAATAAGTGACGTCAATGCACCTTTACTCCATTTATTACTCATATCTCCGCGTATTTGGATGGTTTTCCATCGATTCGAAGCAATAGTTCGCAAACTTTGCATTGTAAATCAAAAAGAATCGTTTCTTGCGCAATCGCTCGTGTGTGTGTGTCTTGCATCAAAGTGGAAAATGTAGAAAAACATGTTTTTATTTGTAGTTGGCTGTGCAGCAAATGCGAGCGAGCACTGATATCGCAATGATATATCGTTTTCAGTTGCGTTCTTTGTAAGTGGCAGTGTATTTGGGCTTGCATGCGATCACCACATGGTAAATTTCATTTGTTTTATTTGGTGTGCGATTGTTGTTGTTGATGTGCTTTTTGCGTATTATTTTCGATATCGGGCCAAAACTAATGCAAACATTTTTCGGATTGAGCAATAAATATGGTTCTACGGTTGATTGCTTAGCAGACTGCCTCTAAAATTTGCTGTTACAAAAATATTCCATTGACAGGCCATCAAAGATGTGTGAACATAGGAAAATATTGTATTCTATCCAATTGTGTCGTTTGAAAAATGAGCAAATGGAAAAGAAGAAGAAAAATCATGTGCGCGGTTAAAAGTCGCAACTGCGGAATCTTCTCGAATGCTATCTCCATTGAATGCAATTGATTTGACCGGTGTTTCGTTTAAATGGAAACTTGAAGCATGACAACAAGAGCGAACACATTGGCATCGATCGGATATTCAACCTCGAAACATTGGCGCATACCTTAAGGTTCGTCGCTGACAGGGTCCAATGCTTTTTCAATATTTCAACGCTTTTGTTCGCTGTTTTGCGATTGAATGTCTATACATTTTCGGGCTGGATTCATATATTCACAACATTTTTATTCTTTGTCGATCCAATATTTTCTTTAGTAAAGTGGCATTTTGAAACCAATTTGAGATATTGACACATTAATCACCTTGATCTCACCAGCCTTTCCGTCGTTTTCAATAGCAACAGTGGGCTCGAATAATCAGTGAAAATATATGCAAATTATACTGGTTTTTCTGGTACGCAAGCATTAGGTAAAAGTTCTTTCTTCTCAAAAAATTTCCGGCATGACCATATATGGTTTTATTAGGTAAGTATTTTGGAACTGTTAACCTTGAATTCGTTTTTCAATCTTTTTTTTTTTAAATCAGCTTCGAGAGTCCATTCAACTAATATGCTGATAACAAACGCACAAATAAGTCACACAATACTTTTTGAATGAAAGAAAGAAAGAAAACAAAAGTGGCAATTGTTTGGAGCACCACCATTCACATGTGAAAGAAAAGTGACAATGTTGTATGCGGCTGTCGCGTTTGTATCGGCAATTGATTACGTTGCCCCTGTCTTGAAAATCGTGATATTGTATACTTGAAAATGGACCGTTAGATAACATGAACTTTCGCGTGTGATTTGACTGTTTCTTTTTATTTACTTTCATAAAAAAAAAAAAATCAAATTTGAGCTCGATTTCAAAAGAAAAAAGTGTTGAGGAAATGCATTTTGAGAGTGAATCTTAATAATAAAGACAGCGGAAATCGGTGACATTCGATCGGAATTATGGAATCTAGAAAAACACGAAATGAGATGCTCAAATCCTTCTTTCTCTCGATCGATTTTGAATTTTCATATCGTTTGATTTGAATTATTGATTATACTCATGCTCATTGGCCGGCAATGGCGCTGCTAGCTTAAAACTTTCAATTGTTCATCAATCGATTTATAAAATGAATACAGATTTAATTTTAAAATGAGATTGAGTTTGCATTATATGGCATACGTACACAATATCGTTTTCAGTGTAATGGAAATGCAATCGACTTTGCAAATGGTTCTCACTCAAGTTGCCAATTATGGAATGTAATTATAATTTCGTGTTTTTGGATTTGCACACACGCACGCGCAAACCGTTGAATTGACGATATATGCACGCACAATTAAATTATGTTTGAATGTATTTATTCACCTTTAAAATATCGATACTCGTTCAACAAACAATTTCAGCCAGATAGCTCGGCGTACAGCTCGATAATTTGGATACTGTTACGGACAGTGTTTCAACTTGGACTGATTCAAAATCGGTTAGCGTTTTGACTCTTGTTTACTTTTGCACATTCACGTTGATCTGTTTCGTATGTGTTTCCAGTTTTATTTGATAGCAAACGATTTGCTTGCGCCGTATCTTCGCCGTTTACATTTTGCGCCCGTTGGCTGCGCGTTGTGTCTTTGCCAATACAACCTCCCCCACCACTGGCTCGAAATACGCTACGCGATCATAGTAGTCAGTGTGATGTGTGTGCATATTTACCAGAAAATGAAAATAAATTCGGATGGATTACAGCAAAAAGAAATATGAAAAAATTAATTCGAGATGTGTGCCCCTGTCATTAATACAACCGTTGGCAAGCAATTTGTCTTTCCTCTTCACATTTTTACTCTGTTTATTGTCAATTTCGTACTCAATACATTTTATCACAATTGCAACAACATTGTAGCACAAACTTGCCAAAATGTACGCCGAACGATCGATTGAACTGACATTTGAAGCGGTCTCTCGGGTGCAGGTAAGCCCTTGAACGTGGTCGAATTTCGTCTCTTTCCATAAATGCGTATGAACGGTCGATCACAACACAAATTAAGACTAATTACCGAGTGTGAAAAATCGGTAATTATATCATTTGTTTTAACAACGTGCACCCAAATTGAAGCGATTGCATTGGAATGCACCCATTCAATGCCAAATAATTGCTTAATTTTCGGGTATTCCGAATTTTTTCATTTTCCGAAAACTGTGTGTTTAAAAGTATTGCGATCGATCCAAAAGCATCTAAACCCTCGAAATGAGTTTTCTATGCGTTTCGAACCTAAGATAAAACGATTGAAATCATTATCGGAGCAATTTATTGTCCGTGTGTACGTTCACGTTGCACGCAAAAATTTTTTGACACGATAACTCAATTTGTGTGGCTTAGATTCACGCTCAGATAGACATTTATTGGGAATAGAAACCTATTAATTTCCAGCTCATTCAGATAATGTCTTCGGATAATTCATTTAGGGTCAAGTCATTAGTTGAAATTCTGTTCAATATAATAACGAAAAATTAGAAGTTCACATTGCATCATTATGAAAATTTAAGATTTTTTTTAAATAAAAAAATAAGTGAAACACAATGTCAAGTCATTCCAATGAGATTTACGACTAGATATCCTAAAAAAATTCGGTTCTCGGAGTCAAAATGAATCATTTGAATGGGAGCTATGTTTATTTTTAAGAACAATGTTATGCTGAAGTGTCAAGTGAATTTGAATCTTATTGCTCCATCTAATTCTAGATCTAATTAGGTTCATTTATTTCAGCCTGAGCTTCCGGTGTTAACAGAGAGCAGAATGTCATCAGAATGAATTGAAGTTTTGTGTGACTTATTTTTTTATGAAGGAAATAAAATCATCCCAAAACAAATTTGTAACCCAAAAACTCTTCAAATTTCGGGAATTCTGCGGAAAAGTTAGTTTTACGCATGTAGGACCATTTATTATTCTCGGCACACCACAAAAGATCACATATAATCAAGCGTTGAATGACATTGGATGGAATCAGTCCCATTTGAAATCGGTACAGTTATTAATCAAATCATCTTGATATGAGGTTTGGGACGTGGAGTCTGTGAATGGCAGGAAATAAAGTCAAATTTATTGAGATTTTATAAGAGCTAGAAAAAAATACATTGAAATTCATTGTGAATTTCAGAAACCAACGGTGAACGATTGAAAATAACAAAAATAGCACCCAAATCAATACTATATGCGTTTCCAAATCGTTTCTTTCATCGAAACTTCGGTCACATTCACTTTTTCATTTTCAAGATATGAGATTTGTCGAGATAGTCGCTTACAAAGCATACACGGAATTTATTCGAAGAACTGATGTTCACAGCTGTTTGAATCATCGAAAACATCGATTGAAATGCATGCAATCTGGTATCTTTTCCGCATTTGTAAATGACATGCAAAACTTGAACAGAAATTTGACTTTCAAATGTGAGATTCGCGCAACAATAAAATATTAAAAAAAGTAACTCCAATAGCGAGCGAATCGCTACGATGAAAATAAAGTTCTGGTGAATTGTGAATATTTTAACATTTCTTTAGTTCAAAATAGACAAATGAAATAGCGATGACCAAATAATTTTTCATCGTAGCCTAAAACATTTGAAATTGAACAATTATTTATTTTTATTGCATTTTATTGTCGGAGGTGATTTTGAATATGCATCTGAGAAAATTGTGAACTTGAACACAAATAGGAAGAAAATGTCACAACCTTAACTGTGTGATGAACGGCGTTGATTCTATATGCAAATATCAGAGAAAATCGGAAAACCGAATTCAGAATATTATTAAAAGCCATCGAGATGGGCGTTTAGGGACCTGCGAATTTGTGCGAAAACATCGATTATGGAAAATGTCACTCAAACCGAATTTGTTCACAAACAAATTACCGCGGCTTGAATGTCTCTTTACATCAGCTATTAATTATCGATTCCTTCGAAGGAAAAGTCGAGGCAACCAAATTATTACTTGAAAATAAACAAATAAAATTCATGAACAATATTCAACACGATTAAAATATTCAGTTCAAGATAAAAATGCATTGAAACCGAATCAACATTCATATTTGAATAGAATGCGCCGAAAATTGCGAGGAACGTTGATTAGAAATACTGACATTTCTAGCGCTTTTAACCGCATCGTATGTACTAAATGTCAAGCGTGATGACAGCGACTATGGCATTTGCTGTAGTTGAGCGAAACACCACTAGGCGGGCACGGTTCTATTTTATTGCATTTTACGTATTCTCTATATTCACATACAAGTGAAACGAGAAATTGATTGTCAAAGAAGCTATTTTGAGAGTTTACGAGAGAATATTGTCAATTGTCTCGATATTTCCAAGTAATTTCCATTAATAAATTGTAAATATGATCATTAGATTGATTGTATGAGTTTTGAGTGCTGTTACTGCTTATTATCGAATCAATAGCACCAATTTTAGCCATTTTCCGAAACACAAAAATTTAATAATCTAAGTGCAAACAGGTTATGTTTACAAACGCCTATCAAATTTGAAGATACTCCGTTTTTACCATCAAATTCCACCCGGAATACAGAACAATTGAGTTTAGGATGATATAAAGAGAACAGCAATATTTTCAAGATGAAGGTATGACCATTTGACCGAACCGAGGCCTGTGAACTATAAATGTCCTCGAAGCAATATCGCATACATGCTATTTTAAAAATGCATTAAAAATGACTTAATGGGCAATGCATGCAAATTAATTACATGTGAACGATAATAATTTCGATCTGATGTAATGCGAATGTTTTAACCAAATCGGGTGATTTTTCCATTGCAGAAAATAGCTGAACAAAAACTACAGGCGTTTGCGATTGGTGCAATGGGACAGCGGCCATTGTCTCGTCGTAAGCAAGAGGAACGCCGCAAAAAGGAGGAGGAACTAACTACTCTAACTTGAGCGAAGTAAAACAAAAAATGAATATTCGTTAATATCTTTATTTGAACCGGGAAATAGAGGAGGATAATCGCGAGAAAGGCAAGTTGTACAAGCCTCAGGCGAAGCATGAAGAAAAATCGACAGATAAAGCAGTCGATCTACCGAAGACCCCATCAACCATATCTACTTTAGCGAAAAAAGAGAGCTCCAGTAGTAAAAAGGCTAGCAAAGCGCAAGAAAAGAAAAAGAGTAATTTGGAATTGTTCAAAGAGGAATTGAGACAGTAAGTCAATTTTTGTGGCATTTGAAATGTTAGGCTCACGCCTATTTTCGTCTTCGTAGAATGCAAGAGGAGCGTGAAGAGCGTTACAAATATAAATCGATAGCCAAAAGCATGATCCAGTCGGATGCGACACTGACAGCGTTTACGCGTGAACCGGAAGCAACACCGGCCACATACGGATCAATGGACAACGGCGATCCGAACACAACAAACATCTATTTAGGGAATTTAAGTCCAAAAATAACCGAACAACAATTGATGGAGATATTTGGTCGCTATGGACCATTGGCGAGTATTAAAATCATGTGGCCACGCTCCGAAGAAGAGAAACAGCGCGGACGAAATTGTGGTTTTGTCGCATACATGAGCCGATTGGATGCTGAGCGTGCGCTGCGTTGCTTAAACGGACGCGATGTCATGGGCTATGAAATGAAACTTGGCTGGGGAAAATCCGTTTCGATTTTAACGTATCCAATTTACATACCGCCCACACTTATGCAACATTATATGCCTCCGCCGCCGTCAGGACTGCCTTTCAATGCCCAACCTCAACCAAATGAAGCAGAAAATGTAAGTGTAACGCGATCTCTTAAGTGTAATGAAGTCATAATATTGTCCTCAATCAACATCAACCCGACAAAGTTAAAAAAATCGCACACATGACCACATTAGATCCATTCCCAACATACTATTCACATTTCGTCTATTTTCACCAATAATTCAAACTGAAATTTCAATCAATTGCAAATTATACACACACAGTTTCCACCGCCCGATTATTTTCGCGATTACAACAAAGATCCAGACATAAAACGTGATATGGAAGAGGTATTTAGCATTCATTCTCTTTACATTAGTTTCAATATATTTGTAAATGTTACACATTCACCTAGAGATTCATTCTTTCGAAATTTCCAAACCAAACAAAAAAAAAAAGATCCAACATGATATTTTGTTGCTTTTATTTAGTTTAAGATAAAAACCAGAAACATTTAAAAAAAAAACTCAATCAAAATACGAATCAAAAAACATGGACATTAATTTGAATTAATTTATATTTATTTTTTTTTCATTTTTTCGATGACAATTTTTTTCCAATTTATGATTAATTGCAAACCAACTAATTTTTAGCTCGCCTATAAAAGTATTGTTAAAGTTATGATTCCAACAGAACGGTAAGTTAAATTGTTAACGGTTTTATTTTTCCATTTGATTAAAAAAAAAAATCAAACAAACAAATATCGCTCAATTGTAATGAATTCGATAAACATATGACATTGATGGCGAGTAACATTTTACCCCGGAGTAGTTCGCCGGGATTTAGTAAAAGATCTATTGATTCATCTTCACCGTCAAGATATCGTAAACACCGTCGATCGAGGTCGAACTCAGAAAGTTCATCACATTCACCAAAGCGCTATGATGATCGCTCTCTCTCACCCTCATCACGATCTTCGAAATATGAGAGTAATCGCCGATACAATAGGTATAGAACTGTTGGTGTTTGGCAAAAGAAAAATATCCATCCATGAAATAACTTGTATTTTTCGATTGTCTCTATTGATTCAGGTCACCTTCGCCAGTGTCATCGAAAAGCAGCAGTCGACACTTGCCATTATCACCTGCAAACCGATATTCTACCTCTAAACGACGCAAACATCATCAATAAAATTTCTCCTTTATGTTTTTAAGTACCATCGTGACCATGTTGACATCCAACACAAGTGTAGTAGCCACATTGCAAGCTCGAGCACAAATTCAATCCAACATCATTAAAAAGAAAGTCAGAGAATGTGCAGCTTTAACAGTCAAACCAGAGTCATAATTCCAAATCAGAAATTGTTTTGTGACAAGAGAACATCAATTAATAAAATCCAAAATCTTATGAACGATTATTTTCTTCATTTTTAAGAAAACATAACGGCTAATCTAAGTTTCGGTGGTATTGAATTCGAAAAAGTAGTGTGTGTAAATGTATTTCGCTTCTATTTATTATACAACAATGTTTCCCCCACGATGTTTGGAAATAAAGCTTCTCACGCCATCTTTTGTAAATAAGAGATAACTGTTAAGAAAGTATTGAACAATAAGCTATTCACACACAGAAAAAAAAAGAGTTTCCGGGAAAAGTGAGTTAACAGTTTGGGAGATAAGTCTCTGTCCTAACTAAGAAAAAAACATGTTTTTGGCAAAATTCATTTTTATTATTCAATATAGTTGCCTTCGAGGGCGATACAGCGATTATAACGATCTTCCAACTTTTCGATACCATTTTTATAGTACTCTTTCGGTTTTGCCTCAAAATAGGCCTCCGTTTCGGCAATCACTTCATCATCGGTCTTAAATTTCTTGCCAGCGAGCATTCTCTTGAGGTCTGCGAACATGAAATAGTCGCTGGGGGCCAAATCTGGAGAATACGGTGAATTCGAAGCCAAATTCATGTATTTTTGCCATCGTTTTCAGTGATTTGTGACACAGTGTTTTTGATCGATTGTGAGCTCACGCGGCACCCACTTTGCACAGAGCTTGCGCATGTCCAAATATTCGTGAATAATATGATGTACACGTTCCTTTGATATCTCCAGAGTGTCAGCTATCTCGCTCAACTTTACTTTACGGTCATTCAAAATTATTTTGTGGATTTTTTTGACGTTTTCTGGTGTGACCACCTCTTTTGGGCGTCCACTGCGTTGTGCATCGTCTGTGTCTGCACGACTACGTTTAAATTCACGAAACCAATATTTTTTATAATAATAATACACCGCCAAAGACTGGCTGTTTTTATTCATTGTTAAGTAATTACATATCTGACAGGGAAAAGGTAAGGGTCATTAATCGATTATATCGGATCTCACCACCATTAAAAACCTGTATCTTTTCTTTTAGAAAAATCCATTCAAACATTGCAAGGTTGAATGATTATAAATACAATTTGTATAAATATTAAATTCGATAACTATGCTAAAAATATCACATAATCACAGTATAACAATATTAACAATGCTAATGAAATTTAAAAAGAAATGGTTTAATATCAATCATTGGATTTGTTGTTTTAACCTAAGATTCAATTTATCACAGGCAACTAATTGAGATTTAAAATTTGCACGAGTAGCAGATTCGATAAACAGTTCACCAATGAAGTTTGCAAGTTTACACATCTGGTTTATTGGTGCCGCATGTTCATTTATAAGTGATAGATTTTTTATTCTAAAAGTCTCCACCGACGATTCACGATGATTGAATGGGTTTGAATGAAGCACAATATCGTTTTTTATCTGTGAACATGGGATAATGTCGTTCAATACGTCGTAGAAAAACAGCAAAGCTGCATTGATACGCCTCCTTTCAAGTTTCATCATTTGCAAATTTTCCAGTCTACATTCATATGAAGAAATACGATAGTTGTTTTCGGCAGATGGATATCCTCTCAAGGCAAATATTGTAAATTGCTTTTCCACCGATTCAATTAAGTCTATCGATATCGAATGATATGGTAACCATACGACACAACAGTATTCAAGCAATGATTGAATTAGAGTGTTATATAAAGTCTTGAGAGTATTGAGATTTCTTATGTCAAAGCAAAAGCGTTTGATAAATCCAAGTGTAGATTTTGCTTTAGACACTATCATATTTATGTGGTTATTAAAGTTCAGTTTCGAATCCACAATCACACCAAGGACCTTTTGCTCTTTAACTCTTTCAAACACGTGATCCCCATAATGGTAATTTCCAATAATGATGTTCGATTGTTGTTTGTTGGTAATTGACATCACTGAACACTTGTTTAAATTTAGGTGTAAATCGTTTGCGATACACCATTGCCTCAATTTATCGATAGCACGTTGAAGCTTCAGTGTGTCCATAACGGAATTGATTGCAGCTACAATTTTAAGATCATCAGCAAACAAAGATATAAACACACCAATACCCAATTCCTCAACTATGTCGTTGATAAATAGTAAGAAAAGTGTAGGACCCAAGTGACTTCCTTGAGGCACACCCGAGTTTACCATGAATTCCCCGGAACATCTACCATTGTAGTTTACAAATTGACGACGGTCGCGAAGATATGATTTGATCCAATAGATTAGGTTACTAGGTATATTATATCTGTTTAACTTTGAAATCAATATATCATGATTGACTTTATCAAAGGCCTTTGCAAAATCTGTGTACAGCACATCTACTTGTCGTCGATTTTTAAACACAAAGTGAGTAAAATCCATGAGATTGGTCACTGTTGAACGCCTTTTAGAGAATCCATGTGGTTTCGGTGATATTCTATTTGCAACCATATCAGTTAGTTTAATATTCACGAGTTTCTCGAAGAATTTAGCTATAGTTGGTAATTTAGCTATACAGCGATAGTTTTCAACATTTGATCTAGATCCCTTTTTGAAGATTGGGTTCACGCTATAACACTTCCACTGAGAAGGAAAAAATCCGAGAGTTAGTGATTCGTTGAATATTATGTGAAGTGGAGTGCACAAAAAGGCTGCACAATTTTTCAGCAATAATGGATGAAAACCATCAGGTCCCGTTCCCTTCGATATATCAATCTTCATAAGCTCGTCGAATACAAATGCTTCTTCCAACAGGAATAAACCATTAGTTCCTCCAATGGAAGTAACTCGATTGGGTTGTAAGCCATACCTATTACATTCAAAAATTTTGTTGAAAAATGTTGCAAAAAGATCAGCTTGAACTTCAATATTAGTCGTTGATGTATCACCATAATGAAGAATTTTCGGTATATTATCAGTTTTCCTCCTGGAATTTATAATACGCCAGAATGATTTTGAGTCTGATCGAACAGTGGAAGCCATATTATTGATGTAGTCATCGTAGAGTTTTGTATTCCATGAATCAAACGCAGTGAATGCTGCATCAAACGAACGTCTATCACCCGAGATTTTGAAATACTTCCATTCCTTATTTCTCTTGTTTTTTAGGTTGCGTAGTTGAGCATTGCTCCATGGACACTTTACATTACGTTTAATGGTATTCTTTGGTATAAAGCGCTCTTTTGCTGTCGTTAATGAATTAACAAGCACTGTCACCTTATCGTCCAGATATAAGTGACGACTAATCAGTTGATTTTCCAAGCATAAGGATTACAAATACTGATTCAAGCCAAAATAGTCTCCTCTTTTATAGTTAAATGTGTCGGTATTTGGCTCAGATGAAGCAACATTGAAATGCCATTCAAACGTGAGCTAAATCGGTGGATGGAGATCTTCTACTTTGACTAACGGAGGCGGTCTAAAATTTGGTAGATTTTCGTGGTCGTTCGTAAATACAAGATCTAATAGAATTACGAATATTATTGACTTGAAACAATCCAAGCTCACTTATTGTTCCAATAAATTCAGCTGCATGTGATGGTTCCATTTGCTCTGGCAGGAGAATATTAGAATCATCATCCGCGATCCACGACACATTTGGCATATTGAAATCACCAGTCAATATAAAAATATCCGATGGACGGCATGATGAATGTATTGATTTTATGGCATTAAGATGAGATTGATAAGTTTCGTTTGATGACATTGGTGGAATATACTAATTAAAAATAAATACATTTGTATGCTTACTCAACGTTAATTTAACACAAATGCATTCAATCGATGATGCGTTGAAAATAGATATTTCTGAACAGATGAAATGAGATCGGACGGCTATCAGAACTCCTCCTTCACGTTCAAAAATTAAATCAGTTTGATCCCTATCTTTATGAAAAACGTTAAATGATGTGTCAAAATATTCAGATGAAGCGAATCGATCAGTCAACCAGGTTTCAGTCAATGTGAAGATATCATATTCGGACAAAGATGAGTTGCGATACACTTCCTTTGATTTCGTTCTCATACCACGGATATTCGAGGAGTAGATATTGATTTCCAATAAGTCCAGATGATTGATATTACTGTGGCTTGAAGTAGAATACGAACTCAAATTGGGTGGGGTAGTATCATTTCTCGCTTTTCATATTTTATAGTTGATTCTGCTGGTGCAGAGTCCGGGTAACATTTATCAAGCCATTGTTTGGTTTGCACAGTATTTTTTCCCATCAAAAAGCAGTGATGAATCAACACACGAAATCCGTTTTTATCCATGTTTTTTTCAATAACAAAAGTGGCTCCACTCAAAACGCAATAACTCACGAGCTAATCGTCCGATTGCTGTCAAATTTTGACACGAATCGTTTGAAGGTTGGTACTAACTGAAATAGATTTAATACTAATACTAACGCCATCTATATGTCAGGACAAAGACTTATCTACCGATCTGTTATGGTTCGCCAGAAAGAAATAGAAAAAAATGGATTCTCAATTCTACTCCTTTGTAAAACAATTTGGACAAAGTTCAACAGAATTATGATCAATGATAAACTTCTGAGAGTTCCTTGCGTTAAATTTTTCATGCATCATATCATAAAATTCAATATTGTAAAATGTTATACATGTCGATACACTAGTTGGTAATGATAATAATTCTCCATTTTTTTTTTTTTTTACTTTTCTCCAGCTTTGGCAGCTTCACCTCGAATAAGCCCAAATTTATACTAACCTCGCCAAGACAATTTCATTTAAAAATATCAAATACGTTTATTTCCACCTGAAATATGTAGATTGTATAAGACTAGAAAAAATATGAATAATTAAGGGCACAATGTCTGGACGAAAGTTCAAACTACGCATTTATTTCGAACAAATAACGAACACATCACACTAAATATGGGTTTTTATTTATCAAGAAAAATGAAGTTAAAATGAATTCAATGAACCGAATATGACGGAAGTATCGATTATCAATCCATGACAAAAATGAATTATTTCTTCTTTTTGGGTAAATCTTTTTTTATTGTTTTTTGAACGCCCGCTGGGGGTGTGTCTGGTGCTTCATGAACTGCGCTTAAATCTTTTGTTGAAGGCAGTGGAGCAGTTTTGGTGCTAGCCGAAGCAGGCGATTGTGGAGGCGTCGGAGCAGTGACTGTTGGTGATTGCGGTTGTTTTGATGTATCTTTTACTGGAGTTTTTGGGGGTATCGTCACAGTTGGTTTGGGCTCTTCTTTTGTTTTTACTTTCGGGTCTGGCTCTAGCTTAGACTCTACTGTAGATTCTGGCTTGGATGCAACTGTCGCTTCTGATTTGGATTCAACTTCGAGCTCTGGCTTAGTTTTCGTTTCGGTCGTTGGCTCAGGCACTTTCTCTACGTCTTTTGCAACTGCAATCTTTTCTTGTTGCTTTTCAATAGGCGCGAAACTAGCAATAGGTACGGCAGCCCTAGGTACAGGTAATGTGGGAATCGGAGCACAAACATCGGATACTCTACGAGCACCTTGAATTTTACATTTATTGAAATTATACATTAATTAGGTATTTGCTTAACTTACGTTTTGATGGAAGCAATTTGGTCGTACACACTTTTGCGGCATCTCATTCAAGCACATAAGCAGATCAATTCATAAAGGTGATTCCCGAAACGATAAGTTTCTTTTGGCATTTCCGAAGAATGCGCTTCTTTGTTAGTCGCTCTTAAAATCAAAGCGGGTATAAATATAAATTGCAGAAGACAAACACAAATATGCAAACACACGGAGTGAGTCGAAACTTGACGCATTTTTGTTGTCGCCCAAAATTCGATGATTATATTTTGTTCGGTTTGAGTGTGCATGTGATGTAGGATCGATTCCAGTGATGGCTTAGATTTTAATTTGGAAGTGTGAAATATGTGTGATGATGGACTTTTCGAATGAAATTACCCATCATATGATGCAGTTAAGCCTTCTTAATCACTAAATAAGCCAATGAAAACGATTCGCTATTTTCGTTTTTATTTCATTTTATTTCATATAATTTTTTTTATAGTTTTTTTTATTAATTTACCATTTTTTTGAAAACAATTCCATAAAATCTATAGAACTATATATTTCATAAAATTGCTTAATTTTTTGTGTTTGTTTTTTATCCTTTCGGAGGAAATTGAGTTTTTTAGGGTATATTTTGTTAGTAGGTTTTCAATATCTCTTTTTTTTGTTGTTGTTGTCTAATAACAATTTTTCTAATGATTTTTAAAGGAAACAAATGAAAATAATACTAATTCTGAGAATCTTCTATTTTGTTGGCCTATTTTTTCGTTGAACGGGTATCAATCTAAAAAAATTTCAAAATATCTCGAAACAAATTGTCGACGCAACAAATTCGGAAACAATTTATTTGTTAAAAGAGACACGTCAGAAAACAGAAATGCAAATGTAAACGAAAGAAACGCAACTTGAGAAATGCAGCGGTTGTTAATAAAAGCAATGAAAAGCTCTGAAAAAATTTCATTATAAAAAATATTTTTTTTAAGGAAGAACTATTGTCATTGTCCCTTAAGTTGGCATTGCTCGAATTTGGAGCGAATTGCGATCCTCATTCCCAATGCCATTCAATCGTTTACATTTTTATTTCCAAATTCCTGATTGAGTGTCGATATTAGAGGCATGTGCAGCTGGAAGTTTTTTTTTACCCGACACAGCGGGTCCTTCAGTTGTAGTGGTTTCCTCATAGATTTCCTCTTCTTCGCCGACTGGAATTGGATCGTAAAATGTTCTCATGGACATTTTGCTTGATCCATCCTTGCGTACAGTTTTCCATACGTACTCAACACCGCCGGGGAAATAGCGAACCTCTTCGGTTGTATCTTCGCCCGGTGCAGTGTCTGGGCGGGTGACGACGTGGCCCATTTTCGTGGTGAATGTTTTTTGCGATGTGCTCGTTATCTTGTGAGTCTCCGTTGAAATGGTTTGGTTTTGATTCTTTGTGAATCTCTCATCAACATTCGATTGCTTTTGTTGTTGTTGCAATTGGTTGCGCATAGTAGACTCTTGTTTGTCCAATTGCTCTTTATTTATTTGCACATTCTTCTGCTGAGTGGTTTGCTGAGTGGTTTTTTGAGTTGTTTGCTGAGTGGTTTGCTGTGTGGTTTTTTGAGTACTCTTGACTTGTTGCAATCTCTTCAATTCTTCCACTTGTTCTTGGCTCAAAACTGAAGTTTGTTGAGTGGTTTGCTTGGTGTTCTTGGTGTTGTTGTTGTGATGTTGCAACAATTGATCAATTTGCTCTTTGCTCAATGACGAGATTTCTTGAGTGATTTGCTTGGTATTGGTGTTTTTTTGATGTTGCAAAAGTTGTTCAATTTCTTGCAATGTTAAGACATGCTCTTCCTCGCTCAAAGTGGTTTGCTGTTGTGACGTGGACACATTCTTCTGGTTTGTGCCGCCAGCCATGACATTCTTTTGGTCGGTTACAGCTTGTTTGGTCTTGGTAACACCAGTGGTGCCATGCTCATCTTGAACGATCATTGTCACTGACTCGGTGACCTTTGTGCGTTTGGTCGAATGTTGAGCAGCAACATACTCTTCTTGCACATTCTTACCGATTGGTGCAACTGTATTCGGATTTTGGGTATCGACATTTTTCAATTGCCGGTCAGTTACATTGGTTTGTTGATTCTTGATCGTTTGCTGTTGATTTTTTGTTACGTGCTGCTGTTGAGTTTGCTCTTGGATTTGCTTATGATGTTGCTCTTGGATTTGTTGATGATGTTGCTGTTGCACTTGTTGATGATGTTGCTGTTGCTGAGTGCTGTGCGAAGTTTCAGTAACTTTTTTGGTTGTTTGTTGTTGCGTTTTAGTAACTTTATGCTCGCCAGGCTCATAAGTATGGGTTTCTTCATACTCAGTGACTTCGAGTTCTTCAGCTGGCTTGGTGACTATACGACGGCAACTCTTCGTCAGACCATCAGCAGAAATCGTGGTATGGATCTCAATTTCTTCACCAGTGTCCAACCTCTTCTTGACAACAGTAGTGCGTGGTTGTCCGGTTGGAACAGCGACTTGCTTGTTACTGACATCATCCTGCTTGACGACCTGTGTATTTTGAGTGTTCTGAGTGTTCTGTGTATTCTTAATGCTCTGCTGCTGAGTTTTCTGAGTTTGTTGAGTTTGTTGAGTTTGTTGGGTTTGATGCGATTGTGTGCTTTGCGAATGAACTTGAGTTTCGCTCATGGTCTTGGTTGACTTTTGTTGAGTGACGGTAGTTTGCTGTTGACTCACTTGCTTGCTAACTTGAGTTTGAATCTGGGTTTCTTCACCAACTTTGCTCACATTTGTATTCTTGCTGATTTGCTTTTGGTCGACGTTCTTCAATTGTTGATTGGTATTGGTCGAAGTGACTTGAGTGGTTGAGCTTGGTTCGTAGCTTTCTTCAATAATTTCTTCCTCTTCTTCTTCTTCTTCATAATCGTCATCATCAAGTGGTACCGAAATTGGATCGTAGAAGGTTCGGGTTTGGGTCTTTGTGCGACCATCTGGGAATGTGACAATGGTTGTTACTTGATGACCACTTGTTGTTTTTTCGGTTATTGTCTTAGTGTTGGTCTTTTCATCGAATTCAACCTTGGTGTGGCCAGGAACGATGACAATTTCCTGGCTGACGAGCTGCTTGAGTGCAGCTTCGGCGGTTGCCGATGGTTTCTTGTCCGGATTCGATGCAACTGGTTTCAATGGAGTTCTGCGTTTGCTGTGCTTTTCACTCTTTTTGCCATCAATTTCAGTCGATTCCCATTCTTCCACCTCTTCATATTGCGTACCTTCAAGGGTGCGGATTTTCTTGGTTATTTGGCGTCCATCGGAGGCCGTCTCATGCACAATGCGCTCCTGAATTGCGGATCCTTTAAGGGAAATTTCTTCTCTTAGACAGAACTCATCTTCATCGCTCTCGTAAATTATTGGGCCTAATTTGGCTGAATAATTTTTGTGTGGTTTGTTTTATATTTGGCAACAACAATTCAATGAAAAAGAAAACCCAGTTTAATTTCAATCGATTCAATTCATAAATTTATGCAAAATGCTTTGTTTTCTATATCGTGTGGCATTTTTTGAACTTTGTACTTGTGTTTGTGTGATATTTGTGTGTCTCAGTTCACATTTGATTCAAAACAACATTCAATGAAAATATGCACAACCTCACAAACGTCTGGTTTTGTTGAGATGGTGGTGGTCGCTGAGAGCAGCCAGCTGGTCAGCACTGGCTGCTTCCGGCAGCAACTACCATCTCAGCAAACTAGAGGTCTGATGATTCAAAATTAATGAGAACATTTAATTAGAATTGACTACGTTTTCTTTGTCTTGATTGTTCAAACAAATTCAAACAAATCAATGTCTACACTTACAAACGAACATTTACCATTGATTATGAATCTTAATTTACGTTTTTTTCATTCGATTAGCACAACCATATATATTTTTGGTTTGGAAGACAATAATTTGAGCAGATGCTGATGACGAGATGTATTCCATTGGCGTATCGATCCCGCACTCACGATCATTTCGGTTTTCTTTCATATTGCATAGAGTTTGTCGGATGGACCTGTCTTTTCGATTAGTACGAGCGCAATGCCTTAATTTCGCATTAATATATTTTTACATGAAGGGATTAAGATTCAGTTGAGCGAAGGTATTAGTAAATTGTGAGGAAATCTAAACGCAAAAACATTTTAGATTTATTTAGGCTGGATGAATTAAAATGTTGGCCGCAGTAGTAGTATTTTTGGCATCATGATAATGATGATGATGAGGACGGTGAATGTGATGGTGATGGTTTTGGGGACGGCTCTTTTAGTTTGATTCGATTTTTTACTTTTTGTGGCAGGTAATTAATGTATAAACCGCATCCTGGCGAGAGAATGTCGGATTAATATTTGCGCATTGGCCGCACGAATATAAAAAAAAAAAACAAAAAATGCGGTTAGTAAATTGCGTCGGAAAACAACAAAATCGGAATGTGTGAATTTCTATTGTGTTTGTGTGTGTATGTGAAGTGTTCGTCGTATAATCACTAGTATTGCATTTCCAAGTTTCATTTTGTTTTTTAGTGAAAATTGAAACGAAGGGAGGGGTGATAGGCACAGGGATGTGTGCAGAGAAACCAATCGCACATTGACATTAAATTGATTAGGAAGCAAATTCACAAAATTTTCGGTGGTTAATGGATCAAATTAGAGCTTATTTGGGAACAACAAATCAATTGATCAAAACTAATCCAAGCATTCTGCTCTTTTGATGCTTTGGAAAAACAAAAATATTCCAATTTTTAAACTTACGTTTTTTACGTGTCATTTTGATTTTGTTCACTTCCACAAATCAATACTACAAAATTTTGACGCTAATTCCATTCTCCACATTGAAATTCAAAATAAATTCTGACATTTCGTTTTGTTACAATTGTGCGATTCAATTTGTGACATAAAAGACATAAATTATGGTGCTCTTGGTGAAATTGTGATAAATGCTGATTTGATATTGAGAACATGAATTAATTCAAACACTCCAAATAAATTCCACAAAAATATATTTTTTCTTTTTTTTTCTTCCTAAAAAATGGAACACAAAACAATGTTCTACACGAAAATTAGACTGGACTTTGTTCTTTTCTCGCTTCATTTTATTTGAATGACGACAATATATTGGCTCGTCAATGCGTGAACACAAATGCCATTCAAAAATTTTAAAATATTGGGATCAATCATTGGTTGTCCGTTTTCCGATTTGACTTTTTTGCGAGGAGAGAAACGTGTCAAATGTGGAAAAAATTGAACACAAACTTATTGATCCCTCACAATTTTGATCTTGATTTTTAACAGCCTGAATTTACAATTGATTTTACTCGGTGTATTTGTGTTCAAAAAATAGAATATCCAATTTTTTATAAAAAGTTTCCTATTGTCCACTTGCATTAGTTAAGCTGTTCTAAGGCAGTTTATTTCAGTTATTTGTGTTTTATTTTTATTTTTTCTAATATTAATTGCTTAATTCGATTTTTTTTAGTAAACATTGGCTTATGAGCAAATGAGTTTTCAGCAATGATTTAAAATTTTCTAAATGCGTTGAAAAAATTATTCAAAAAATCATTTGTTAAAAAAATTAAATCAGTTAATGAACTAATATGATCATGTTCTATTCAACTCAATAATTCTTCAATGCTTTTTTCCTTTCCGTAATTTATTTTTCTAGAAAATTTGTTACTTTTTATGAAAAATGAATCTCTTGACATGAATTACACGTTTTTCTTCTTTCAAGAATATATTAATATTCCGTTGTTAAATAATAAAGGCAATGCTCTACAAAAAAAAACACGATTGTTCTTATAAAGATATTCTCGATACAACGAACGAATGAACGGATGAAACGAATAACATATAGGACTCAATTGTAATTGCGAGATGTGCTTTTCCACAAAAGTGAAAATTATGATAAAAAAAAAAAACATCCAATTTCAACACAGAAGATTGTTTGATAAAAAAAGTTGATATATTGCCGGTGATTTGATGCTTATCAGAAGTGTTTTCGTCAAACAAAATCATAAATCATGCTTCCTTAATGAACAAGAGATATTACTTGTGTGAGTGTAAGCTGTGTGTTTGCTGTTGTAAGTTTTAGTATGTATTTGCAGTGTTTTGGCGGTGTTACGAAAACCATTCTTGTTGATTGCAGATTTCAAATCGGCGCTCTACTATACGAATTTGTGTGTACGACTTTGTGTTCAGATGTATGCGTGCGGTGTGTTGGTTTGTGTGTATGTGTGGTGTGTGTAAAGTGATAGCGCATTGTTCATTATTTGGCTTGATTGCGGATTAGTTACCTTCCTTCTTCGTATCTTTTGGCAATTTATCTTCTGGTTGTGGCGTTGGTGTACGAGCACGTCTTTCTTGCTCGGATGATGATGATCCATTCTTAGATTCTAGCGTTTGTGTTATCTTTTTCCAGATATTTTCAAACGAATCCTTACCTAAGTAGTCGATGTTACCGTGCTCCCAGTAGTTGCGCCGGCAATTATTTTCATAAACTTCTTGTTCAGCTGAACGGGCTTCGCCTAATTTTAAGCCGGCCAATGCTCCAGCCAATCCACCCTATGAGCATCCACATCGAAGAAAAAATCAATTAGTTGAATTCAGAATCAATTAGTTGAATCAAATTGAATTGTACAAAATAAGGTGCGAACCAAATTTTGTATCACCAACATACGATACGTTTAAGTCAAATTGACGAGAAATTCCATGCAAATATTAAAATAACATATAAATAAAAAATAAACTGCATTAGTCAAACATGCACAAGAAAATCATTTCGTTTCAAATTTTAAAATTTTAATCGCTTAGATCGCAAAGTTAAAACTATTTCCCGCTTTCACATTCAAGATGCATATTTGATATCACCAAATGATGTGTATGTGTGTGTGTTTGTGTGTGTATTTGTGTCGAATACATAACGAGGATATTCGATGCAATTGGCGAAGTATACCATTTTCTCAATTTGTTTAACTAATGCATTTGATTTTTTGTGTATCTGACGAAATCATGCGTGTTATTGAGATGCAAAATAGCCATTTTGAGATCACTGTGTGTTAATTGCGATACAAAGGCGATACATGATTAGTTTATCGATTTATTTTTTATTAGTAATGGCATTTAAAATTAAACCAAAAAAATAAGATGGGACATAAATGTGCGTTCATTGAATATTCGAAGACGAGATACAAACCCCAAAAACTAACCGAACCATGAAATTGCAACGGAAACACACTAATTAAAATGAATACAAAAGAAAAAAGGTGTTGCGAGACAAAACGAAATTGGTAAAAGCGAAGATATGTCTATAAAATTGTATTCATATATTTCCCCAAAGACGTTTTTACATTCCAGCCCAACACAATCAATACATCATAGAGAGTTGCAGCAAATGAAAGCAGAATGTGATTGTGCTTTGCTTCTGCTCCACCAAAAACTAATAAGAATCAAATGAAAGCTTCGTTTTAATTTCGCCAGAGAAAGAGAGAGATATGGTGTTGCGTGTTCCATTGCATTTTGTGTGTGTTTTTGTGTTGCAACGAACAATTTACGCACCTGATCGTGTACATTGCCGCTTGGTTCTTCCGAAACGTCGCCTATTTGACTTGAACTTGGTATGAAATTGTCATTGGATGGAATTGCATGTGTGGAAGAATGATCAATGGGATCGGATACGGTTTCGGTTACAGCTGGTAGGGAACTTTGATTTGTACTCTCTTTAATACTTGGTTCGTTTGAAAATGTACTCTGTTCGTGTGTATGGTGGTTTTGGTTGTGGTTGTGGTGGTGGTGTTCGCTGTGCATCTGTTCAGGTCGATGTGATTCGATTGGTTGATAGAGTTGGTGTTGCACCGTAGAATGGTGATATTGTGAACTACGATCTTGCGTTCCGTGCTCAACACTCGATGTGTTGTTGTGCCAGTGCGCATGTTGTTCGAATTGAGCCGGCTCAGATTTATGTTCCACATAAATGACTGGCTCTGGACTCATTTGAACATTATCGAAATTACTTGAACTTATGACATTCTCTGTGCGCTCAGCGAACACCGTCGTTTGTTCGGATTGTATGTCGTTTTGAACATTTTGCTTTTCATAGTATTCTTCCCATGGATCTAGGAAAACTGTATCTTTATCTTTGCTTTGTTCGACATTTGTTAGATACTCTCGAGGGGGAACATAAAGGAATTTGGGATTTTCATACCATCTTGGTGCATCATTATGTCGTCGATCATTGCTACTCTGCGATTAATAGTTTTAACATTCGATTAACGATCAAAAATCAAAAAAAAAAACTTTCTTCTTCTTTATCTCTTTTAACACGATCCCTAAGTATATTGAAAAAAAGGTGTTCATAACTTTTGAAATGAAAAAAAGTATTTTTCTGTGTGACTGAAACAAACATTCGTGTTTATGAAAACACACTTTGTGCCTGTTGACTTACCCCCGTATTGAGTTTTGTTTCAGACTTGAAATGATTCAAATAGTAAAAAAACATTGCGTTTTTTGCATTTGTAATGATTTGTTATCTGTTTGTTAAGTGTTATATAATTGAAATAGATAGCAACATTTCTTGAACATCACTTTGGGAAATAAATATAATTAAAATTGGGAATTCGGGCGATAATTTTGGGCAAATTCGGTTAATAAACTCAGAATGCAAATGAAAAGAGGATATATATTCTCAAATCAAACGGGGTAAACATTCAGCAAAAAAAAAATATATTATAATAGTTAAAAACTCAGGAGATAAATATCCCAAAATGCAGAATAAATTTAGATTACGTGTTGGAAAAATGATGACTTACCATGTCAGTGACCAATTTTGGATGAACTTCATTGCAGAAGATGTTCCACCAGAGTTCTAAGAATTCAGTCAAATGTTTGTATTCCTGGGGTGGATTTGGCTTTCTGGTGACTGGATCGAAGTTGATAACCCATGGCTTCAATTGTCCGATGAAATGAAGGATTTTCACATTTTCACCGAATCTACAAATCAATCGATTTGAATGAAAGAATGAATGAACGTTGCAATGCAATTAGGTATTTACTGTTTGAATGCCGGAAGATATGAGTAGCATGCAGTTGAGCATGTGTTATAGGTGAATGGCAAACGTTTTGAACTATCGGACTGTGCCCAGTTGGCGAAGAATGAGTTCAATAAACCTTGGTCGCCACCATCGAAGCTGCCTTTTTGTACGGCAAACTGTGTCAATTTATCGAACGTATCCGTATTTGGACGGAACACAAACACACCAGAGTTGAAGCAATCTGGCCAACCTACATCTGGTGCAGCCGACAATTCTTCGCGTTCAAATAATTCGTCGCAATTTTGCAACACCTACGAATCAATTTACGAAACAAATATTATTGAATGGTCCAATGACCGTCTCTCTATGCTAACTGTTTCTTGTCATTTCTTCTGAGAAAGCTATGGGCGAAACAGGCTAATGAACACTTACCAATGTGTCGGCATCTAAAAAGACGCATTTTTCGTATTGTGTCAATCGCCAGCAGTGTAATTTGGTGAAGGTGATTCCTAGTTCTGGGCGCGAAAGCAATGCCAAATTAGCGGCATCCTTTGAATCGAGCACGTTGACTTCTTGCACTAAATTGAAGACGCTTTGCAATTTCTCGCGCATCGACGGTGTTACACCGGGTGTCACTAAAACGGCCAATTGATGGGCTGTATTGACTTTTTTCAACGATAAAGCCACAACCAATGCACCCAATGCATATGAATCATTCGTAGCTAACGTGACCCACGCAAATTCTGTGCGGTAAAGAAAAAATGGAATATATTTTGGTTTCTCCTCGAATTCTCAAAAATGACTAAATATGGTTCGTTTATGAAGCTATTTTTATTTCAGGAGGAGTAAAATATTGCATCTCGCCTATCAGTCATCGTACGCCACATAATCCGTGCCAATTCAGACAGAATAAATAATATCCATTTATGGATGTCGCCGACAGAAAAAAAAACCGCGCAAAATTACGCATCGGAGAAGAAAGTTGTGATTTCATCATGTCTCATGGCGAAGAATATGTCATATTTTTATGCAACAAGATTGCCCTCAAGCGCACGCACTCTTTTTGGAGGATTTAATTGGTGTTGACAAAATCCATTCAAAATCTGTGCAATCTACCTTTGCTCCGATTTTATTTCATTTCACTCTCGACTGTTTATGTTTATTGGTTTCAACTATTTTTATTAAAAATAAAATTATTGCGACACATAAGCTTTGTGGTGGCAAAAAATGATCGTGTAATGGAAGAGCCAAATGCGAGATATTTCTGTGAATATAAGCGATCGGGAAGGTAGGAATGAACAACGCAAATTGTTTCGCCTCAGTTTAAGTTGGTTGGTTTTTTGTCTCGACAATTTGCGATTCGGTTGATTTTTCAATCGGTTCTATTCCTTTTTATTAAATGTAGCAAAGAGAGAGAGAGAGAGAGAGACCTTGGTTTCTCGAGCAACATTCGCATTTATAATTTCCGAAGGCAAGAGTGCCAGAAATAACTCCATCTTCGAATAAAATACACATTCTGCGAAAACCAATTGAGAGTGTGCATTTGGTTTTATTAGCCAGCATTTTGCGTCGACCATATGATTAGTAGCTATTTAAAAGAGCCAAAAGCACTTAAGTGATCGCGCAGTCTCGCTATTTTCTCGTTTCAATAAATAAATTGAAAATTCCATAAAAAATGTATATTTAATTTTCATAATTAGACTTCGTGACGTTTTTGGTTACAAGTGGCGCGCAAAGCTTTATTGCGGTAAAACATTCCAATGGTCTAAGCTTGATGTTCGCTCATTCATTTATTTTTAGCATGAAAAAGTCGTTGTGATTCGAATGCGAAAGTTCGAGAGGGGCTAAACGGCGCAGTTTGTATGATTGAACGAATGAATCATATGGAGACGGTGTCTGTGTGTGCGTGAGGAAAAATTCATAAGCAAATCGCTAAGTGTGAATCGAAATTTAACGATGCATTGCAAATTTCATTTCCACCTCAGCGCGCTTAAATCAACCGACAAAAACAGAAACCAAATATCTTAAAATCTATGAATTAAAACTTTGGCAACCGAAGAACAAATGATGTTCAACAGCTGACAATGTAGTTCTCGCTGTTTTTCTTCGAAAATGTCTCATTTTCGCCAAAAATATTTCTTCGGCTCGAAACAAACAAATCAATGGAATGCTAATAATTGTTTGACACAACGACGATCGCAGTATTAATGTGCAGAAAGAAGACAGCCGCTTGGAAGAAAGAATAGATAGCGTCGCAAGTGATGTCTCCATGGAGAGTGAAAAATCAAGAATTTCACGCATAACAAGAGATCAAGACTTGAAATTCACTTAAAGAAAATCGGCGAATCTAGCGGCGGTACTTTCGCGTCTGGCGCAGCTCCATGGAATATGCGTAGATGTGAAACCATAAAAAAATCAAGTTTTTTATACGATTGGGTGATATGAAATGAGAGGAAAAACCGTCCATATTAAAATAGAGACAGAGAGAGCGAGCATTCGAAAATGAAAACCAGTCACCATGATATCGGCTACGTTTTGCATGGCTTGCGCTAGGTGTGCATTGCATTTGCATGTCTCTTTGCTATATGCTATAATTACATTCGGATGCTCTGGCGCGGAAGAGCAACAAGAAAAAGAATCACGTCGAATAGCTTGATTCATCGCTGACTAGAAAGGCAACAATTTTTTTTTCAGCGAGCAGCAAGGAGCTTGAGTGGTGTGCGCACGAAGCCGTAAATTTTGCTGCATGTTCATCGGATTGGGAAGTGGAGTTAGTTGTAGGTGCAAAATGGATTGATTCATTCTGTCGCGTCGCAAACGTTGAACATGTCATTGCATGTTACAATTTACTTTACATGTCAAGTTATTCTCATGAATACGTGTTGGCGTCTAACTAACACGAAATCGCAAATTGAACCTCTAGATCTATTCACTCTGCATTGAAAAGAGACGAATCAAATCGCTATATAGCCGTCATCAGATTTATTTTCTGCTATCGAATTAGAATCATATTTTCTTATGTGACGATGGCTCTCACACAGAATAATGTGTCCCATTCACAACTTTCTCGCGTCATTCTCGTGCTGATCGTGATCTCATTCGATGAGTGCATGATTTCTCCGCTGTCGAATGCTAAAAATAAGATTTGTCAAAATTACTTCGTTCCGCCTTCTATAGCCGTGTTCTCGTGAGCATATTTTCAGTTCGGTTTTTTTCCTCGCTCTCGTTGAATTTTATACATAAGTCATCGTCATTGAAAATTATCTGCGCTGTGTGTTGATCGCATGGATTTTATTATGGAACCGATTTGATGTTTTCAAAAAAGGTCAGATCAAATCTCATGCGGTCTTCTTTTTCAAATCCAGTTTGACTGTACTCTTGCTCTGCTGATGAACATATTTCGGTCTTTTTGTTTGAATGCTCACGATAATTAAGCTCAAAGAAATTACATCAGTGATCACTTTAATAGACATTCTAAAAGGAGGATGTCATGATTAGGATGCGGCATTCGAGACAATCGCAGCAAAAGAAATTGCTGGGTAGTAAACAGAGCCGTGCTCTGTGCTTGATCATTTATTGGCAACTCATCAATACCTGTCTCAAATCAACAGCATCTTGCGGCAACCAAATCTTTCGATCAACTGCTGCTGAATCGACGCTTCTAGTACTTGCAACATAAAACGGCGCAAATGAATGCAATGTGCGCTGTGCGATTTCAAGCAAAGAATCATGCTTCAAGATTGCACTTATTCTCGCACGCTTTTCTAAGAATTGTGTAAACTTGATCCTATTTTGATGCGTTAACCTTCGTTCGTTCAAATGAATTGTATGCAATAAACCGCACAAAAACAAATTCGGCACTTTTTTTCATTCTACATTCCTTATTTTGATTGTGAATGTCATTCAAGATTGTTTTTAGGTGTATGCGCACGCCATTCTATCACCATGAATTTACTCGATGCTGTTTGAATGAGAGAGAGAGCCGCTTCAATTGTTTGATCAAAAATCAATTGACGATAACGAACAGAAATCAAAAGTTCGTTTGGTCCGGTTAAATTGGAATTCATCGGGTGGAAACGAGCCGAACAACTGGAATAATTCGGCATGTGATGATAAAATGGTGTTTGAAAAAAAAAACATTATGCGCATCGAAACTGATGTACCGAATCGAATAACTCTGTTTATTATTTGGATGAGTGTTCGTTTCGAAATAAATGAAAATGCGCCTAATTTTGTTGTTTATGAGGTTTTTTTTTCGCTTTCAGATTTAAAAATAAATAAAAGAAGATACTTTTTATCATACCTTCGTTCATCTCATTTCAGAGCGTTTCTTTCTTAATATTCTAGATGGGAAAAATGTCACAAACTTCTATTGAATAACACATTCGTTTGTTGTGAATTTTAGTGAGATCCAAAATGTCAATAAAGTTTGGCAAATCATGGAAATGCCGTGGGGATAGTGCGTAGTCAAGCCAGTGCTCGAAGTTTTGGAAATTCATATGTCAATTATTCATATGGATCATCGTCAAAAGTGAGTGTGCGAGCTAAATATATAAAACTGTCATATTTCTTTGCAGTGAAAGAGTCGCTTTTCTCTTATTTTGTAAACAATGTGCTAAAATTCCATTGGATTCAAAAGTTCAGCCCAGATTATGACTCAGTGCGAACAAATTAAAATAGACACGCACCGAATCCATTTCACTCAATATTCAGCAGCCAATGCAATTTTATCGTCGGCCCATGGGCAATGAATTTATCAAATGGAACAGATTGAATAATTTTGTGTGTGTGCATTAAGAACATCAAAATCAACTCACAAACACTTTCCTTTAATTACGTAACGGTACGACGACAATACCGATAAAAGAACCAATTGTTGTGCTCAAGCTCAGATTACCATTTCGCATTTTATTCGTAATGCGGCGCAGAAGATAACGACGCGGTCATGAATCGTCGTCGATGTTTGAAGTTGACGGTTCATAATGAGCACGATTGTTTGGAATGCAAGCATAGTCAATTCAAAAAATTGACAATGCGTAGCACAGTTATGAACAATCTCCTATTAAATCGAATTTATAACACCCGAGCAGTTAGCATAGAAACAACGAACATGAAGGGGGAAGAAATTGAAAATTATCGGCTGAAGGTTATTCAAGGTCAAATCAATTGATTTAAATTTGTCTCACTTTCAATCAAAATTCGAACGTAGCATTTAAAAGTGACAGTCGAACGACGAAGATTCAATCAAAATTGCAGTAATTGCTCGTTCGTGTGATTCGAATTTGTGCGGTGCACACGTGCGATCTTGCCATTGCGTCCGGGAAATATAATCGATTTGCATGCGTATGGGAGTGCGATGGCATGGCTCACTCAAATAAATCCACGATTTTATTTAAGCGAACATTGACAGGCAAATTACACCCAAAATATGTTATAGTTCAACTGAATCAATCCGATCAAATTCGGGGAAACGCGAACTAAAAATGCAAAACAAATTGATATACTTACGACCCATTTTCACTTCGACTTTGCGTGTTGAATTGGATAAACTGATTGAATTACTTTCCCAATAAATTCACTGATAAAACGACGCTTGCTCGGCTCTTTTATTAAGCTTATTTGATTTCCTTAGACTCTTTCCGCACCAATTGATAAAACACTGATTAGTTCTCTCTTGGTAAACACACACAACCAGCAAGAAAAAAATATCTATAGAAAAAGAAAAATAACATTAAACTCGATGTTCCCATTCTGATTTCATTCAACTATAACGCAAGCAAGAAAAAGTAAATCAATGAAATTTGCGAGAAAACGATATATGCAAAAAATAACTGAAATAAAAAACCAACTAAAAAGAACAATTGCAAAATGTTCGCCAAAATAAAATTATTCAAACGAAACACACACGTTGAATGGTGTTATGAAGTGTTCTGTATCGGTTGTGCGATTGAACGACAATTAACTACTGACTCTGAGTTTGCTTGATGCATATAGTTTTAAGACATTCTTCTTCTCCGTGTGTGACTGTGATTCTGTGCCGTTTATTCTCTCATTCTATCTTTCTCTAATAAAATTAAATGAAAATAAACCCGACCCGCATACGGCGAGAGATGGAGAGAGAGAGAGAGGGAGAGGCCAGCCAAGATTTGATCACAGACAGAGAGAGAATCAATCGAATGCCAAATATAAAAACATATTTGTTTGCTCACTCTATCGACATGCTTTAACTATTAACCGGTCAATGCGATAGCCGAAACGATTCGTAAAACTCCCGTTTCACATATAAATCGGCACACCAAACTGATACAAAATTCAATTTTGCTGTGAAATTATGTTTGCAAAAGAATGGTAGGTATCGTGATAGCGAAATGTTGTTCCGAGTTTTGAATTTAATACTTTTATTGATCATGCGATTTCAAATTGCCGCAAATGTATCGCAATGCTTCGGCTGCAATGTATTATATCCACTTTAAATAATCTTTGACACTTTTTCGCTGTGTTCCGATTTCAGTCAATGTCATTGATTCTGCTGGTAGTTGTAGTTCATGTGCTGTGTACATGCGCACGCATACATGATAATAGCCTAGTTGCAGGTTCAGTGGTGCACGAAAGAGACGACCGTATGGAGCGCGTGGAGCGAATGACAAACGCGTATCACACATTTGCCAGGCGAGAGTATGCGTTTGTGTGCTTATGAACAGCATTTTTTCATAATCAAAACATATTCATACTCTATTCGGGTTTTGTTTACTCATCATAACAGAATGTAATTCGGCTCCCACGACTTTCGGCCACATTCGGATAATTCGATTCGAAATGCATCATCAGAATTACGATATGAATTTGTGGTGCAGGCAGAAGCAGCAGCAGCAGGACAAAACAGGCAGCAGCAGGAGAATTCCGATATCCCCGGTTGGATTTGCAAATCATATGCACTCTTTCTCGATTTCAAAATATATTTCTTCATATGAATAGGTGATAATGATATGAGACGTTCACTCACAACACGCATAAGCCAAAATAAGTCATTGAAGCTAAGCAACTCCCGCAATTTCTCTGAAGTCACTTTAGAATAATTTTTTTAACACGTTTTTGCGATGTTTCCTTAAAAAAAAAAATATTTTGATGATTGATTTTGGAATTTGTTTAATTTTGGTTTTATTTATATGTATTGTTCATAAATATTCTCACCCATTCATATATGTGTGCATATTTTGAACGATGCGAATGTCTCTACAATTGAAGAAAATGGGTGTGTGCACTACCATTACGCCACTGTGCGAAACGACGTATTTCGATTTCTCGGCTGTTCAAAAACCTTTGAGCTATTGTCGACTTACGGTTTATTTTCAATTTCTCTTCGGCGTCGTTAATCATCGCTTCTATTTTTGTCGCAATATCAAACTTGATAGTACGTGTAGAAGCGAACGATCTTTTCAAGTTGTTGATTGTTATGACCAATGTGCGCCCGTTTTGATTGGAGATTTACTGCAATATTCACACAAATCATTCGCATATTCTATCGCCCAGCAGAATGACAGCCTTTCAAAAATGCATGCCTATTGAAATGAAAACTGTTTACCAATGCCATATGATCGCAAAGTTTGCAACTCCGTCAAGGTTGATTTTTACTTGTCGAATAGTAAAAGCTTGAATTAATTGCAAGGCGAGAGAAAAAACAGCTAGACTAGACAACCTGCATTAGAATGATGTATCAGATAAAGGATTGCTTGTTCGCATGAATTACGCAAAAATGGTAGCGTTTTTAATTAATTCGTTAATTAGCGTGTTGTGCGAAGTGCAATTGAAATCACGCATTGAGAAATCAGCGTGCATATCATCTCTTGTTTTTGTTCTCCTTCTAATTTGGTCTAAATGAAGTCATTTGATGATGGAGCTTATTTCTAGCTGAAGTGCCTTCATGAAAACAAAATGTCTTATTCATCGAATCGAAAATATATTGTGAATGATAAAATCGAAATGAAACGGACATGAGCATCTGTTTGTAACGTAAAATTTAAACCCACACACAAAAATGAATGAATGTGCCGAGAGGAATTTGGTCGCAAGCATTCGCGCATGTTCACTTTTTTGACAATACGAATAACGCAAACGAAAAGAAGAAGACGCAAAAACACAATTCAAGCACATTTTGTCACGCAATTGACATTCAAAAAAGGAAGGAATTTTTCACGTGTTACCTTCCTCAAACGTATCAAGACGATGTGTTATGGTCGTTGTTCATGGCAACATGAATGCGATATGCTTCTTTTTGTACGAAGCGCACGCCAAGCAGCTGATGGACAAAAGCGGTAGCGGTGGTTAAAACCACGTGCATGGCATAAAAACTATACTTGAATTTGACAGTTTTTGTTGTGTAATCGGCCGTTCGAACGACCGAGTCATGTGAAAATTACTCGTTTTACACTGCATTTTCCGAATAATTGTTTCGAACCATATTATTATTTCGGTCAATATCATTGGAACTCAGCGAATTGAGCGGGTGCATTGTTTATTCAATCAATTTGCATTTCTTTATTGAATTAACTTGGCTAATTTCTCTGGTCTGCAGTCGATTTTTCGGTATTATGCACGCATTGTTCGTTTGGCCTGATGTCACGCAATATGATTTTTGTATGTTTTCTTGCCATCTCTTTTCCATTTCAGTGTTCCAATTCAGTGAAAATCATTGACTAAACACTTCGGTCTCGTCAATATCTCTCCCATTTTTTTACTGTATGTTGTCAAGTACGTACGCATAATGCCTTCCTCATTGTGTGTTCTCTATGGTGGATGGCTTAGCGCACATTTCGTAAGCAACACACATCCAAATGTATCTTTCTCTCTCCGACCGTGAAATGCGTAGATCCGTGCCATGTGCAGCAATGGATTCGGAAAGCCAAGCAAACAACAGCAAACAATTCAACACATTTTCCGATTGTCGCAACATAGAAATGCTGGCGCGCAGTCATCATACACCATATCATATGTATATTTCGTTGAAAAACCGTTTACGGTTGTATTCCGCGCGAGCTCGTCACTTTGCTGTGCTATGATGTGCTTCTGCAATCTGACTTTGCCTATGCTTCTTTGCCTGCCTGCTCACTTGCTTGCTCTCTGTTTGCTACTATTTGGCTGTAGCCCATCCGCTGTAGCGTATGAACGCAATCCGAGAGAGAGAGAGAGACTTTCGTCGGTTTAGCGAGAAGAATACGCGCGCAGGTACTTCTATTTATCCAATAATGTTGGTATGGTCGGTGTCAAGAATCTACCGATGAACTTAGTGCACTAGTGGAAATGTTTGTGTTCGCGTCGTCGTCAATGTTGCGCTGTTACAACGCTTACGATTTACTTTGGTTTTTCACTTCAAAATAATAAAAGGAAACAATTTGAATGTTTTTGAGCGCTTCGAAATCGAATCACAACGTATTGCACCAGGAAACAGCAAAACGATCACTTAGTCGGCCGATTCAATGTGCCTCTTGAAGAAGAAGTTTGGTCAATTATTGATTTAGAAGGGAAAACATTATATTGCATTCGATAAGGCACAATTCATTCTTTAACTGTCAACATTTGTAGCGTGGGAAAAGAATCATAAACGAAAAGTGTCAACGAGGAAAACGAATATAAATGTGTTGAAGCCAATTCGCTTTCTGAAAATTCAGTTGATAATGCATTGGCATTCAATGTCAGTGCTAAGTGCTTAGTTTAATAATGCATGTTAGGCAAAGAAAATGCGGAAAACAAAGAAAAAATACAACGTTTGAATGACAAATTGGCTAAAGCATGAAAATAGGTTGTGGAAAATTGGAGCAAAGTGAAGAAAGATAAAATCGATCGTGTGATATGTGAAACAGATTCAAATAAATACAAAGACAATGGCGAATACACCAAGTTCGATTGAAATGCAAATTGATAATTTTCTCGAACACTTCAAACGAAGTGCATCGAAGGCAATGGATACCGATTGGATCACCACTGAATCATCGTCCAATTATACCACTACAACTTCAACTGCCGCTGCATTCAACCATTCATCATCCTTAAAAACAACCCGCACCAGAAGCAGTTGCTTCGACATATCACAACTCGGCTCGGTATCAGGTACGCTCACGACGACACAAATTAATAAATAAATCAAAATTACATACAAAACCAACATTTTAGAGAGCTTATTTAGGTTATTTATCGATAGAATCGAAGTCAATCGATACAATGTGTCCTTCCATCACAGAATGAATTAAATTAATATATTTGAAAAATTGTCAGTACATTTGAATCAATTTTAAGTTTCATAAAAAAATCGATAATTTTCAAACACACAAAATTACATTTAAATATTTCGATGGCGTTTGGTCAGCAACCGTCGGATTAGAACAGTTGAAATGACTCATATTCCCGCACTATATTTTCTCAAATTTTATGCAATTCTCGTCACACGCAGCAGAAAGCTCGAGGACGAAAAATGACAATAACACCGAATTCAGAAGCGTGACTGGGCCGAGATAAGTATATGTACACACGTAACAATAGTGAAAATTTTGTGATTTTCAAGAATCAAGTACAAGGTTACCTACACTCCAGCTATGAGCCCATCCATTTTTGATGTGCAATCAGATATGACGTTTGCACGCCACAAACGACAGCTATTGGCTTTTCGAAAAGCAATTGAATCTCGCCCATCAATCCTATCAACGTGATTGTACAACAACAATTTTTCGCGGCCGCTTTGTATGATGATAATTTATTCATGGCGCGCATCTTGCTGGAGAGAAGTTAATTGAGTTTGTGGATCAACAGTGCAGCTACTGTCTTGCATAAGTGTGTGAGGCCACGTGTATCTCTTTTGCAAATTATGCTTGCTGACGGTTTATCCATATGGACATCGCTTTGATGATGTGCACACAGTTTTTCCGCCATAATTACGGTCGACATTATCACCAGATTACGATTTACATAATCATGCTGAGAATTAGACCCAAATTTAAAGCAATCAAAATGAAACCTTTAACGTTGACGGGGCACACTTCTAATTTCGAAAATTACCTTTGTAGACAAGGAAATTGAAATTATGTTGATAAAAAAAATGAAAATTATTTGTGCAAATTATTTGTGGAATTAAATTGAAACTTCCCAAAAGAAAATTAATGATGCACATAAGATAGCTGCATGGTTTCTGTTTTACAATGAATTTTCATGTAAATTTTAATGAATGTTAATATCGTCTTCTCAGTAGATAGAGAGAGAGAGCGCGCATTTGACATTATCATTTCCTGATTTATTACTGCCATATTTTCCCAATAATTCTCATTCTTCGGATCGAATCCGCTCGGTCGCTTTCAATCCCTACAAATTCCTTACATTCAGAATAAATATATGAAGTGCCATAAAAGTGAAAAATAAAACAGCTTTTTGGAGTTCAGGCACAACAAATTATGCAAAAGAGAAAATCCCGGCTTTTCGTCAACCGCATCGCATGCAAATGCATCGGTCGAGCAAGATGTTGGCGCAATAGACGCTTCAATCTAGCAAATCGCATATAAAAAGAAGCCAAAAAACACAAAAAAATCCATAAAATGTTTTTCAGTCGAAATCAAAACGACAAAAATAGAATTCATTCGTCATTAATTACTTGCTTAAGCATAATTTTCAATGGATTCGTTAAATATTTGGTTCGGGAATTTCTATGTTCAGGCTGATGTTTGTTTTTTTATTTTGCCATATCGTGCGAGGCGATCTATCTTTCATGTTTTTCTCTTTCGGACTAAAAAGCACCTCACAGCACAGCACTCATTCACGGCTAGCTGTGCGTACAACAACACAGCTTAGATGCCATGCACAAAAAACTTTTTCCATTTACTATTTTTAGTAGTGTTGTTGGTTTAGTACACGCAATAAACTCTCTCGACACAAAGAACACTTCATGTCTTTGTGCATAACGAAACATTGTAGCGATATGAAAATGATTGGATCGCTTAACACGCCGTACAAAGAATATTTTGAGAATGTCGGCTGTGCGTTCGGGTGTGTTTGTTGTTGTACTTCTTCCCAAAAAACAATATTTTCGTAAATTCTTTCTGGTGAATAAATTATGTGAATTTGAAACGAAGCGAATCTAATTTTCGTGTCTTTGTTGTTGTTGTTCTTCATTTTTTTCTCGATCTCATATTCCATTGGCTGAAAATTGTTGTTTTCAGTTTCTCGATTAGCTTTGATTGCGGATCGAACATGGAAAACTTGGATTTATCAAAGATCCATTTAAATTAGACTATAAGTGGAAGATGAGGAGGAGGAGGAGGAAAATCCAATACCTCATTCATTTCAATTGAAGTGCTGCTTAATAAAAGTTCTTTTCGGCAAAAGTGCTCATTCGTGAATGATTTTGTTTTCCCTTCGAGAGAATTGAACCTATAAAGCAAAACAATTTACCGAAATTCCAAAAATTCCTCAACGAAAGAAACAAAACGGTGTCACTGAATCGAGCGAACAGCCCAAAAGGTTCGTGCTTGTCACCAAATCTCGTTTTTCTCTCTGATTCAAATTTCAATTCAATTTTTGAATGCGTTCTTTGTTTGCCAGTAACCCGCATTGGATTAGACAAAAGGTTTGGATTTGGGTCTTCCTCCTCACTCATTCACACTTTAATTGGTTAATCGGTGTCGGCGGTAGCACTAATCCATTCGGCGTATATTTCGTGAAAACTTTGTCACCGTTCGCAACTAAATGGGCAATTAATTTTATTTCATGTGGCACAATCATTAACTCATCGCAATTAAATTTCAACATTAGCCAATCGCCCCACTTTGTGGAGAGATAATTCGATAAACGGATTGATCTTTTCGAATTGTTTTGCTTCTTTCCATTTCACGATCACGCGTGATTAATCGTTGCATATGAAGTAAATGCGTTTGACGACTGAAGGCTATCATTTCTTTTTCTCGGAGCGTCTATTGTTCTGTTGATATTTTGTAATTCGTTTAGAAGTCATTGACTCTATGTGCTATCTCATTGCATTGTTCAATCACGTCTAGTCATTGCATTCTACCATAGTTTTTGTATGTTGCGATCAGTGAGTCTCATCGTGTTATTGTTCGAGCACATTTCACCGTACGAACATTTCCTTCTAGGCCCATTGAATAAAATGCATAAGAATGTTTCTTCTTCTTGAAACTTCTTCTTTATCGAAACTCTAAATTCGTCATTATTCGAAAGATCAATGTAATACAAATCGCTGTTCGCTCTTCTTCTAACTCTTCTCTCGCTTGTGTCTTGTTGTCAATAGAACACCAATTTCATTTAATCTCAAAGACTGTGATCGAGATGAAAAAAAGTTTTGAGCACGCACTTCAATTTAATGCCCATCAAGATGCAAGCATATTAACACTGCTCATGTTTGATGCACGCTCACTAAATATACTTAAGAGAGTTTAAACGGTAATTGCTTCATTTTAGAAATGTTCGTTGTTATGTGAATGTTGATGGGATTTTAGCTTATAGTCAAATTGCGGCACGCAACACTGAATATTTTTGAAGCGGCAGCAGCAGCAGCAACGTAGTGAACAGCTTGAAATCAGTGTCATCCATTTTACTCCGATATTTATTATTATTTTTTTTTTTTTCGATTCCCCGTGTAATGACGCTTCAATACGTTATGTTCCGCTTTTATTTACTCATTGAAATTCAATTGTTTAGCATAGCTGTTGCAATTGAAAACACAGCGAACGGCGAAAAGCAAGTAAGTGCATTCTCAGTGGGAAAATGTGGCAAAGAAGCGGAGAAGAAGCAGTTGTCTTTGTGTGCTTTTTATCTTGTGGTTTTTATGATTTGAATCGATATTTCCCAAACAAATTTCAACACAACACAACAAAGAAATGAAAAAGTTGACCAGCCAACATGTGATTTATCCGGGTAGAGAGATTCTCGTTATGGAAAAGTCACGACAGTTGCCAAAGGAAACGCAAATCATCGTTTTGGATTCATTATTTTAAATGGATTTTATACAATCAAGATATCGACCATTGAAACTTTGTTCGCAACAAATCTTCGCTCTGTAGAAAAAAGCGCATCAATAGAATGAGGCATCATTGGAAGTATCCTGTCTTTGGGAAGAGACATGACGACGACAACAACGATTCATGCATTTTGCCAAATTGCATAAAAATTGATGGTTGGCTTTTTTATTGCATTTGATAGCGATGGCGATGGCGATGGCGATGGCGATGGCGATGGCGATGGCGATGGCGATGGCGATGGCGATGGCGATGGCGATGGCGATGGCGATGGTGACGGTGGCGTGGTTTCTTCTGTGGCGCTCATTTTTAAGAGTTTCGTGCCGTCAATGTAATCTATAAATGCAGCAATTTCATTACCAACTACGGTTATAATATAGTTTTCCGTATTGATTTCTTGAATTATTTGCATTCCATAAATTCTACTATACTCGGTCTCGGTGCAAGAAAGCGCGCACGTTTATGCATCGTAATAGCGACATCATTGTGTATGATGTGATCATGAAACCTGTTATTGTGTGGCTACCGCGTAAATTAGCTGATGATAGAGTGTGGCAGAGTGAAAGGGATAAGGAGAGAGAGAGAGAGAGAAAGAGCGAGCGAACAAACCGAGCCCTAACATTCTTATTCTGTCATTTAGCACTTGCCGTGGCGGCTACCGCAGCACGAAAAAAGATCTTGTTCTGTTTGATTTCAATAGAATTTCAAATGCGAAATGATTTTTCACATTGCATCGCACAATGCATGCGCATGCAATTGAATTATGATGACTGCGGTTCGAGTGTGTTATACAATATGTTTTCATTTTACACTCAACTACAATAACTGATAATTTGGAGTGCCGTTTGTTTTCATTGGTGAAAATGATAAAAGAGAAACCACACGCACGCAGTCGAAAAGAACGAAATTAGCCGTATTATTTTTGCAACGCGGAAAATACCAAAGTAGCTGAAAGAGTGCGGGAGACAGAGGTGCGCGGCTATAATGATTTCCATTCGCGACTCGCCCAATAAACGTTTCTTGCGTTTCCGTAATTTCATGGGTTCTGTGGATTTTTCATTTCTTTTAAGCATTCTTTTCTTATTTTTAATTCGAAGCTTCTTTATTTCACGCCAAAGCCAAATAGAAATTCTGCCAAAGAATTGCAAAGAATATACGCATCAGAATCAAATGATTCCGAAAACGATGTGCGTCGCAGTTGGCTTGTTTCTATGGCACTTTTTTAACTCTATATGAAAATAAATATATTCATTTGATGCCATAAATTTTCAACGAAAGAAAAGTGAAATATAATAATAAACTGAACAGTCTGTATGTCTCTCTGTGCCAACATAAACAAGGAAACAAGAACAGTTAGGAGTTTGTGTGGAGCGCATTCGAACATGTGCGCGCCCGAATATCATTAAAATACTTTTGAGCAAACACAGGGAATATTTTGGTATGCAAGTCGTTTGATATATACACAACTGCACTTATAAGCAGAATGGTATATTCTACTGATTTATGCAACCTTCCTTGAGTCTTCGTGACAGATTTCGTTCAAAGTGAAATTATATTTGTTTTCTACGGGCTCTCAAATGACACGAAGAACGATTATGAAACGCATAGTTTGCATGCACCAGCGTATTCGATTTCCTGGGCAGCAATCCTTTAATGTTGCCCGTGACAACTCACATGAAAAACAAATTGCATTCTTTTTTGGTGAAATTACGCAGCTTGTTGTCGGCGGCCTCTCGAAATCCATGCAATCGTCTATAGTTCGAACCATAACCATACGCTCTTTTTCTCTCTTCAATTTTCCTTCAGCTCAGTTCGCTTCGGTTTGGTTAATGTTCTGTTCTGTCAATTGCGTGGATAACGTGCATTCAACAAAATACGCCAACCAAATATAAAGTGCAAATACACCGATTGCAAATCCTCAACGGGATTTAAATGGTAGAAAAACACTTTTCCATTGGCATTGAGACACGTGCCGGATAAATCTGTGCGCGGTGTGCGGTGTGCACACTGCCAACCCATTCGAGTGGAATGAAAATTTTAATCTCGTCTTGTGTGAATGTGAACAAATGCGATTTACATTGAAAATACTGCAGCCTACTCCATACTGGCTTTCAGTTAATTTCAACAAATGCTTCTCAAACTGATTTTAGCTCTTTTTTAACGAAAAAGGAATAAACTGTTTATAATTGCATGTCAACGTTATGTTTCCACTCACACACGAAGATGTGACGGCCTCAAAAACCGTTTTTCGTTTACCTCGCGCAATGAAATTCTCTCATATCCACTTCAGAACAGACAAGCATATGTGGTTAAATGCGGCTGTTGCCAAAGCAGCGAAAGATGCATGATAAAAGGCAAAAGTTGAAAAAGATCTGAACTAAAGTTTTATAGAAGTTTGACACAATTCGGTGACTGCTTTGTTCAGCCGCGCTTCAAGTTTTCGGCAATGAAATATAGAGACGATTTGAGAAGAAAGAAGACATTGGCTAGTTATATACGCCCTTTCAAGCTAGAACCTCATGAAATGCCATTGTTGCGACAATGATGCAAACAATCATGTAATATCAACATTTATTCATTGAGATCTGTGCCAAAAAAGATAACCCGCTAGTTGAACAATGGCATTTTGAGACGACTCAGACACAATTCAACTAAAGAATCATTCCTTAATCTCGTCGAATTGAAATTTATTATAAAAATCCAGTTGAATAAACACAACTCTTGAAATTAACAAACGGGTTCTCGTGTCAACTGATTCATAATTTAATTCGAATACAAAGTCTGGATGAAAAACCATGGAAACGGTGGAATGCTAATATTAAGCAAATGGAAATAGATAAGATGATAAGCTGAATGAAAAAAAAGCGATTCGGATACGTCGAAGCAAAAGAAAAATAAAGTACACGAAATCAGTTATTACATAACCGATACCCCTGATGATTGGCATTTCTTTGCGAATCCATATTTGCTAAATGGATAAATTATGTATGGCTTGAGAAGCTGGCGAGAAAAGTCAATTCGCAACGTAATCGACATTGGGCGCGTGTGAGTATGTGTGTGTGTGTGCACAGTCGTTAAATATATACAAAGATAAGAATTTTTCCTTATGAATGCAGCGAATGTTTAAATTGATGTCGAATAAGTTGTTTGTCGTTACTTGCTAACATTGCACAATCTCGACTGAATCATGAAAAAGTATTTGGAAAGAAGTATAATCAACACACGAATGTGGAAAAGGAGCCAACACGTATCGCAAGTGTATAGCCGTTGAGCACCATACGGTCGTCCCTTTCTGGTTCAAGCGCATGACGTGCGATTCGGTGCTAATGTCGAAGCGAACATACAGTCGCTCCGCTCTGTCCAATGGGTTGGGTGAGTGACAGTGCGCTCAATGTATTGCGTAGTGACATTCTGTATCACTGCAAACGATGACAACTACAAAACTCCGAAAGAAAGCATCGCCATTATTGTGTCTTCATTATTTATGAAGAATTTGACAAAAAATTTCATTTCAGCCGATGGCATTCATTGAAATTTTATATTAATACGGTGTGTGAAGTGTTTTTAAGCGAAACAGCCTAGTCAACAGCGCAAACGGACTGCATTGAATTGCAATGGAGGTATTTAAAGTGCATCGTCGGCAATGGTGATTTGGTCGAAAATCCTTTGAATATTTACACTCAATGACGATCGATAATCGACCTTAATGCAATGCAACATTGGTAAATGGCATTAGCATTTTCGACTCATCCAACCGTTTGTCAACATGTAAACAAAAACAAACTTTGCATTTGTACCTACTACTAAATTGGATTATTGTTGGTGGTTTAGATATCGGCGATGCCAGAAGCTGAACGCGAGGCAAGTGAGGTTTTGCATTCGTTGCTATCAGTTGAACGAATTGAAAAGAAAGATGAGCAAGAAATCGTGGCAAAATCAGACGATAACAACAGCAACGCATCGGACCAATGGGAACACGTTCCACTGGACCGACGAAAAGCTGGCGCTCACATAAATTTGGTAAATAAAATGGTATCGGCATTGAATTTTGGTGGAAGGCGTTCAATTGATGAGAGTATGTTACGAATGATTTTATATATTTTATAGGTATTTAAAAGTCACGATGATGAGATTGGCGAAATAGTTGATGTGGAATTAAGTGATTCCGAAGCGAAGCCGCTGCCAAAAATTGAGTTGGAGAGCCCAAATCAACGTGAAACTAAAGTACTCGCGACAAAAAAAAAAGAACGAACTAATGTAAAAACGAAGAAAAACCAATTGCTCAAGAAACAATCGAATGCAATGAAAAAAGAGGGAAAAGAAGATGCACCGGCCGCCTTGGAAAGTTCGGCTAGTGAAGTTAGTTTGCGTTTAGCGGCAGGATGCGAATGTCAAGGCGTTTGTTTCAAAGGTCTACAAGCCGAAAGTGTTTATCGGCATCGATTGAACATCGCCGAATTAACAAAGCAAGAGCATGACATGTACTTAATGGGTGTCACAATGGCTTGTCTATCGAATCGCACGGAAACTAATCGGCACAAAGAGCGTATACGACAGAGAGCCGCTTATGTGTTCCAAGGGAAGCGCGTCTGTTTGGACGCCTTTATTTATCTTGAAAATGTAACCCAATATCATTTGAAGCGAATTCGACGGCACGTGATGGTGAATGGTGTTACACCGCGCGTCCATGGAAATGTTCGGAAAAAGCCGCATAATGCGCTTTCACTTGACCTGTACAAGTTTGCCGAGAATTTCGTCAAATCCGAACTTACACAGAACACCAACGATCTTAACAAAAGTATCATTGTAATGAATGAGCCGAGAATCAATCTTTATCAAAAATTCCGAGAAAATTGCCCAATCGATGGCAAACTGATGAGCTACTCAACGTTTCGACACTTTTTGAAAAAACAATTTCCACACGTTCGATTCGTTTTGAATCGGCCCATTGATAATTATGCCAATCGAGACAAATCCAAGGTCGTGAAGCGTGAAAAGAAGGATGTTAAATCAATGAAAGAAGAAATCGCGAGCAGTTCCACCAATGTTATCGAAGACAAAGACGTTGAGAAAATCTACTCGATTACCGAATACGATACCGAGGCCGCATCCGATGCTGAGCATTTGGATGAAGATGGTGAGATTTGTGTTGAGTTCATCACAACAAATGACGAAAGCTACGATGAGAGCGACATCAACGAATTAGAGCCGGGCAAATCCAACGACACCAGAAACAATGATTATCAAGATGTTGACTTTTTAGAAATCGAAGATGATTAAGAATATCCACATATAATTGCGCTATTTATCGCTTCGTGAAACAATTGTAAACGATGACTGTATTTAAGAATGATTTTCTTTGTGAATGCAACCAAATAAACGGTATGCATTTTGTAGCATATAACATTTCTAAATCCAATGTTCGCGATACGCACTGTTTTTCTCTTTATTGATTACTAGTTGATTTTGTAGTCTGCTTAGTTTGCGCTTGTGGCTGTTTTAATATGAAAATTCAATTGATGCTATCTTCATCTGTCGAAGGTTGACAGACAAAATGAGAATTAGATCACGCTTTTGTGCGGTGCGCTACGGTAAAATATGGCAGAAAGAATTCAAATCCGTTGACAAACAAATGCGGTACGATAATGAGCTCATTTTAGTTTATTTGATGAATACTTTCAATCACAGCTCAAAAGAACAATGCACAATAGTAACCAGTTCCCGGTGTAAATAATATAAAAAATATAATGGAAATGCAGTTATTTGCGCGCGGCGGGCTCGTGTGCATTGCAAAATGAATATGTAATCGTCAAAAGCTGTTATGTAAGATATACACAATTTATCACATTTGCCTCAACAAATTCGTATAATGTTCTAGCGTTATTAGCATCTAATACGCATTTCATTGCGATTCTCTCTAGTGCGGTTTACTCTCGCAAATTACTATGTTCATCGCTAAAGTCTGTGATTGCTTTTGATTAATGATGAGATACGAAATGTGAAGAGTATACGAGAAATGACTACAATGAAAAATGTGAAAGGTATGATTCTGTGGCCAATGAAGTTCATATAGAGTAATTCTATCGCTTAACGGCCGATCAAAAGGCGAATAAATAAAGAATTGATGGAAAGAATGATGAAATTGGCTCAGCATTGACGCGAGTTTCTCACTCAAAAAATTCTATCCAATTAGAATCATCAAGATAAACCGTTCTATTTTTTTAATCATTTGGCATTGTGATTACTTGTCTTGATTAAAACATCTCATTTTATTTTGTGCGAAAAGATTTGAATTCATGATTTGCATTTAATTTTATCAAATAACAAAATCTGGCTGATTTTTTTCTCGGCAAATTAGAGTTTATTCTATTCATGTTTTGACTTCGATCAAAGAAATAATCGCTGAGAAAATGGCAAATACCTTTTAAATAAGTTGATGATTTATTTGTAGGGCTTGCGGTCATCATCAGTGCATCAAAATGTATCAATTCAACAATTGGACGGATAAATTTGGCTGCGTCGAGTTTATTGTAAATATTATATAATAGAGAGTTCGTTTTGATATTTCCATCGAATCATAATTTATTTTCGAATTGAACCGACTGATTCACCTGCTCCACCTTTATTGCATTAATTCGCATCGACTGTTTTATCTTTTCATAAAGATAATTAAACATTTCCGATCTATTCGTTTATTGGTGTTGAGATTTACCGTCATTCATGATTGCGGTTGAGAGTTAGAAATCTCAGAAATGTTCTTTGGTCATTGCGATGTATGCCGAAAGTGTGGCACAGATAACATTAATTGGTTGCTCTCGGTACGATCGCATGAGCCATAAGAAGTGCTCGTATCATAATAGGCTCGAGCCCGGGGTTTGAGAGAATTTCTTTGCATGGGTTCTCAGTGGCATTTGTTTCCTATATTTTTTTCTTACTTTTTATCTCTCGTATTGGTTCATGTCGTTATTTTTTTCTTTTGGTTTGGATTGAATTCTTGTTGGTTTTGTATTGTATGCACGGATCGCTATTTTTCACGTACTGACACACACACACACATGAAGCCCAAACGATATGTATACATTCGCGCTTCGTTTTATGTGCTACAGTAATCGAGAAAATCCATAATATGTTCTGACTTGCTATAGACAACATGTAAACACAAGCACTTTGTCAGCGAGAGAGGGAGAGAGAGAGAGAGAGAGAGATAGGCAGAGAAAAAGATAGATGAAAAAAAAAACTCATGGAATAATCATCTGTGTGCTCCATCCACTGTATCGCCGTGTGTTGTCTAATAATTTTACTTTTTTTACTGCTTTGCACTGTATATGATTCTTGAATCGTAACACACATGGCTGAATCGTAATATACCATAACAAGTGATGGGTTCCACGTTCATTTCAGATGTGAGCACGTTTCATTTGCTAGAAAATCTGCCCAACGTACACACGATATTTATTTAATTCACAATTTTTTTGCGGTTGCTGCTTTTGTTATTATTAACTATTATTCGTAGTGAAGTCGAGAACAATTTTGGTATAATAATTGACCGAGGAGTAGTACGGCGGGCGCACACCAATTTTAATATTAAAAATATCCAAGCCAATTAAAAAAGAGCGAAAAATTCAGAAAAGCATTCGATGTGGCTCGTTTAATTAGATATGTAGATGAGTTAATAGTGTTATACAATTGTGCACATCGTTGTTTTGTTTTCTCATGTTCGCTGTTGTTGTTCTTCTGTGCTCGCAATTTGAAATATTGCCGATTTTATTGAGATCACATTCAATACATGATAAACATACGCACGAGACTTCAAAACGAAACAAAAAAACTCTAATAAATATAAAAGTCGTCGTCGCCGTAAAAACAAATGATGCGAATGCACGGTCTTACAATTTCCTTCTCACTTGAACACACTCTAACTTTTAAATAGTATGTGCGGCAAAGTTCGTCGTTATTTTGCCACTTTTCATTCGATTTGTTGTTTAGTATGTTTGGATACGTGTTCGAGACAGCATTCAGTGTTCGGTGTGTAATTGAAATCGTTCTCGTTTGTTCTTTCTGTAAATATTTGGAATCACGCGCCATCTCGCTAGCGACTGACCAACTGCACGCTTGCCTATCTGCCAAAAATTTATATCATTTTTCACATGAATTACTGATATTTGAGTTCGAAAAGTGATGAACAAAAACAGCAACAATAAAAATCAAACGAAATAAAAGAATATTTTTGTGAGGAGGCTTGCAAGTGGGCAACGGCCTAAATGCACAAACAAACAAAAATAGGAATTCTGTGTTGATATCAAATGCCATAATTATGAATGTGTATTATATGAGATAAAAGTATGTATCATGTGTCTTGTGTTATTGATATTTTGTCAACTGCGTTGTGTGTATGGGCCGAGTGATTCAAAAATTCATTGAATGTGTCAGTTGAGTTAGTTATTTCGAAGTGCTCCCATATCAGTGAACCATTGTTTTTGGAGCCTATTGTTAACGAACAGTTCTTTTTTTTGTTATCCCGCAGTGCATTGTTTACGTTTGAATCTTGTAGGTCTTTTTCATTCATTTCAAATCAGAACGGAAAGCTCAGTTATATATGAGACTCGGCTTTTGAAACTTCGTGTCATTCGATTCAATTAAAATATGAAAAAAAATGTGTTGGGAACATTTTTTGATGGCATGCACTAACGGAAAATAATGCGAATCGTAGATGACAGAGTAAAAGTGAATTTGATAAGGATTGTTTGAATTGCAAATGCAAAATAGTCAGTGGTTTTGTGGTAAAAACAAAAAAATAAACAGTATTGCCGTTGAAAGCACCTTCGAAAGCGACATCGACATCGATCTTGTGCTGAACAACACTGCGTCTTCAACCAATATGCTGATTAAATATTGACTTTGTTTCGATTGGTTCGACGACATATGTTTATGTGATTTCCTTTATGCCCGCGAAATTTTTCAATAAGAACTAGCCATTCAGGTTTTCATTTGGATTTTTTTTTTTTTTTTTTGTGGAACACCTCTCGAACAATCATTGCACATCCAATTCTGAAAACACTTCGATTGCTTGGATTTATAAAAACTGAAGTGATGAAAATGTAAGCGTTTTTTTTGCTTTCCTCTATGAAATCATTTCATTAGAATCGATTCATAGTAACAATCGATGAAATGATTCGACAACCTTAAAATATAATAGGGGCGTAGATACTGAATACCGATTGAATAGACTTCAATTTTCGACACACACTCACTTGAGAACTACCCAATCTAAAATATATCGAAAGAATGATTTAAAATTGTGTTTAAATGATAAAACATGTATCTATATCAGAGTATTAAGTCAAGGATTTTCGCCACACACAGCATGCGATGATTATCACTGCGTAATAATTTGATTTTATTTGCATTAATTTCTATCTTTTTATTTTTATTCAAAACGTCAACGAACGAAGATTCGTATCTTCTTCGACGAAAATGGATCATCACATTTTAATGAAAAAAATGTTCGGGTTTCACAAGAATTTGAATGTTCAAAGAAAAACAAAACATCGATTGGTTGCTTTGCGAATGTCAATCATTGGGTGTACTTTTTTCTAGCGGAAATTTTCATCAATGATTTTACATTTCATTCATAGAAAAAGAATAATCGAAGAGCGCAAAGTCATCAGCGATACGCTATTCGAAGCGTTCTCGTATGTGTGAATAAACAATTAAAGAGTTCTCATAGAATCGAGCAATTGAGTGTACATTTCTCGAGCGATGTCAAACGAAACATCAAATTAATCTTAATTTTCAATGAATTTTTCGTGTATAATTAGATTGGCCGACAGTCAACTGGACTTTGCACCGATTCAGACAGTCGAGTCAGTATTTCGTTCTTGTCAAATCACTAATTCTCAAGTAGATAGATCGCACGTGATGTATTATAGTGCTCATTTAAAGAGAAGAGATACACACAGACGCCCAATATGCGAGCCATAAAAAAAAACAAACACAATCTATTCTATTGTTCCTAGAAGGGCGATATGGGTGCGATCTACGGCGTCAGCATGTTGTTTGTTTCTTGCCTTTTTGCAATGAATCGTTGTCATTTGAAATAAAACACAAGCGATTAAACTCGAGCTACAGATAAAAAAAATGTCGAAATTGTGCATACGAGCTATGTTCGGCCAGGGCCTTGAGTTTTTCCATGATGCTGCAATATATATCAATTGCTTGAATGATGAGCTAATAATTTTACGATAATTTTCACCATTAGTGTTGGTTTTTTGGTGAAGACTTTATTCATCGATGTAAAAAAATTGAGTTTTTTTTTGTTGCAGATTGTTTTGATTCTCTACTCACTTTTTACACTCTCCCTCTCCTGTCGCCAAAACTATTAGTTGACTATTAAACGTACTCGTGCTGTTGCCAAAGAAAAAACTGGAGCAATATCGTAGTTATATCAGTGAATTCCAATGTTCACAATTTCAATACGCAGAAAGAGTGAAAACACCATTTTCCGCCGTTTCCCAACCATTGACAATTTGACCGTTGATTTTCCCGCCATATCATCAAGTGTAAGCAAATTTCGAGTAGCAAATATTTGCATTTGTTGATTAGCAACGAAAACATGAGCATCGTATGAGTCCAATCGAAACAAAGTCGATAATAGAAATGCCCCATTGTAAAGATAAACGTATTGTTTGGAATATGATTAACAATGGTTAACGGTGCTATGTGACTTGCATCAACAAAATAATACTTATAACTGAATTGAGATTATTCTTGTGATAGTGAACTTTGATCAAATCCATTTGGCTATCGTCGTCGTCGCTCGGCCAAACTTTTCTAATATAAATAGAGCAAACATATGGACGAACAGCAAAATAGCAGATTCAAAAGAAGAAAAATTGTGACACATGCATGGCAATCAGTGGGTTGCTTAGTAAATGCATTATCGTTGTAGAGGCCAGCTGAGAGAGAGAAAGAGAGAAAAGATCTAAACAGTTGTCTGATCTAATTGCCTGATAGAAAATCTCTTGATTTCAATTGCACTCCAACAAACAAATAGAAATTCAATCAAATCCATCGTTGAAGAACTTTAATTGCGTTTGGTCTGGAAACGTCCTTTCACAAGACCCAGACCCGATGGATGTCACACTGGGTGACTATTGTCAGCTCATGTGTCCGTTGTATTCTTCCCTGGCTTTGATTTTGAATGGAAAAGCACATTTTCCATTTACCTCAATTGAAACTCGTTGGATTTGCGTAATGATTTTGATTCGAATCTCTTCTTCGGAAAAATATGCGGAGAAACGAGGTGAGAAACTTGCAAAAGACAAAAACAGCCAGATCCAGTGCTAAACGACATAGAAAACCGAAAAGACAGGTCGTTAAATAATTACTGTACCGTCTAAAACAGCATAAAAATTTAATGATGGTAAATTAAATCGATTTCGTTTTACACGACACACACTGTTTAATGCAACCAATTCCGAATCGTGCACTAATCCAGCAATCGTATCCAAATTCGTGTACGCTTGCCATTCAGAAAATTCCATTGAATCGATGAATATGCAAAACGAGACTCGTTCAATTGAACCCCAGTCACATACATACACAAACAAAGGCCTATCTTCGAAATTTAAGCAAATAATTCAATTGTATTGCTTGTAATCGATTACAATGCTAATTGAATACGTTGGTATATCTTAGATGCCGCATCGTCAGATTGAAATGCCTGCACCGCGATTCAATAGGCACATCGCTTGAAATGTATCATTTTTTTCTCCTTCTTCATTCTCTAATTTGGAGAACTAATAAGTGTGTAAGACATTTATTGTGTAAATTGAATCAATTATTTCGGAACGTCGCATTAAAGTTGGCGCGAATCACATAAGACATTGAATAATGATCTGTGCTGTGCTATATTTTGAGGTTCAGAGCGCTCTATTTAAAAATCACCAACAATCGAACAGCTTTAGCTGTTCAATTAAATAGTTCACTTCATATTGTCATTTATAAATAATGTCAGATGAATGGTTTTCTGACATTTTTTCGTGCACTCACTCTTCTGACTAGAAAATTAGCGCAATCACGATTTTTGATGTTCGAAATGGGGGAGAGAGACAGGGAAAGATTTGATTGCGAGCTGCATCGTCTGTTTCGTGAATATATTTACAATGCCTTTTTCATTCACGAATAAAAAGAAAGAAAAACAAAACATCTTCTCCTCGCTTGAAATTAACCCTTCGTTGCCTATTACAAACAATAAATTACGTTGACACAAATATACGTAGAACTAGCGATTTTCTAGCGCACTTCAATTCATTCCTCATTTTCAACATGGATTACAAACGACCACAAATTCACAAAGGTTGATCTAATTGGTATTTTATTGATAGTTAATCATTTTCATCATAGAAATATAAACGAAATCCATTCATATTTTGATTGATTTCAGTTTATATTTCAATTTGGCTAGTACAAAATCGAAACACACTGTTTCACCACTCACCTTGTGCGCGGATTTTCACTGGTATTGTTAAAAGCAATTGTCTTTCGATCAATGAAAGATTTTTTTTTTTTTTTGTTTGAATTCAAATCACACGTGTTTAGTGCGTAGTACTATTTCCGCTGACGAGTGCGATCTGTGTGGGACTAAGTCAAACGTGTTGATGATGCATCATTAACGACAAACTCCAAAAACAATACAACGCTTTCCATTTATGTTATTTTTTTCGCACGTTTTAAATTGTTGTATTGAGCTATTATTATGTTGAAAACATAAACGATCGAGAGAATATGAGACATTTTTCTTATATCCCGAATTCCATGCGGGGCAATATTTGTTTAATTACTCTCGGAACAACAATAAATCATCACTATGAATTGGCTGAAGTGCGTAAAAAACGAATCGAAAAATATATTTCAGATTCTGAACGAAAATATGGTTGAATAAAATGATACATTTTCTAGGTCGCAAGTCGCAACACAATCATTTCAGTGAGACACTCTGAAAGCAAACATTCCGTCTGTCAAATTGTTGTGAAATAAATTGCACCGAAACTGGGAAAGCCATCAAAATCCAACTGATTTCAAATCGTCTCCATTTTCCGTTTCTTTTGTGGTATTGTGTATTTCATCGGTAAATTCGTTTTCTACTTGCAGATGAAAATGATATTGCGCTGTTGCCGCTGAATTTAACGAAATCAAGATCGAACAACTTGCATCACTCTCATCAGCACATTTTCCAGCATCAATCATCGGTATCAAGTACAACATCTGTACAAACAGTATTCCATAATATAGACAGCAATAACGGCGATAACAGCAATTCAACAAACATCAATAGCATCAAAACGACCTGCAACAATCAAATGATTTTGCTGGGAACCGGTTCAAGTTCAGCATCATTTCAAACCGCCAATGGGAATGCGCATTCGATAAATGCGAACGGTTCTATGGGTAAGTGTCTGATATCTTGAAACACACACGCACACACTTCCGATTCTTTTATGCCAACTTAAAAGGATGTGCTCTTTCTAAAAATAATAGGACAAAATGGGATAAGTAATGTTTTGGGATCTTCACAAAATGGTCGTCTCAATGCAGCTGGAAGTATCGGTTCGTTGACGAATAACGCAATGTTCCAGCAACCAATATCGAATTCATCAAATGTGAGCATAACCGAAGAGGCGCTCAGTATCGGCGATGTTGCCGACTTGTTGCATCATCAATATGCCATTATAACAGGTGGACGGTCACGTGAAGGCTGCCCCATTATCACGTTTCCGGATCACAACAATTTCCATTTGCTCACCGAACACGATTATGAAAAATTGATCTCATACTTAACTTCTGTGCCAACGTAAGAACTCTGTTTTTCACTCATCCTTTTTATTAATTTCGCATTTACTAAAGCTTGGTCTTTCATTCGTTCATTAGATTGCAAGAAGCTGATTTAGGGTTTAATTTAATCATCGATCGTCGGAAAGATCGATGGACCTCTGTTAAAGCTGTTCTCCTTCGAATATCGGTGAGTTAATCTGTCTGGTGAAAAAGATGGCCAGAATCTGCTTATTCGTGTATTAATTTTATTGCGATCGCTAAAAACGTCGCTTCGTATTTGTAGTCATATTTTCCAGGTATTATTCATGTTGTGTACGTCATTCGTCCGGCCGGTTTCTTTCAAAAAGCCATATCAGAAGTAAGCTCAAAGTTTTTCAAAGAGGACTTCAAATTTCGACTAATGATTTGCTCTTCGCTCGATGATTTATTCGCGCATGTTGAGCGATCACAAGTGACGCAAGATTTGGATGGTGAACTTATGTACTCACATCACGAATGGATTCAGCAGCGTATTGTAAGTTTCTTTTATAGATTTTATTTCTTCTTCAAATTCATGCTTATTTCGCTTCGATAAAAAGTAATTGCGTTTTGGTGCTAATGCAAGCGCGCTGATTTTGCACACCAATATTATAACATCAATGATTATCGACACTCAAACTGTAACAAATTAATTATTTCCCATCAATTACCCGAAAAGGTGGAGTAGGATATTTGTTCATTCGAAATTGCACTCAAGTGCATTTGGTGTGCCGATATCATAGTGAAAATTGCGAGATCTTAAAAAGCAAGCCGGGAAAAGATCGACATTTTTCAAATATCTGCACGATAAAATTCGGGAGTACAAATTAAAAACCGCGCATTTTTTTTCAAAATTTCGATCTTTATTATGGAAAAATGGTTACAAATTGATTATTCAAAGTATTGTCCATCGCTAGCCACAACTTTTTCCCATCTTTCTGGCAAATTACGGATTCCGCGTCGAAAGAAATCTGTGCTTTTTTCGGCTATCCATGAATCGACCCATTTTTTGTATTCCTCGTAAGAATGGAAATGCTGTTCAGCCAGGCCATGTGTCATTGATCGGAAGAGGTGGTAATCGGAAGGGGCAATGTCTGGGCTATACGGCGGGTGGGGTAGGACTTCCCATCGAAGCGTTTCCAAGTAGGTTTTAACGACCTGAGCAACATGTGGCCGAGCGTTGTCGTGCTGCAAAATTACTTTGTCATGTCTTTCCTCATATTGTGGCCGTTTTTCCTTCAATGCTCGGCTCAAACGCATCAATTGAGTTCGGTACAATGCTCCTATGATGGTTTCGTTTGGTTTCAACAACTCATAATAGATCACGCCGAGCTGATCCCACCAAATACACAGCATTAGCTTGGAGCCATGAATGTTCGGCTTTGGCGTCGATGTTGATGCGTGGCCGGGGTAACCATACGATTTTTTTCGCTTCGGATTATCGTAATGAATCCACTTTTCATCACCAGTCACAATACGATGCAAAAAACCCTTCCGTTTTTGCCTTTGAAGCAGCTGTTCACAAGTGAAAAAACGGCGTTCGATGTCTCTCGGCTTCAATTCGTATGGCACCCAATTTCCTTGCTTTTGAACCATTCCCATGGCTTTTAAACGATAGGAGATGGATTGTTGTGTCACTCCCAATGATTTTGCAAGTTTTTCTTGCGTTTGACACGAGTCTTCATCGAGTAATTCTTCCGACTCCTCGTCTTCAAACTTTTTCACTTGGCCTGAACGCTCTTTGTCTTCCACATCAAAATCACCACTTTTGAACCGCGCAAACCACTCCTGGCACGTTCTAATCGACGGAGCATATTCTGGATATGCTTCGCATAACAAACGATGACTCTCGGAAGCATTTTTCTTCAGATTAAACCAATAAAGTAAAACTTCCCGCAAATGCTGTTTTGTAGGCACGTAGCTCGACATTTTCAACGCAATAATAAACTTGTGTATTCAACTGAATGATAAGTTTGACAGATCGTTTTCAATGTATTTTTTTATCCTCTTTAAGATACAATAGCTGTCAAAGTCAAAATAATGACATCTATGATAGATATGAAGTTAGTAACGAATGCGCGGTTTTCAATTTGTACTCCCAATACATACAATGATTTATTATTGGTACCAATGAACTGAATTGTGCGCATCAACAGATAAATCATCACACAAGAATTCGGTCGTTTATTCAGACCATGATTCAGTGTCACAGCAATTGAGTGCTGTGTATTTTCATTGGTAAATCATAATAACAAAGTCGTCGTATCGCCGTTGCTGTTGCTATTTTTTTTGAAGATTTGTTTTTATTGCTTTTGCTTCGTTTAGCGATAGAAATTATTGCAATCACGAATGCAATGCTAATATTAGAATACTCACGGTCATTCGGCTGATTTGATTTGCTTCATTTTTAAACAAAAATCAATAGATCATGTAAACGATCATGTAATATAATAATTGTAAATATCCGAATGATGCGAAGTTTTCGAAGCGTTTTCGAATTTTTTTTTATGGCTTCAGTTTGTGATATCCAACGATTTGCTTGTTTGTTTGGATGAATGGTTCGGATGCGCATGTTTTTGTTGTTGCAATTGTTCAATGAAGCAAAGAGTTCACACATCTGTGACTATTTGGAATCAATGCCAAGCATAGGGAGTGCTTTCCATATCATTCATGAATTTGAGCGTTCGTTTTGAGCTGATAATCTCATTGCGAGGAATGCAAGCGTTGCTCTGCATTTTGATTGATAACAAAATTCCTATAAAAGCAGCTCATTCTCATGTAATCGCAACAGCACAGCACAGGATTTCAAATGAATCAGAAGAGAAATTATAGCGACAAAAACAACACAAAAACAAAATGTCGCAGAAAGAAAGAGAAAGATTCGTGTGTGCGTGTGCTGGTTTTTTCAGTTAGTTTATGCTGTATTTTAGCTTGCACGGGAAATGTATGTATTTCATTTAAATAAATGTTTTGACAAGAATGAAATGTTTTGCTTGATTTTTTGTTGACTGAAACGCGCGATCATGAATGATTTGAATGTACATATTTGTCATCGTCATTCTTTGTGTTCTTCTGCTATATAGTATTATCCAAAATCGTTAGCTGCGCCTCCAATTGCAGTGCGAGTGAGCGCACCGAACAAATGCAAATACACACGAATGATGAACAACTATAAAAAAAAAAACCACACCGAAAAAAACTCCGAAACATGCCTTCCAATTGAACTGTTAAAATGCGTGATAAATTCACATCATACACATTATATGGGGGGATGAGCGCGTAGAGAGCAAAACCGACTAAATTAAAACAAAGCCAGAGTCAGTGCATCGCATTCCCTGCGAATGCCAACACAAACAGCACATGCGAATAAAAAAAAGTGTATTAACAATAAAAACAACACACAATTAAACATGGTATTTGTAGATCGCAATATTCGCTCTCTCTCTTTCGATCTCTCTAATCTAATTCAAATAGTTTGCAAAGTTCTAACCTCCGATCCATTCATAGATATTGCATTTGATAACTAAATTTATTCAGTTGAACGGTTTTTAGTGAGGATTTCATATGCTGAATATTACTTTTGTTTATCACAAACAAAAAATTGTTGATAGATAAAAGAAGCCTATCGGCACTGAAAGAAAAACACAAGAAAGTTTTCGAAAGAAAAAAAAAAAATATTAATTTCACCGACAGAAAAACAGTTTGAAAAAGCTACAGTTTTTATTAATTAATATAATTGTGGTTTTTTATTTCTTTTCAACACATCGACATTGTGCTGGGTTTATTTTTCGCCGAACAGTGTTTGGAGAAATTCTCTAGTTTAACGCATCAAGTGTCATGTAATTTGGATATTTTTATGCGAGTCATTCATGAAACCGAATTTCCAAATTCAGTAGAAGCAACACAGAAATTGCTGGATGAACAAGGCATCGAATATGGGCGGCTGAAGGTGAGCCAACAACAAGATTAATCATTATTTTATCATAGAAAAATTGATGACAAAATTAAACGGTTCTTTTAATTAGGAGGAAATTTTGGCTGCGGCTAAGCATGGCGAACGGCTACTTGATGACTTCCGTTCAAGTGAAATCAAAGAGTTTTCCGAGCGTACGGGTAATGTGAGCACAACGGAACGGTAAGTGATCAAAATGGATCATACAGAACAATCGAATCGGGTAATGTAAGATTTGTAGACAACCGAGATCAAATCTCTTCGACAGTGAATTTGAACTATTCGGCCAGTTATTGGCCGGCGAGCTCATTTTTCATCTTGAATTCGGTTGAATCAAGCGCATGTTACATCGAATTGGCTGAAATTGTAGCTCTGCACTGGTCTTTGTCCATCACATTATGTTATTATGCCTCCTATTTTGTATTCAAATGTCTTGTTCGTGCGTCTAATTACGCGCGATGAAATGTTTGATTTGGCTGGAATTTTTTGTTGGTTCTTGCCAACATTTTTTACCATTCATCTTGCATGTTTGCGCCAATTTTTCTGTTAAATTTACTTCGGATCATTCAATATAAATGTAGATGTCAATTGAAATCGCTTTTTTTTTATTAATTCATATGATCTCCAAAAGCTACACATCACAATTGCTCATATAATGTGCTCACTCAAGATAATTGGTAAATGATTCAATGGAGAAGTGAGAAGAATGAATGTTATTATTGCCGCAAACACAAGAACATTTTTCAAGCTATTGAAATTGATGCGTGATTCAACAATAGAGAACTGTTTTTTTCTTCGTTCGAATTTTGAGATTGAGTTTAAAATCTGGGGCGGCTGTCGTTCGCGTGCGGCTAACGATTATTATGTCAATACTTTTTATTCTCCGAAGAGATAAATCTGCCTTCCATGCAAGATGAGTTCATTGCAATTGATAACTGATAATATATTCATTTTGAATTATGAATTTCGCCAGTTTTTACATTATTTCAACATTTTCCAATACTCAAACGCATCAAAATCCATCCGCACAAACTGATTCATAACCGCATATTCTCCGGATTAATTAATTAAGTCAATTTAAATGGTCAATGCTGGCACATGAATGCTCTCTCTCTCTTTCTCTCTCTCTCTCTCTCTCTCTCTCTCTCTCTCTCTCTCTCTCTCTTTTTCTTTCATATGCAAAATGTTGATGTTCGCCGAAATGTATTTCCGCGCACAAACAATTTAACGCTTTTTGCCGCCAATTATTGTCGTTTGTGCTCAAATTTGATCTGTGATATTGGTGCTAAATTTTCTGATATGAATCATTTTTTTTTCATCGATGGAATTCCAAGGCAAAAAGCACTTGTTTGTGTGAGCAATACGAGATCGAGTACAAAGTTTGACATTGCACCTTGAAATATGGAAATAGAAAATAAGTTTCATTTGTGCGATTTATTCGGTCAGAGAGATCGACGATAAGTCAACAATCACGTTTAAAATGTGCGCATGAAATATGTTTTCGATTCAATGCTGTTTTCTATATTCTCAATTCTCAGTTGTTGCCATTATCGTCAAATTGAATATAATGATTCTCGTGCCTCATTTATCATATAATTTGCTTGTTACAAACAAAGGCACTTTAGAGAACTATCGATCGTAGAGTTGATTTTTGAGTTCTTGAGCGCTGCATATAAAAGTTAATATATTATTTTGTCTAATTATGATTTTCCGTATACAAAAGCCACAACCAAAAGTGCTTTTGATCGAATTTATTTTCAATCTAATAAAATATCTTACAAGAATTCCATTCAATTTACCCCCCCAATATTATTACCATTCTATGTTCTGTTATTCAAACCGGCAAAATTTCATGTCTGAAAAGTTAATCAGTAGTTGATTACATCCAGTTTGAATTCAATCTGAGTCAAAAACTTTTTGTCATATGTTATATACAGGGTGTTTCTAAATTCCATGTCGATATTTATACCACGTATTACGGGACTCAAGACCTACAACATTTGTTCTAGGACTTTGGCCAATTCGCCCATTTGGGGGTAGAAACTGGTCCCGATACACATTGACCCCCAATCCCATATGTTGAAATTGCACTCATACAGAAGGTCATTCTGAGCATATGCCAAACAGTAGAAACAAATGTAATAGCGCATTGGAAAGCTGTTGACTTGCCCTTCATTTTACATAGGGACCTTGGGTTGGGTGCCCTTTCTAGGGGTAAAAATTAACCCAAGTGAAAAACTTTGAAAAAATCTGAAAAAATCATGAAAATAGCGGTTTTTCTCGAAAAAATACGTTATTAAGGTACTGATTTCTGTCCATAATTGGAAAATTCGCCTCATTTTAGGTCGGTATGCAAATTTCCAGACCCCAGATTCCCCTTCATTGGAGCATAGGGGAGACCGTTTTTGGCCAGATTTGGTTAAATTTTCGATTTTTTTAAATATGGTGTATCTCAATACATGCTGAAAATATCGCTTAACTGTCTTCTAGAAAATGAAAGTATTCATCAAATGCTACAACATTGCAGAATCAACAAAATTAAATAAACCGATAGGCGGCGCTGTAATTAATGTTTACATTTACATTGTTTTGGATAGTTTCCTGTTGGAAAACTTTTGATTTTCTTTTGGCATGTTGTAGAGGACATCAAGATCTACAATAAATGTTCTAGCAGTTTGCCCAATTCAACACTGTGAGGATAATAATTGACCCCGATAAACCCTTGCCCCGTAGTTTCCATGTCGTGAAATAGTAGTCACACAAACGAGCATTCTGTTGGGGCAGTGTTGAATTGGGCAAACTGCTAGAACATTTATTGTAGATCTTGATGTCCTCTACAACATGCCAAAAGAAAATCAAAAGTTTTCCAACAGGAAACTATCCAAAACAATGTAAATGTAAACATTAATTACAGCGCCGCCTATCGGTTTATTTAATTTTGTTGATTCTGCAATGTTGTAGCATTTGATGAATACTTTCATTTTCTAGAAGACAGTTAAGCGATATTTTCAGCATGTATTGAGATACACCATATTTAAAAAAATCGAAAATTTAACCAAATCTGGCCAAAAACGGTCTCCCCTATGCTCCAATGAAGGGGAATCTGGGGTCTGGAAATTTGCATACCGACCTAAAATGAGGCGAATTTTCCAATTATGGACAGAAATCAGTACCTTAATAACGTATTTTTTCGAGAAAAACCGCTATTTTCATGATTTTTTCAGATTTTTTCAAAGTTTTTCACTTGGGTTAATTTTTACCCCTAGAAAGGGCACCCAACCCAAGGTCCATATGTAAAATGAAGGGCAAGTCAACAGCTTTCCAATACGCTATTACATTTGTTTCTACTCTTTGGCATATGCTCAGAATGACCTTCTGTATGAGTGCAATTTCAACATATGGGATTGGGGGTCAATGTGTATCGGGACCAGTTTCTACCCCCAAATGGGCGAATTGGCCAAAGTCCTAGAACAAATGTTGTAGGTCTTGAGTCCCGTAATACGTGGTATAAATATCGACATGGAATTTAGAAACACCCTGTATATAAAACGACTGAATGATCGCGAATGGCTTTTATTTTGGCTTTTGCTTTGTTGATATTTTTTGAATATGAACTATAAATTCGTTTGTAATATGTATTTTACGCATATCTATCCAATTTAGCCCAATATAAAATGCGGTGTCGATAGCCGAGCATAAACATATTCATGTATTTTAATGGCTGACACAACAGCAGAAAATACAATATATTGGGAATTTCTCGGCAAAAATCCGGCAAACTTGTGATTACTCATTCTTTGATGTAACGAAAGCAATTAAAATCGGTAAATAAAATTCAAGGAAGTCTAAATTCAAAGCGCGATCAGCTCGAGTCATTGATGAAACTTGTTAACTTTCAAATCAACTACCTGAATTTTCATTAGTATTGCTCGGTTTACCGCCATTAATTTGATACAATTGGTGGCATATACAATTAACTTTTATCACAATTATTGCAAAAGGCTGCCATGAAATTCATAGCAACGGAGAATGCACGTCTTAGCAATAGAACCACACAGATTCACACATAAAAAAAAGACTCACACATGAACAATATATACGTAGTACACGTGCTCATTAAAGCACTCCACTTACACTTTTTTTGCGCAATTTTGATATTGATAATGCACATCAAACGGGAATATCAGTGAAACAAGTAGAATGACGTGTGTCGTACAGCCGGAACGAATGCATGTGGCAGCTACAATGCTTTCAGGAGCAGTGAAAAGAACTTCTTCTCCGTCTCTTTGTTCTACCATATTGAAAGTGATAGCGTCGTTGTTCCTCAGAGTACCACCGTCAACAATCGAATCCTCACCATCATCCACCGAGTCGATTGTTTCGGCCGATGTGCACACAAAATTGATTCCACAATCGAACCACCACACACAAGCACACATACAATCCACACCGCACACAGTCACACAACAACAACACTGCACCACAACCAACTACATCCATTCACAATCCTCATTGTCATTGTACTTCACAACGCAACCATCATCTACATTTTCATTTTATTCATGCTCTTCTTGTTCATCACCATTCATGCCATCGGCTTCGTGCGCATCGACTATTGCTCCATTGCCATTTATCGTTTCGCCAACCACGTTGAATAATTCCAGTGCAGGGCATTTTAGACCGTTTTCAATAAATGTAAATCCTGACGACAGTCGCGTTTATCGTAGACTTTTGGTGCAATTGGAAGAGACTGAACGGCGTTTTGATGCTTTCTGGAATACCTATCTAACGCGATTGAAACAGTGCTTGGATTTACGGCGTTTCGAACAGGATTTCCGTGAATTGCAGGTAATTGTTCAAATCAGAAATGTCAGAACCAAGTTTGTGTTCTTTCACAGCTTGAAATAATTCTGATTGATAATTATTGATTTCCTCAAATTTTTAGAACATTTTCGATTCACACCTGAAAGCCGTGTCCGAAATGACCGAAATCGGTGAGACTGTTGAGCGCGTTGATGCGCTGATCAGTGACACGAACCGCTTCCAAAAACTGTGTGACGTCGACATCGAACGAGCCGAAGAAGTCGTTGAAATAGGTAATTTGAGCCTGAAATTCAATTTTCCGCTGGATTCATTTGAAAATGTTTCTTTACTCTCTCTGTTATATTTTAAGGCCAGCAGTTAATAAGTGCACGTTTAGCTTGCCCCAAAGAAGTTGTACAACCAAAATGTGATGAACTATCACGTGTTTGTGGTATGGTTACAGAGCGTTTGTCGAGACGGCTCGAAATTTTGTTGAAGAGCCGCGAGTTAATGGAACGAGTCAAAAAGGTTTGTCCTCAATTTTACGTTCGAAGCGTTTTTAGCTGGAATTTTGAATTGACTCAAACATGCATTTGATTGAATACACGTTAAAATCTCGTTTGTAGCAGAATATTTCAAAAACAAATTGCTATAAAAGACAGTTTCCATGATAAAGCTTCGATCTCAAATGGAAAGCGCCAGAACTTAGGCAATCGTTGTTGAAATTATCGTGTGTACAATTTGTTTTGATCATATTACAGGCAAACAGCTGGTGTGCTCGTGGCATTGAACTTCTAGCATCGCAGCGCATCGAAAAGTGTTCGGCTTCGCCTGAATATGCTGAACAGTCATTGCAAGAGATTCAACAGTTCGTGCTGTCGGCCAGCGAATTTTGTGTAACATCTAGTCCAAGTGAATTACGTGATGTGTTCCAAGAAAGTGCAACACTCGAGACTAAAGCGCTCGTTTCTCAGGTAAGCAGAATCACGTTCAGGAATTGAGCCGCTGAGGATAAATCACGAACTTTATTGAATATTTCCAATCTCACGGGAAAGAATCGCAGCAAATATAACAATAATTTGGGTGACAGCATTTTCATAGTTCTCTTACCGCACATTTTGAGAAATTCATTCTAATAAGTGCAATTCATTCAAGTCCGTGATTCATTCTCAACGGTTCAATTGTTTTTGCTGTGCATGAATTGTGCTTCATTTTTTTTTTAATGGTGACAGCAGACTGATTCGTTTGTTTCATGCAATATGTTTATTTGAAATTGTCGAAAAAAATTATCGCTGAGATCTAAATGATTTTAAACTTTATCTAAATTTTTAATGGCTGTGGTTAGCTGAAATCAAAACCATTTTTGGACTCTCGCTTCTGAACTCATTAGAGTTCAACAACAATCTAGTTTTCGGTCTTCAAACGGATGATCAGACGAAATTTCAAGTCTAGGCATTTCTATCGCACAATATTGGAGCAAAGTGATTTCAGCATTGATATCCGTAGAAAGATTTAGAATTGAATCAATAAGAATTAGCAATTTGTTTGTAAAAAGTGCGTTTCAGCGGCTCATGTTTGTCAATAAACATTCAACCAGATCGTATACGTAAAATAGTTATCAAAAAGGAAGTTGCCGCATTTGAAGGTCATTTCAATTGGTTGCTATATTAGTTGTTTGTTTCAGTTTTTGTATTCTCGAATTCATTGTAAAATTGTCGATAAAATCGAGTGGATTGTCTAAAACAAATAGCAATTGAACATAAAATCTGTTGAATCTCTCATTTCAATGAAAACGTGTATTCATTTGTAACGTTGAACAAAAAGAAATGTACGCCTTACATTTGAAATGTGCCAAATGCAAAGAAAATATTTGTAAATTTAGAATAATTGTTTAATGTTATTTTTTTTATGGAACAAAAGAAAACGAGTCACATCAAAATCGAGTTGAGATAATGAACGAACAACGAAAAGTTTACTATAGACAACAACAGCATCTGCGCTCTGCTCTCAATTTCGACCTCAAATGTAGATTATTTGATTTCAGCAAAGAGTAGCAACGTTACACGCGGTGTATTCTCTATTCCCTCTCGCAATTAATTAGTGAAACGAAAGCGCTTGAAACAAATGTATCGCTGTTGGTTTTTCGTTTCGATTCCTTCGCACTCCATTTATCATCATCTGTTGACAATATTTTAAATATTTTCGTATCGTTGCCATTGTTGTAATTAAGAAATAAAATTACATTTCATACGATCTGAATAGTGTGTGTTGGTCTTAAATTTAGGTCAATTCAGAACTGGCTGAATTCATTCGTCGCAATAGCACAAATATGACAATTTTATCAAATGTTCGAAAAGTCATTGCTCGTTGTCGGCCACAAAAAGCAAGCACATTGCCGAACAAGTCAAAAAATGCAGAAATTTGGAAACATCATTGAGAATTTTCTGGCCGACTCGTAAATCATTTCCAATTAAATTATATCTACAAAGCATTTCACTTTTATGACATAAATTTAATTACAGTTTTAACATTTAGTGAGAGATCCATGATTTGCGGTGTGCTCATGGAAATTCATTGCGCCAATTAAATTGTTGTTTAATGTGCTTTCTTCGCCTTTTTCTCTCCTGTTCTTCCCGCTCGCTAGCGAGCGCACACTCAACCTTTGTATCTCGTTATTTTGTTGAATGTGCAAAGAAAACACATGTGCGCGGACGAGAAGATTGATATCGAACAATCATGCAGAGGAAGTGAACGGAGAGAGAGAGAGAAAAAAAGCGTTGAAAACAACAGATGATTTTAATTGCGTGTAAATAATTTGGCAGCGATGACTGTGCAAAATACTGCGAAAATCCAATGATAAATCCATTATTGTGAGCCACTGTGTGTGCGCACAATTGAATTGCGCGTATCGCCGCCATAGATTGATACAATAACGATGATTTGGAGAAATTGACGAATTGAATTACACCGCCAGAAAATTTGCACCATTTCGCTTTTTTGGGGCATCAATAAAAATTCCATTCTCAAATACATAAAGGAGAAAACAATGAGTAAATAAATGAAAAAAAGTGTGAGAGAGAGAGAGAGAATTCATTCGATCAACGAAATTCAAAACTATCAAGCGCTAGGTGTTCGTAATAGGCATTTTTATCGGTTATTATAAATCATAAGCCAATTCAAGTCTTGTCAAAATCAGATATCAATGCAATAGTCGGGCTGCTATTTTTTATGAGTCATTTACACGTCATAAAATACAATATCGAGCGCCGCGTTGAGATCGATTGCCACCGATGCCGATCGATCAATGAAAGAGCTGAATGAACCGAGATCGCTGACCATAAATTAACTATGAATTGTGCATTCCCTTTCAAATTACTACGAAATTTCCAGGCATTTCACTTCATTTAGAAATTTTGTTGTTGTGTCATTCTATGACTTTCTGGCGGAATGAGCGCCTGCCACTAGCATCACTCGAATACCATAAATTCGCTTATTACTATGATTAAAGGCATGGATCTTTTATTGATACATCAAATTTAATATGGCGTGTTGATTTCAATGAATGAATGAGTGCATTGCATGAAAGTGATAGAAATTATGAAAATTGCATAGCATTGAAACAATCGCTGACGACAACAATTAATGGTCTGGGATTTGGCTTCATCGACACACGGAGGCGACAAATTGCATTGTCTCTCACAGAGATTCACAGCATGCTGATAACACATTGGTACGCCAGTTAGCGTTGACGGTGGTGAATTCACGAATTTGAAATGCATTCTGTCAGCTTTTTGAGGCAAACTGGTTTTGAAGCAACTCCGTATCGGTAAAAGTTCACCGCGTCGCTACCTCGATCGATGCACACAATTCCAAATACAAAATGAATTTTTAATTGTGCGCACTTGAAAATTGATTAGAAAAAAATGGGCGAATGCTCATAAATGGCAAAGCATAGAGAGGAAATCGGAAGAGAATGCTCTGACCACCGTATGTGAACGGTGAAAGTGGTTTTGACAGTTTTTTCGCCCGCAAGAAACTCTCTTCGGCACTTGCAGAAAGCGTACAAACGTAAGCGAACGAAAGATAAAGACACTTTGTGGCTTTTTATTTGATTTTGATTTGTTTTTCTGTAATAAATAATAATTCAATGATTTCCTGTGTAATGAAATTTACGGTCAACGAGCACCAAGTCCACAACTATATTTGTCATGCAATGTGATGCGATGAGCGCGACTCAGTCTCTTTTTCTCTCTCTTGCTCGTCGTGCCATGTCGCGCCAACGATTGACTAATAATAGCAAAGTTTTTGTGTTTGTTGAACCACTGATGCACATAATTGGAAATCCACACATTTCAAATGCAAACTGAGGAAAATAGTGCCATATTCAGATATTCATAAGCGAAAGGAGCGGTGGTGGCAATGGATGGAGACAGATAGAGAGAGAGAGAGAGAGGGGAAAAACTACGGTTACCAAATCAACAGGATATCAGCCATTTAATTTATTTACACCATTTATCTGTTTCATAAAACTGCATGGATTGTAAAATTTATATTCATATTTGCTGAAATGCGATAAACCAATTCAATGGATATATGAAGCGAAGCAGGAAAAGTTTGATGACAAATAATGTTTGCGCGAAAGATGGGCGCATATTATTTTTCTGTCTCTCTCTTTCTCTCTCTCTCTCTCACTCTCTATCTCTCTTTTCGAATTCCCTTGGCCAATCAGCTTGGAATGTGATTGCGTGACGAGGTAGACCACACTCCGATCGCATACTATCGGAAATATTTATATTATAATTCGATGAAAAATGTAGATCAAAGCAGGAATTCTTCGAATTCGATGCGGCAATCTGTCCAATTCTTTATCATTTGGTTGTTTATCACTCGGTTCGAATCGAAGTTATCGCATCGCCGATTAAATATATTAATAAACATGAGGAAATAGTGCAAAATGGCATATGTTTGAATGCAAAAAATGTGCTCAGTTAACTAATGGCTATCTTCTAAAAAGACAATGGCTCATCCAATGCATGACTTCTTCGTTTAGACAAAAATGGTAATCAATTTGTAGATTGCATAACAAAAATATAACGGTAACGAATCGAATGCACAATATAGCAATGAAAATGCATGTTGTGGTGCTTGAACGGGCAGAACTCTTACTGACTCACACATGCCATCGACCGGATCGACGTACAGAAGCGCTGGCAAATAGTTATGCTGCGCATTTTAATCGAAACAACGTCATCCGACGAGGATCCGCATTCGAGTTTGAACAAAAAAAGAAAGACCTGAAAAAAAGGCCTATAATTTACAAATGTTTGCAATTTATTATCATGCATACGATATTTACGATAGTGATCTACATTTGGTGCTCGTTTGCCAATCGATGGTTCGCCAATTACACGCACGAAAACCACAATGCAGACTGAAAATTCTTGCCAAATGGTGAGATAGAGAGAACGATCCAAAGCGTATAAGTTCAATGATATGTGGATGTACGCGATTATGCAATCGGTTTAGCTGAAAGATGTAATTTTAACTGTGCTGAACGACGTTGAGCGCGCGAGCGCATGTTCTATTTTACTTGTTAGAATTTATTTGTATCGGTTATTGTGGCCCGACATTGCATACAAATATTCGCATTAACTGGAAGATAAATTGTGAACGGTCGTCAAAAACCCGGTTCAAGAATGTTCAAATACGGTGGTGATTGCACGGCGAAGCTAAAAAAACATATGCTACTTTTTCTGTTTCAAATCAACTTAAACAAATCGATTCGAATGTTTGTCATTAGACGAGATTCCCATCTTTGTAATCACGCTTGTAAACTTTGATTATCTATCCATTTTAATTCAATTGTACAGTACAATCTGAACTAGTAATTACCGTGAAAGAAACGCAACCAAATTACACATGTTCATTGACGCTACGAATTATGGCATTGATAATATTTAAAATCATGCTAGAAATTCAAATTGAAACGATTACTTAAAGCAAAACGTACATCGCTCGCGTAGAAAAATACACGCCGCACCATAAAATTATGATAGAATGAAATAATGTACCAATTTGTCTAATGGCAAAATGAATGAAACACTCAAACGCGTGAATTGATCTGGGAATTTATGCAAAAAAAAAAACTTTCAAAGAAAGAAAAAAACTCCGCAGATGAGAAACGGTTAACTTTGCAAACAAGCCAGTAATTTGCAGAGCTAAGTGTGAAAGTCAAAGTATTCAATGTGCAGCTTAATCGAATTATTCGTTGAATCCACGCATTGATTTGACTAACATGAACAATTCCATTGATGTTTAAAAATCGTAATACTAATCGATTCTAATATTTAAATTCTTTTCGTTTCATTTTAATTTGTATTTGTTGCTGATGATTAATCGATGGAAGTCGGTTTTAATCCCATCTACGGCTTATTTAAATGAACTTATTGTAATTAGTCTGATAGAAAATGCTCATTATTAAGCAGATTCAATTGTTTCGAATGCGATTTAAACTCATGATATGTGCGTGTAATTTTGGTACAACTGACGAACTTTTCGACTAAAAGACAATATACAGAATCTTTGAAAAAAAATTTCGTGTAAATTGTTTCAAAATCCAACATTCTAACGGTTCCAATAGCTAAGATAATTGATCTTAACGTCAAGCTCGCCCATGGGCCAATGATCGAAGTGCGTATTCACACAAACAATTTCCATAAAAGTCGACCTCATCTTGGATTCAAAATTCGAGACTCCGACTACATGCCAAACATTCTTTCGTTCATTTTATTTAATCTTTCACTTAACATTTTGAATATTTGAAATCTTTCACTTAATATTGTACAGCTCAAGTCCCAGGGGAACATCTCACACAGCGACCATCGTGAAAATAGTTTGAACACAGAGCACACTTAATGTTGACAAGCATCAATAGACAATGCGTTTAATCAGTTTTCTCCATTTTTCTCTCGGCAAACACTCGGAATCTATGATTATTTCCTCATTAGAATGTCTTAAGTTCAACCAACACTATCCATAAAAGCCAAATAAATTGTGATTCTTATTTGTCCATTGATTATTGTTCCTCCCGCATACCATTTAAATTAATTTGTTCGTGTAATGCTTGAAAATTCTGAATCGTGAAGGATATATATTCGATTAGTTGATGTGCCGTTTTGATGATGTTTGATCAAAATCGACAGCTAATTATCGTATATTTTTGGTTATTTACATATTTTTTCTCTCGCTCTTTTTCAATTAATTATAAATGAATTTGAATAAAATTATGCTTGAAAATGAGTATCATTTGTCGTGCACATTTTTGACGCGCATTCAAACGATCGGTCTGTCTCTCTGTGTGTTGAATAAATGTTGATCATTTGTCATACAGAGATTTGTGATGATGATGTTAAAATTTGCTTGTGTTCTAGGTGCTGCAACGCATTGACGATGTGTCATTGATGTGTGAAAAGCGTGTGGCATGTTTGAAGAAATTAGCATTGAAACCGAAGCGGCCCGTTCAACAGGTGATTCCTGAGCCAGGTGTTCCATTGCAACCTCCCGGTGGTGCACCGCATCCGTTACGATTGCGGAAATCGCAACAACGAAGAGTAAGTGTTCATTTTTCACATTTCATAATAAGTAGTCGAATTGGTTGACGGCCATTGGCGCGCGGTGATGATTTAATGAGTTATGGTCATTGGCTCAACCGATAAAATTAAGTAAAGCGAAGAATTTCAATAAGATTAAACGAAATGCAGCAACAACAAAATATGTATTCACAAAGATACAAAAAAAACTATTAAATATCAAGTCGTTTCGAATGATAAGATAATTCAGCATTGAGTCCGTAAAATGATCGTTAAAATCCATTGAAAATGGGCAACAATTTTTGCAAGCTAATGTTCCATACTGACAATGTGCCTATAATTTCAACTTTTTGTCTCTTAAACGTTATCTCGATTTTGAGTAAAAGATTATCGCCATTCTTCGGAATCACTCAAGAAACCATTTCCAATTGAATTTATTTTTAAAGTGAAAACAAACAACAGCACAATAACGGCAATGAATTCCACCGTTCTTGTGTTTTGAATGAGAGTTCTGAATATCTTGCGATCAGCATGACCATTTCCTATATCAACAATCGATTCGGGCAATTTTTGAAGCAAGAGAATGAGAAGGAGAACAAAAATGATGTGCTTGTGAAATATAGGCCATCTGATGATGTTTTCGAAGCGTTCAATACAATGAAATCGATTTTAAGAAATTGAAAACGTCCTACATTTGATAGCATCGAATTCTTTTTTCATCTTTCCGTGAAGTGAGCAGCAACAAATGAAGAGAAAAATGGAGGTCAAACGAATGAAGTCGGCATTTCATCCGGAAACTTTTTATCTTTGAGGAACATCTGCATAAAATATACATAATCACCACAGTAGATTTCGGTGACTACTACAGCTATGACTTCCTTTCGCTAAAAATCTATCTCGATTCAAATATCAATTTCTTTTGACATCTTGTCAGAGATCATCGATGCTCGAGTACTGGAAATAGATTTCATTTGTTTGCTGCTCTCTTTATTTTTCTCTTGAGGGGCTCATTTTCGAATCAATTGATTTCGTTCTACAAATACTCAATGTGTTGAATGGAAACGTTGTAGTTTGAATACTATAAAAACTCCCACAATGACAAACATAGTATCGAGAGTTTCTGAATGAAACTTAACATTTTAACTGCTAATAATCGCTTACCTGAATGACATTATCAATTGAAATGTTTTGGTTTGATGGTGTAATTTCCTCGGATATTTGACAAACATCTCATAAAAACAAATTACACGGACTTGTGAAAGCGCGCAGATGTTGAGGACATTTATTCAATCAACGTGCGCCTGTTCGTCATTCGAACTCATTTAATTTACGCTAGTAATAACAATTGTCTATATTAATTATATGTATTACGCCATTTATTCCGAAATCAAACTGTGAATGAAAAAACACGAACACCTTTTCTGAATGCCGCGTAAATCGCAAGAGAAAAAGAAGGACGGCAGATCGACAATCAATTTGTACGATTCAATTGTAAAAGGCTAGTGATGCAATAAACAGCCTCATTTGAAGATAAATCTGACATTGGATGGACAGATCAACGTGAAATTAATATAAATATCGTTATTTCCATCAACCAAAAATATTTGCTGTAGAACCGAAATGCTTTCGAAATGATTTCAATTAGTTATTGTTTGTGGCGGCGCTATCGAGGTTGGCCGCGGTGTCAATGAATATGATCGATAAAGCGCTTTGAATCGATAATCACGTTAATCGAGTAGTAGCTAATTTAAAAAAAAGCGACCACATTTAGCGGCAGCATCAGCAAATATGATCTCTTCGATTTGATTGAGGCGGCAAATGGAAAGCCAATCGAAACCAGAAATAGCCAAGTTCATGACATAGATGCACTTTTCGTTTGTAAATAACCTGCATTAACTTGTAACGGGGCGCAAAGAAGCATCATAAAATGGACGGCGGCTGTGTACGCGCGCTCATTCGAATGATGCAAATGTGTAGCCAGGAAATAATCATGAAGGTGAATTGAGGGGCAAGCAATTGCCGTCGTCATATTACTATGATTTTGATACGAGCAAACGAAAGAGAAATTGCAAATGATTATTCAGTGTATCGAATCAAGCGAATGCAAATGTGCCCATTCAATCGAATGCTCGTTTCAGTCGCCGACTAATGTGTGTGTCGATCTATTATTCGTTCCATCATCAACAACCAGAATTATTAATTAAAATTTTGTTGCGTAGTTGGCAAAACGTGAAGCGAATTGTAATGTTTTTCTTTCACTCTCATGCGAGGCTCTATTTGTGGTTATAAACCGGACGCATTTCGTGTCGACAAAGTATTTTGATCATAATTTTTGCATACGGTCAACGTAATATCGCTGATTTCGTTGCCATTCCCGATTTGCGATTGAATAATCTAATCTATCAACAGTGTGTTACATTTGCAACTCGATATATTTCTCTTATTACTCGTTTGAGATCCACTAACCGTTTTTCACAAGCTGCACGTCATCTATCAGATGGAAATTATCGTTGGCGATTAAGTTCATCAATCTCAGAATGAACGGTGTTTTGATGCAGTTGGATGTTTTTTTTATTTTGTTGCCGCGCAATACGTGCAATTTTACTGAAGCATGGAAATGTGGCAGTTCGCTTCTAGAAATTAATAAGAATTAGGCTTTAATTCAATTTTGTTTGTCGGTGCATAAAAACCTACCGCATCAAAAGCAAGAATGATGATGATACTCAAAATAAGATTTGTCGGAACTCTCTCAATGAGATTCTATTTTTCATTAAATGAAAAGCATGAGTATTTCTTTTTTACTTTTTTTGAAATGGCATTCGTTTTATGAGGCGGAATAAAGCCGAATGGAATGTTCAATCAGAATGTTTCATAGATTTTCATGCCGCACTGCCGTCTCGCGTAGAAAGTGTTACCACGACCAGTGCTTGAATATAGCTCATAAATTTCTCGTCAGATATATGATAAGATAATTTCTTTCTTTTATATCCATTGTCCATGGCCATTTGTCCATACATAGAATGCCGACGAAAATCTATCTGCACTAGCCGAAACAAAACGAAGACATTATCATTAGCAGTCAAATGGTTTGCTAGTTACATTTTGAAGTAATCTGATATATATGAGGTTCTCGTACTACTTCGGTTGACGGTTCAAGCTATACGCCGTACTTTTTTGCTCGCGTTCTCTCGCAGTTTGACAGAGATAAAATAATGAATGCCAATGAATACACAAAACGCACAATATATTACTCGGAAATCATCCGGCTCCAGTCGAAACAATTGTCATTTAACTCAAAATCGGTCGTATCGTATAACCGGGGAAGACAGAAAAAATGCCATAAACATAGAAACACAAAAATCATAAGCCACTTAATGGTGTACGTGTGCATGTTGGTGTTGTTATTTTTTCGGTTATTTATGCTACAAATCGTCATTCCTTTAACCGAAATGCACAAACATTTTTAAACGACTCTCGAACAGACATTTTGGAATGAAAGAGAGATACAACAAAAAAGGAAAAGTGCTGCAATTCAGAGAAGTTAACAAAAATATTTGATGTTTGTTTATCATTTTTTGATCGAATATTTTAACGAGCGTACCTTTGTTTCTCCGCGTATTGACTGTGTATCTTGTTTTCTGTTGGAATTTCAAATTTTTCTACGTGCTGTTCTAACTGCTTGCGACGGCTATTGTTCAATTGGACTTTGCATTTCCGATAAATACTAGACAGAGATTGAGAGAGACAGATAGCAATAGACTTGAGCATTTAACGACACAATATCATTACAAGAGAATGTGTTAAAACCGATAGACGGATTCGGTATGTAGAGACAACGAGGTTGAATGCACTTTGAACATTTTCCACGAATAGTAAAAGTAAATGCATTCCAAGCGTATTTTAAGGCCATTCATTGACGCAAGATATGATGAGCACGTTATTTATTATTTCTTTCCGACACTCAAATGGAATGTATACTTTGGCTTCTGCTAACTATCAAATTCATGTACATTTATATTTCGACTGCCAGCAACTAGCCATAAAATCAACGGAAAAGAATTTCTTCATTCGATTTTCATATAGTTTCAATTGGTTGCATTAGTTTTACTGGATTTTTTTTTTTCTTCTTTTCATTGCCTTTCCAATTTCACTGAAAACTTAAAATCAATTCAGGACGATCCAGCCTCACCTCGATGGGGTTTGAAAGAATAATTGCAGAAATACAAGATCCGAACAGAGACAGCAATATAGAGCGAGAGAGAAGGAAAGAAAAAACACGGACTTTGACGTGTATGCAAATTTCTTGGATTTTTATCTCGGCGTGCATTTTGAATGGATATATTTCACCGGGTTTACGACTATCGTTTCATTTTTCTCAGATGCATAATTTTATCCGCTTGTCTCCAACATTTTTGACACTATGATCGTGTGCACTTATGCAATTCGTGTGGAGCTGTTTGAAGGTCTCTCTGTGTGTGTGTTTTTTTTCTCGAATTCAGTTGAACAATTTACTTTAGAGAAGAGCGCACAAAAATGTGACTGCAAATTGAAGTCGATCAGTTTTGGTTGAGTGCCTTAAACAAAATACAAATGATTGACCAATCGGTTGGTAATAAGATATCAAATCGTTTTGCAAATGAAACTTGACTCAAAACGCATAAATAATGGCCGATATCAACTTTGTACCAGGGTCAAAGTGTGGCAATGCGCTCTCAAAAATCGGATCTCTTATTTTCAAACGCAATGGTTTATTCATCATGCGGCTGCCATTGTTATTTGCGTATCAAAATCTAACGATTTGCGTGCGCTCATTGCTCTGAGCGCTGTCGATCAGTTTTGTGGTTTTGTCTGTTTTGAAAATGTATTTGCTTGTATTCAAATAAGCAATTTATTGAATAATTGACCTGAATGTTTTTTATTTGTGCCGTGATAAGGATTTTTTTTCGTTTCGCATAAATCACCATTAAAAATTGTGTTGCGTGCGCTTTAAAAATGGATAGAGATATTGATGGATATGGCTAGAAGCGACAAATAACAAGAAAATCTATATTGACTTTTTTGTCATACGCACGTCACATTTGTATTTCAAATCGAAGAGCGATTTCTTATAGTTTTTCCATGCAATTTTTCCATGCATATCAATTCTTTTCAATTGAAACAAGTCTTCCTTGTTTTGACTGAACAAACCGTTATATTTTAATGATATCTGTCCATCTCGAACGATGTATTTCCAAGCAGTTACTCGATATGATGATCGTTGTCAATTACTCGATTACGATCGGTGTGTTGCGCAATAATTGGTGGGACGGTTGATGTTTTGAACATTATTACCTCAAATTAGCCGCTGTTATGTTTTCAAACGGATGATTGATGGCTGAATCAAAACAAACTAATGGAAAATGAAATCAACATTGCCACTTGAGAGAGCCAAGTTGATAAAGAGCATCTAAACGGTGAAATGATACTCTCTCGATGCTGGTGCGCAAGCGGTGTTATATTTTTGATCGACCTCCAAATCGTTCTGATCTACGCTCATTTCCTTCTACTTTCTCGCCTTTTGCACAGCAACCATCCAGCATTGTGACTTTTTCTATGGTACTTTTTTAGAAATTAACAATTTAATGATGCAATCAATAGGTGTTTTTCTATGGTCAAATTACATTTTAAGTGCCATCGTAAATATGCGCAAAGTTCCAACATCGACAACAATGATCGAAACTAACAAAAGCAACAGCATTCAATCAAATGATCGAGATATTCGAGGTGCTTGGACCGAGCCGACAGCCGGACCGTCTGGACATTCAGATATCACGAATACGGTTATTTTCAATTTAAAAACTTATCGACGTGGAAAACCGCGCGATCCTCAACGTAATGAGTTCTTTTTTGCAGTCTCTAATTACTTTGACAGTCTTGATCTTTTGCTTTTGGTACCAAATTACGAATGTAATTGAAATAGAGTTGTTTAGAACGAAATGAACAGAGGAGAAAAACGATAAGAAATTTCTTTTGAAAACAAACTGAATAGAACAAAGACAATTGCAGGCAAAAAAACGTTTAAATGAAGCTCGACGGGCAACTTTCCATTTTGATCATTTCAATCGATTGGTGTATTCGCTTCCCCGAGCCCGTCGCACGCGCGAATCGTACTGAATTTTCGCTGTTTGTTGTAAATGTTGGTCGTATATTTTCGGTGTATAAAATCATCAATTGTGATTATTACCGCGGGATGTGAAAATTGTGTGTTCAATTTGGTTGCTATTGTTCCTGTTGTTATGGGCCATCATTAAAAGATGCACATTTATTAAATGACAACACGCCAATGACAACTTACCAATGAGAAATTTCATTTTTACTTTTTTTATCTCAGAGCAGTTTTCCGCGCGGGAAAGTGTTGTGATACCAACCTAACATCAGTCAATATAAATAATGATAATGATGTTGGCGATCAATTTTTAGATTCGCTCGCAAATATATCATCCAAAGTGCAAAGGCAAGCATCACGTGCGAAACAACGCCAAGTGTGCACTTTTTTACTGCCGTTCGTTCGTTCATTACACGACCCTTAATACGAAAGAGACAAATACATTTATCGCAATTTAAATAGTTTTTTTATATATTATTTATTGTAGCGACGGTGAGAATGTCGATTGTAGAGTCTGGGCACATTATAGACAATGTTTTAAAATGAATACTCAGTGGCCATCATATGGCTGCATGCAGTCAACAACTTTGATGTAGCAGCTACAAGAAAATGTTCTTCAAATTTATATGTCTATTCTTTTGTTTAACAACAATATTTTTTATCTGTTTGTTGATTGTTGCATTTAAGTCAAGCGCTTTTTTCCACATTCCTTCCAGATTTTCCATCAACATCGCAATAAACTTTCGTTTTGCGTTTCTCTCTTGCCAGCGATTATCTGGCTTTTGTTTAATTTTTTTTTCTCTCGTCCCATTGTCGCGGTGAGAAATCGCTAATCCATCGGAATGATGCCATCTCTTCGACATTTCGAACAAGACACGCAAATAAATTCTAACTTTATTAAGTTTCACTCAGTCGAAACATGCATCTATCTTCCGATCATACGGTTTCGATCCAGGCGGTTTTCAAATTTTTTCGTAGTGAAATTCAAGGAAATTGCCGGCACAATAGAAAAAGTTGGTGCACGCATCGAAAAAACACCGAAACATGGAAGAAAATCGAGATGTAAACGAAATAAACGCGCACGAAAAGAAGAACAAGTTGATTTAAGATGGAAAAAAAACTTAATTAAAACATTGATATACAAAAAAAAACGTGTTTCCCGAGAGTTTGCTAGACTCAACATCAAACGACCTTCACTGTAATCTCCAGATACAATCGTATTTTTTTCACAGAAACTAAACTGTGTTCTTTAAAACTCGGCCTGAACAGCTTTTAATGAATTTGATTTTGAAAAGGATTCGAATAATTAGTTAGATATGCGCTTTTCGTGGTTTTACCCACGTGACGTAAGCATATTTGGACGTTCGAAAGACCGAACACAATGCATTTAATGGTTGAAATGGTTCACATGAAAAGTCACTTAGTTATTATGTCATTTCCGAACTCAAAAACATTTGAGCATTAACAAGGAACTAATCAAAATGTGATTGGATATTCTGTGTGCGCGCACTTCTCGTTCCATTGTTTAATGACTTTATTTCCTTTCATTTGACCAATTTACAATTATTATTCGTATACTATAATGAATTCTGTCGACAAAGTTGTTTGCATTGTCGTCAAGCAATATCCATTTCGACCGAATCTATTGTGTGATGTCCACTGATTAATGCGCTGGATGCGACAAAAACATTGATTATGATAATTTCCACGCAATTGTTATTTGCTCGATGATTATGTCACCTGTCCAACATCCAAAATTAATGCGATGAATACAAGGTTTTTAATTGAGACAGCATGTCGACGCAGCCGCTCGGCTGTTGTTCGCCGCTCAACGAACGGACGGGAACAAGTGTTGAAAATCATGTAAAGTGTGATATAAACAAAGCTATACGAAAGCTATTGAGAAGAAGCACCCACTTTCGATTTCACACAAATATTGTTCCATGGATTTCGCTCATTTTGGCCATATTATGCGGTGAACAACATTAATTTCACCATCGTCGCAGCAGTATCATCACCACAAATTAGCAAACAATATGAACGTGCGCGAGCGCTAGCAAGCTTCTCTTTTTTACTGCCTCCCGAAACAAATGCGATGAAGTTTTTGATTCTCGAAATTGAGTGAATTGTTGTTCGCACCGACAAAACATATAATAAACAGACAGTTTTCACTTTAATCAATTGCAAACGAAGCATCCGAAAACAACAAAGAGCAATTTGAATTATAGTGGGTATAATATCGAACGACACCATCGGAAAATGAATGGGCGAGAGTGAGCAACGGAACGAAAAGAAAAAAGATGCTGATGAAAATGAAAACAATGCACTAATCGCATTAATTATGTGCATAAAGTTATTTTTCCATACAAAGACATACAAAGAGCAACAAATCATGTGGAATGCAAATGCATCGCTCTCTCGGTGACAATGAAGCAATATCAAAATGCAATTCTAATGAAATTATCGTGCCGCAAAAGACAATAATCACGAGGTATTAATTCTCTTTTGTTCGCTTTAAACGGTACAATTTTCGCACCATTGACCACCGCCACCGCTTCGGCCCATACTTTTCTCTTTTGTCAATTTTCATAGAAACAAAAACTAACACGCAAACGACAAACACACCAAGATTTATTTGATTTATTTTTAAATCATTCATATCGTTCACATATTGAAATATGGTATTTCGCTTTCAAAGCGAAAACAAATGTCATCTGTTTTACTTTGTCATTGTCAATAGACTCAAATATGATGTACAAAACGGTCGGATACATTGATCTAGACAATTTCAATTTCATCATTTGTACTAGTTTGCCGCTAATGTGGTTGAAATGGCAATATTTCTGGCCTATCGTTCATATTGTCTCCTCCGTTTTGCACACGAGAATGATTATTGAAATCAAGAAAACAGCGTCAATCGTTTTTATTTATATTCCGTTGAAATTTGGAACGCGCATGACAAAAGCAACAACAACAAAAAATCTGCCGAAAGTAAAAACGTGTGTTTTATTTCGATTGTAATGAGAATTGTGATGGTACGATTACAATTTTCAGCTTTCAGCTTTCAGGCAAGATGCATTTGGTCACTGTCTTTGGGTTCGGCTGGTGCAGTAATTTCGACACTCGATTGCCCACAATTGTATGATTCCATTGCATTTCATCATGTGTACAATGCTTCGCCTTTATTTTCTTCTTTCTGTAATGACCGTGTCATCTGCTGAATCATAGGCTGGCAAAGGCATTAATTTGTCATGTCATTCGGCAATATCTATTTGCAAAATTCAATTGCGGTTGCTGGAGAGAGGAATGATTGTTATTATTCGAAATAGTTTTACTATGAATTGTGCTTACGAAAGCATATGCCACACACGCAAAAATAAGACGATGACATCATTACATTTAATAAAGATGACTGAATTTAAAGCATTCAATCGAACAATCGATTCTTCTCATTTTCAAGCAAAATCGTTCGATAATCGTGTGTTTTCACATTATTGCGTGCTCACTTATGGGGCAAAACAAATACACGCACCTGACATGAATTCATGTCGCGGCAATCAATTACAATAGACTCACTTTATTCACTGAAGAGGTGATCGCTCGTATATTGTCTCTCTCTCTCTCTTCGATCAATTTTCTCTCGCATATTTCTAATTGAAAGTGACAGCTTTTTTGCTTTTTGTTACTTTGTTTTGGAATAAATCTGCCGAGTCACTCAAAATTAAGTCTGAGCAAAAAGCTAGCATTCGTGGTGGCCACATGTCAACGCAATTTATTTCACTCCATCATATTTTGTGATGAAACACATCATCTGATCCGTTAATTTTCAATGTTCATAGCAAGTGCCTTTTAATTCGATGGTAAATTGAATTCGAGCGATTTTCGCGATGCGTACAGCCACGAGTATGGCACATATGCACATTTTTTTTCGGGAGACGCACGATTCGTTGACAGCGGCCATCACATTTTCTAAACGAAGGTGTAATCACACGCTTGTCTGAAGTGAATCATTGTTGGTTTGGGTCAGTGAAAGAAATGAATGCTTTAATGTTAATAATAGTACATTTTCCGATGTCTACTTTTGGTTCCATTGAAAAACATCGGCTTTACGTCAAATGAATGGCTTTTTACCTAGAATATCTGTGGATTATATCGTGTTGTATTATGTTGGAGAGTGAAATCAACGTGAACCATTCATAATACCAGCTGTTTAACTAGAACGAGTACGATTAGGAATACAAAAGAAACAATGAAACAACAAAAACTTCCGATTGGAAAAAGAAAAGTATGCAAACTACCTGGCTGCTTTCTTACTTAACCACAGATAAATATGCTGGCAAATGACAATTCGTGCACAAGTGAACGCAAGCGAGTCAGTGGATATGGGAAATCCATCTAATTTATTTGCTTCCTAATATCTTCAATTTGTTATGAGAAATACTGTGAAATGAAGCGTTAAACCACAGATCATTATTATTTGCTGCTTGAACGTGAGAAAACGCAATATTGAAATTTCTAAAATCAAATGCAGATGAACGAGAAAATCCTTCGGGCCATTTAAATATATACATTTCTCCGAGATGTAGATTCACCATTCAATGGCATCGTCAATTATTTCAATCATACAATTTTTCTCAGAAGCTGCGGCATATCGATACAAACAAATATACTCATTCTGTAAATCAAATGTAAATAATGATTTTCTCGGACGAATGTGAGCTGCACACTTTGTTTATTGATGCGCTTCGATAGTTATTTATGTTAAATTATATTGTTATGTACAGCAGGCATATTGAGGTCTGCTGATGTTCGAAATGCAATGATGCATTTTATTGGATTACAATGAAAGTTTGTCATTCAAATACGGTATACGATAATTTCCCGTTGATATTACACAATCCACCGACAGAAATGACATTGGAATCATCTGTAAAAGTTTTTTACTGTTTTCATCACATCCGGTTAAACATTCAATTCACGTTGATCATTAACCAATTATTGTTTATCAAACAAATGAAACATTTGAATTTTTCAATCAATATTCCGATAATTCCGAAGAAAAAAATTTGCGTTGGCTCATTTTATGGAATGTCATGTTTGCATGATTGATGTGCTGTCTAGATATTATTCATTCGTTATAAAATTATTGTGGAATTTGCCGAAAAATGTGTTTATTGCTTTTTATTGGGCTGTTTCTGACCTTTTTTTTATCCCGAATTTTATGTCAAAGCATTAGAATATGACTTCATCCTTTAATCTAGATTTAGAAGTCTATTGAATTAATCTTATCATCATAAATTACTGCATCTACTCAAGGCTTATATTTAGTTGGGCACACTGCTTTATCTTGACGGAAAATTGAATGCTCGTGGAAATGAGCTGAGAATAAATCCACTTTGACCGGCTAAATCTTGTCTTGGCAAACGAATGAATCAAATGAATTTTCCGAAATCGGTTGAATTAGAATGAAATAATAGATATTTTGAAATTTGTATTGATATTAAACGTATTTTGCGCTCTTTATTAATTGCAATCTATCGAATTTGAGGACGAAAGAAAGGCGATATATAACATAGATGGCATATTCATCACGATAAATCACGATGACATTCAAACACCATGATTCGGGCTCCATTTTTTTCAGCAAATATTCAGAAATAAATTGAATTGAAATGATAGATTGTGTTGTCTAGTCGATGAATGTAGTCAATAAAAAATGTATCCAATTGATAATGAAATTCATTCGACTGAACAATAGAATTCTTCCTTAAAAAATGTTTGAGAATTCAAAACAGCAGTGTTATCAATGGCGCATTATTATACAGACGGCTTTGATGCGTCAATTTCAATGTGAAAATATAAATATTTTGTGTCACACATTTTCCAGTGTTGTTACTGCCCGACCGACCGCCCGTTCGTTGTTATTGGACTTTGTTTTGATTCAATCTTGTCATGCCACTCAGTTTACTTCGACTAAAATGCGTCATTTTAATAACATAGTTTGTGCCATTCTTGTTCGTCTCTAGCATTTCCCGTTAGGCTAATTTATTTAAAGTTGACCGAATTCTTGAGCATTTCATGTTTTGTATTTGTCGCTGTCTGAGTGTCTGCGCATCTCTCTTTGCCGTTTTCCCATTCACAATTCAGTTCTGTCAATTATTTCATATGACGCATAATTTAGATATTTTGTGTATGTAATCAAGTTCTTTTCTCTTTGTTCTCTAAATGCATTGCTTTTATTTGCAGAGTGGCTCTTAGAGAATATTTCTCTTTGTCATTCTTTCACTGCCATTAGAAAATGCAAATTACATCGACATCTATTTGAATAATCTCTTTGTTATTGCTTTCAGTCCAATTCTTTCCATGTGATAATTGTTTTGTCACATTTGCGAAATACGAACCAATTTATACAGCCAATTTCAAGTGGCTCGCATTCATTGTGATGAAACTTATTGAGAGATTCAATAAAATGGCCAGAGAATAGACCAAAGTGAAAACCAGTCCCACAAAACAATATGGAATGTGAGAATTATCTGCGGATATGGAGTTCAAGAAAACTTGAAAATGCCACTTCACAACTTTTCTGCCTTTCGATTTTTATGCACTAATGTTCGAACCAAGCCCCAAAATAAAAGACACATGTTCTAATGGTAATCGAAAGATCATTTCCTTTTTCCATTATTTTCTTTTCCGTTGAACACCTTATTCAACTCCAACGCCCATGGTTTGGCCAATTTTCCAAACAAACCAATGAAAAACGATAAAAACATGTAAAAAAAATAAAAATTGAGATAAAACACATACAAGTACGGTTCAAAAATGTATAACCAAAAACATTTAGAACATAAAAAAGATTTAAAATGCATGAAAACATTCCACTATTTTTCTAGAAAATATTCCAATCGGAAAAAGATGAACAATCTTTATTATGAAACAATTTATCCGATGGCCATAAGTGATAACTTGAACTGATCTTTCCGGTGATTTATTGTATTTTTTGGCGGCTATGAGCTACTTACAAATTATAAGTTACAATGAGCTACAATTTTCATTCTGTTTTCGAAAAACGCATATTAAAAATGGCAGCTCTTTTTCGTGGCGTTGAACACTTTCGAGACACGGTGCAAGTGCTAAGAAATTCCAAGCATGTAAAATACGAGAAGTTTCAAATATGACCCAGTTCGAATTGACCACAAGTCGGTGTGTGGTTTGATGTCGTCCCAAAGGAAAGCGCAAATAAAAAGTGCGCACTAGAAAAATAGCCAAAAATTGAATTTGAAATTACATTAGCAGTGAATTTTCATGAGCACACTTCTCTATCGTTCATTTCTCTTTTGGTAACATGAATGGTGCACGTACGCGATGTTGTCGGTCATTGTTTCGATTGGGCCCTTGGTGCGTATCATTTCATGTTTACACAAAGCATGCACTTGTCGCGATTCAAACAATTTTTTTATCATTGCTAACCGTTGATTTAACGACTCGCTAACTGCAATCAGTTAAAATCTCGTCATCACTACATCTTCGTCGTTGTCGTCGTCGTTGTCGTCGTTGTTGTTGGAAACATTTATTCATTCTACAAAGCCGAAGAGAGAGAAAAAACACACAGTCGCATTAAATTAACTAAAACGATTCGAACTGCGCATATTTTTTTGCGTGCATCGCATGTGAGAGACAAAATAATGTGTCGTTGGCTGGAGTTTTTCAGCGCGGATTTCGAAATAGTCAGATACTAATCGGTGATTAAACTCAAGGGAAAATGGTTTTCATCGGATTATGTTATTACTTCACTTCATTCAGCGGGCTTTGACATAAAAACGCACTTCGGAAGAAATGGGATTTCGTTTTTTTGTTGTTGTTTGTTTTTGTGACAATTGACAACGGTAGCACCGACAAATCATCAAATCGCATCGTCATTCAACTCAATCAAGCGTATTTTCTTGCATATTTTTCATGGAATGCTTTTATTGGATCTTTTCTTTTTAAAATGTCGCTTTGATGCTGCATCATTTTGTTACTACTGAATAGCAATATTATTATCAATAGGAATACCAACAAAAATATGAATGATAAAAAACTATTTTCCGGTTTGGAAGTTATTTATTGAACTGCTTTCTTCTATTTGAATAAAAACCAGTTTTTCGCGTAATTTATTCAATAGAAATCAAATCCTTTGAGTCCACTTCGTACCTATTGAGTAATTGGCTATAATGCAAGTCACGAGGAATGTCAATTTTCATTTGAGACGTCTCCAGTCGCCGTCTTTGCATAGCAATCAGGGTGTGCCAACCTGAGAATATCCGCAGAAGACACAAAATATTCGTGTATAAAAAATCGCGCACAAACCCTGCACACTGCTGCAATAAAGAAAATACATTTTCATTGTGTAATAGCTGCGGTCAATTTAAATGTTATCATGTAACGATGTGCACATTGTGTCGCGAACCGGTTTGCAATTTTATCTGTTCGGTCGAATTCAGCACACTTCAATTTTAATCGAATTGAATTGAATCGGGCTTTGCATTATATGGCTAATGGATCAAAGAAAAGGGTGTCTATGTCAATTGAGCGAGAGAGAGAGAGAGAGAGAGAGAGAGAGAGCGAGTGAGAGTGAGAAGCACATGAAGGTGTTATTATGGCTGAACACTGATGATATTCGGCTATCATTTTGCACAACCAACAGCAATTTTGCAAAGTAAATGCAATCGAGTACTGTGCTTTGCCGAGCAATGGACACGAGATTTTCGCTGCAATTCGCATTCTCCATTCCATTGAACGGGCTCTTTTTTCATCAGCGCGGAATTCTTCCGTTTCGTGAAGATTCTCAATGCATTTTGTCATTGCACGATATAAAAACTGGTTTCATGAAAAGCATTGTATTTTGCTGCATTTCGCAATTCATCTGATCAGAACTATTGCCATTGTGTTTTTATGAAAAGCGCAAAATAAGAAGTATTTAAAGCAGCGTGAAATCTATTTTGCTTGAGAGATAATTCATCGCAATGGCAAATGGCTATGTGAATTGCAGAAATATACTCATAAGATTTCAATCAAAGGTCGCTTAAGTGATTCGAATTATTTCTCTCGAACGCATTTGTCATGTTCTCTGCGACTGCGAGGCTCCGTCCTCAAGTGAACGGCCCATGGGACTATGTGCTGTGTGTTTCAGTGCAATAAATGTCGGAGAATAAACGAAGAAAAATCCAAACGCTAATAATTTCATGTGTGTGATTTCACATTGTTCATTTGGTTGGAGTAGCAACGCGGAGATGATTTTATTTATTTTGACTTCTCCCGTTTCGAGCAACACAATTACATTCCCGTCTTCGTTGGAATTTCGCTTTCGCTTTGCAAATTGTTTTCATTAAATTTTTTCTCGTGATGTTTCTGAAAGATTATCGGATATATATACGGTGAGCTTGTACTTGACTTGGACCCACATTTCGTTTGATGGGATTTCGATGAGTTCACTATATTGTGTAGATGGCTCATTGGCAAATGGAAGAAAAATCCTCGTTCATTTTAGGTTTTATAGTTCAAGGAGAACAAGTATTTCAAAGTTTATTGCTGTGACAATTTGTGGGATGTTACACCATTTCCAGGAGCGAGTTCGGTACAAATTTGACGGTTGCACGGCTTTCACAACAGATTTTGCGCGACAAACGCAATTTTTACGCTCCATTCAATGCTCTACGTGAATAAATTAAACGCAAATCCAACGCATCAGTTGATATTCCGCTTAAAATTGTATCACTCAATATGCGTTAAACTCATTAATCATTTGCGTGAATCGCACGAGCGATCAACCATATTTATGTGTGCTATAACGATAATAAAGCGCCTTTTGATTCAATTTGAATAATAAAATTGATATTTTATTCCAATCGTTTGAACACGGTAGTTTGATCGCATTTCATTGTCATCAATTCAATTCAACGCAAAGATAAAGTGTATCAGGCGTACGCTCAACGGTAAAAATTTGCTAATATGGAATCGAATGGAAGTGGAGCAAATGAAACAATAAGTCGACCGATAATCGCTGGCATCACGATCCATAGCAGACATTTTCAGTTGCAAATTAACGCATCGCGAATTTGGAAATTCGATTGGCACAACACACACCAAACTTTGTGCTCACGCACTGCTGTTGCATTCAATTCAGTAATCATCCAGGTGAATTAACAAAACGAAATTAAAAGAAGCGGCGTAATTCAAGGCAATTTTGTTACGGTTGAAGGTGACTGTGTCAATAAGGTAATCATAAACTGTTGCCGCAGAATTCGAATGACAGTACAATGAGCGACCTAACGTTATTCCAATATCCGATGCAACGGCATACCCACTCAATAATGGATTTTTTCGTTGCGAAGTTCATTGCAATGTGATTTCCAAAGTGAACGGGTTTTCTTCTTCGGCTCGCTCTTAATCTCTCTTGCACACGCATGGCTTCTAATGTGCAATTTGTTGTGCTCAGTGTCGATTCGGCTCGATCAATGCCAATTTGATCAGAACAAGTTTTATTTCTATCGGCGAACTAATGAAAATGGGTTAAATGGGAACTGGTTCGGTTCGCCTCTAACGTTGGATTGCATCATAGAATGAATTTTTCACGTGGCCACATAAATACAGATTAATTTATTATCCCGATATATGAGTGACAAGTGGCGTCTCTCTCTCTCTCTCTCTCTCTCTCTCTCTCTCTCACTGCTCTGCGCCTAATGAATTTATGCGATAATCTTAGGTTGGTGTGCAATTGATAACATGCTCAAATACGGTTTTTATTCCGAAGATCAAGGAATCCGTTGTGTAACACTTCGTCCAACTAGTTTTCAGAATCCCGCAACAATTATATATTATATCATGACCGATGCGATATGGTGCGCTCGCGGACTTCGCCACTCTCCATTCAGATTACGTTTCGAATGTGTGTCAACCAGAAGCCGATTGCATCGGTCAAACTGTTTCGATGCGCTAGACACACAGCGCAACTCGGAGGCAACGGCAATCAAATGGGCTGGAAGTGGCCGGTCAAGAAATGGTGCAGATGGTAATTATCTTATGCAATAAGCCGGGACTTACTTACGAAAATCAAATAACAGTTGTGCAATCCAAACAACTAATATTTGAATTGAATGCATGTAATTGGCTGGTCGCATGCTTCGTGCAACTAAGTGACGCTCTTGAATTCCTCGGACATGCATACATATTCACGAACACATTCTAGAACCATTTAGAAAACTAGAATTTGTTGTGTAATACGTGGCGAAGAAGTGCTTCCGTTTAATCCCCATTCAACACGATCGTCAGACTGATCTCTTTCTAACATTCAATCGAATATAGCGGGTTAATTCATTTGGTATTTATGGAATAAATCGGTGCTAATGTGAATGTCATTTTCATTCCATCTCTTTATCTCCTCAAACCAATTGAACCGCCGCCATTGAAATCGTGTTCGCTTTTGATAACACGTTTTCAACGATTAACAGCATCCACATCGATTCGATATTCGATCAGTGGGTTAGCAAACGGTATTCGTTAAATAATATGATCAATTTATGATATTATTGGGCGTCAACCAATAAATGTATGGTCAACGAGATGCACCAAATAACATCATCTCTAACTGTACTCGATGTTTATGTCGATTTTATGTGGAAACGACCTTGCGATGCACGACTCGGTTGGTTAAACGGTTGAGCTACATTCTGCAGTGAGTTTCGCACGATTATTCATAGGCATGCCATATGAGAGAAACCGTAGGCAACGGTGCAATTGAACTCTTCAACTTGTCATAAGCTGGCTGATTTAGTGTCCCGCTTCACTAACAATCGAATCAGTAGCGAACGACGACAAAAAAAATAACCCTAATGAAATCCAAAAATGGAATCAACGATAAGCCGACAGCACAAATCAAAAGAATATCATTTTGTGAAAGTGTTTTATGACTATTTGGCGTGGTACATTCAAAATGGAAAGAAATAAATTAAATGAATTTTTCTCATTGCGCACATAACCCACCGCAATCGACGGTCCTATATGCACATTTTGTGATCCCAAAACCAACAACGAATAACGATTCAGATGATAGAAATGTCACAAGCGCGAGTGAGAGAGCGTTCGTGCACACTTTCATTTGTTTCATGATTCATTCAGTATATTGTGCAAATCTCAATTTCATCGCCACTTTATCGAAAAGACTGTGCAACAAAAACTCACGAAACTCCCAAGCCAACCAGCCAGCCGAAGAAAAAACAGGCAGCCGGCATAAAACAAACATACGAAAGGTGGAAGAAAAGATACAAAATTCCCCACGCTTCTATATTTCAAGTGTGTTTTTGTTTTCGTTGTTTTTGCTTATCAAAACTAAAACCAAAATCCATTTGCTGCTGCAAAAGAGGTAAACATCGGAATTATTTATGAATTCAAATACGAACACTGATATGCAATGAAAATAGCATTTTTTTAGTTGATTGCATTGTATTAGTATTTTTCATGTTTCATAAACAAACGATTTTCACGTTTGATTGTCATTCAGGGAATCAAAGAACTAATAAAATCTTTGTGGCTTTGCGACACGAAGAGAGAGAGAGAGAGAGAGAGAGAGCGTCAAGAGCTGATCAGATCATCAGATCTTTTCACTGCTGCAGAATTGGCTCTTGGGAAATTGATTCATCAAGAAATGCATTCATGTCGTTTGCCAGGTGATTGGAGGTGAGAAGAGTAATTGTAATTTCGTTCATTCTGTATCTCACAACTGCTATGAGTGCTGAAATGGGCCGTTGAACCAAACCACGATCATTTACCATGCGAATTTGCGGTTGATTCGTGGTGCGCGGCTTTATTTTTGATTATTATTTTCATAGCGAATTTAATTTCGTTTTGGTGAAATGGGCTCTCCTTCGCGCTCACATAACGAGGAAGATGCTTCGAAATTGTCCGATCCGAAACGAAAATGTCATCCGATACACTATTTTTCCGGGTAAATTGCAATAAACACCCGACCAATTATAACAATTCCAAACTAATTTTCACACTTTCTATCGCGTCCATCAGATCGGGCTTCTTCGAGCACACCACCGTGTGTGTTTCGTTTGACTGTTTTTTTTTCTGCCGGCTTTAAATTCAATTTAATCAATTTTCATGTTTTCGCTTGTTGTTTCATTTGTGGCTGGCGCAGTTTACGCGTTAACACTCTGCGCGATCATTCAACTGCTTTGGAAACATAAAATGCGTTACATAAATGAATTGAATTACTCCATTTGTGTATGATTTTTTGGATTCTAGCGTGAAGCATTCCAGCCCAAACAAGTGTGAAATAATGCCAAATGGCCGTAAAATGGAATTGATGAAGAAAAAAAATTACGTGCATTCCCAAATGCGATTTTCGCAGACGAACAAAAAAATCGACGTGAAAAAGTTATTAGCATATCAAACGATTGTAACATGAAGAACATCATGTTCGTTTGGTTTGTCTTCTGGTTTGGTATTTTTTCTCTTTTTTCGAGCCCTTTTCAATATTTTGTTTTTTTTTTTTTTTTTGAGAAAAATCATGTAATAGATGCTACAAACAAGGGCCAAAGGAATATTGGGCGCGATTTTATGCGTATCATTTTGAAAATTCGATTCAAATAGGTTTTATGGCTATTGCGTGATTTTTAATGAAATATGCAACATCGAATTTAAAGTGGAAACGAAACCGTTGTTGTTTAAACTGGTTGAATTCTTGAATTGGACTCGAACACATCAGGAGCCACAGTCGTGCAACTACAAAAAAATCGCAATGTCGGCCGGATAATCATCGTTTTCTCTTTGAATAATGAATTGCAATCTATGCAAAAGGCTAATGATAAATTATCTCTATGCTTCACTTAACTAACCAAATCGAAAGCGCTCAGTGCCGCCTCCGCCGCTGTTATCATTATTTCGATGAAAAGGTGTTGAATTGATATTCATCAGATAAGATGTTATCCACAAAATACAATAATTTGTTGGTTGCCGGAATAAAAATACCTATTTAGCGGTTGTTTTCAAATAAAAAAAATGGGGCTTGGATTTTCCACAATACGATTCGATTGCGAGATTCTCCCCTCTCAACAAATTTGCATGCATTGTAATTACAGACTGAATGTTTTAACGAGCCCAACATAGAACATATTTTCTGTTTTAATGTTTATATTGTTGGATCCATCTGTCTTTCTCATTGGCTTTCTGCTGTTTTTGGTAACTTCTAGTTCAATGAGCCAAGGTTCGTGAATTTGAATAGGCAATTTGCATTACGGCGCAATTGGCCCAGATTCCAAACCGCGCTTCTTTGCTTCGAGAAAAAGAATTTTTTTGTTTGTGGTCAGCGATTCGGTGGCGAATGCTCTATTTTTCGTGATGATCTATCGATGTGATGATCTACTTTATGTTTTAACTTTTTACACTTTTTTTCAAAATCTGGTTGGTGTGAAGTATGGGTGTTCATCAAAATTACCGTCAATTTGTAATCGAAAAAAATAGCTCACCCGATCATTAGTATTTCATGTGGTCTTACTTTCTTTCAAGATTTTAACTTGAACAATAAATGATTAAAAGGTGTTGCTAAAATAAAAAGAACATGGCCAATGTGATCCAAATTATTGATAATAATTCATCATGATCACTGTAAAGTGTGCGCAGCGTGCGCCTACCGTTTCACACATTTCATTGTTGTGTGGCTGTTATTTTGGAATTGGTGTGCTTTTTTTTCTTTTCATTTTAATTATTTAACCTGAAAATGGAAACAACGAGGTGCTCCATTTCGGCGAAAAGTGCCAAAAACCTAACAAAAAGCACACACGTGAAACAATAACCGACCCAAAATAAAGCATTCCGCACAAAATCTGAGTGCGTACAAGCGCTTGGTGCGCGCCTTATTTATGGAATTTTCAGCAAAAAAAATATCTGTATACAAAGTATATCGATGATTTCGATTGAGTTTGATTGAAGTGCGATGTAAGCAAACAAATAAACAAAGTGTTCGGAAATTCGGATTCTACTCAATTCCAACGAATAACTAATTTGTAAATTTGATTTGTGAATGTGCGTTGCACTTTTTGTTTCACTAGCCGTACGTTTTTGCTGCTTCGGTTGCTTGTTTGTGAAAACAACAAAATCGTTTTCGATTACGTATGGTGCGAGAATTAAAATTCCGATTATAACAATAATAATAACAGCACCGAAAAACTACATCTATATTAAGTGTTCAATCCAATTTGAAATGTCTACGTGAAAAATGTTAACGTACTCTCTGCAATCAAACAATGCGTTTGTAGAAAATGACAACAACAAAAAAAAAAATCAACACACACCATCGTGATCACACACTCAGTAATAATGATGTATAATTATTTGGATTTTTATAACAATGCCCGAATTATTCTAGATATTTGTTTCGAGAGTCTACGATCGACAAACACCGAGCGGCGACACAAAATCAACCACAATCGATGGAATGTGATGCAAACAAAAGGAAAATTGATGTATTGTTGATCATATTTCACGTTAAATGTGCATTATTGTTGTATTTACTAAAATTCATGAGGCCGGTCGTCTGACAGCCACTTTTTTTGTTCGTACGTATGCATTTTTTCTGTCGATTCGTTCGAAACGATCGCTAGCGTCGGTGTAAATGAATGAGAACCAGCACTAAGTTGGTAAATTAGAGCTGTCAGTCGCAACTATGATTTAAGCCGTCGAATACGAGTAATGATAGTAATACAAGTATACAACATTATCGAGCCAACTAGAAATATATATATATATATATATATATATATATATATATATATATATTTATAACAATGATGGAATGATCTGGCGGGTAGATAATAAGGTGTAATATTGGCTGTTTCAAATTCATGTTACACACACTTACGATGTGTGTTTGTGTGAAAATCGTTGAATAGCTGTGAACTGTCTCACTGCCTATGTTGAACTCTACACAATAATGTTTGTTAAATCATTTCTTAGGAAAGAGACGAAAAATAGGCAACACTTGGTTTTCCGTCTTTAGCCATCACACGTTCTTTTCTCCCATTTTTCATTTCTTCTCGAGACGAGAGTTCAAGAGAAAATAGCAATTGATGGTGTGTTGCTTTAACTTGTTCACATTTTTAAATGTCGATTGTCTATTGTAATGCAGTAATCGATAACGTAAATTTTGCCCAATGCTGACACCAACGTCTCGTTACCTTACGATTAGTATGGGTTCTGTATCTACAAGAGATATGCATGCACTGCAAAATATTTTCATATTGAAATGTTCGAAATGTTCAATGTGCAAAAACAGCTTGTAAACAGCCCTACAATGTCCGCGTGAAAAAGTCAGCGATGTAAAAAGCACAAAGAAAATAGTTGCACAATGGAACCGTCTTTTTATCGGGAAATGAAGAAAAATGTTTCGTTGAATCGGTGATTTATGTATAAAAACTTCAGAAGTAATTTAACTGAAGTTGATGTGTGTAATGTGTTGTATTTGGCGGCATAATCAAAGACAAATATTTCATGGAACAAGCGAAAAGAGTTTGGTGCAGATCGATTGGACGACAATCGATAGCGCTCTTACAATTAATATCCTTATTGTCGCATGCAAATTTTCATTGAAACAGCAGCAGCAGCAGCAGCAGCAGCAGCAACAACAACAACCTTCTCGGTGGGTGTCTGTGTGTGTTGTCGATGTAAATCATTCTGACTGCATTCATATGCTACGATGCAGAGAGCATCCATCTTCTGAATGTACAAGTTTGGTTTGATCATTGAATGCAACGATGAAATGGTGTGCTACTAAATGTTTGCATTCTTTTCAATTTCAATGAACTCGGGCGCAGTCGTTGCTCTTCATTCGACAACACGCGAAAGACCTTTAAAAGCGTTGAAGCAGCAAATTTAGCTCAGGCTCATACGAAAAATTTGACGGAAAAGAACGAAAGTCTAAAAATTATTTGCTCTCGAATAGGTGTATAGACTTCTCAATAAATCACAACTTATGCAATTGCATCGCATGCTATCCCACACTTCAGTCACAACAACAACAACACCTAAATGATGGTTCCAACTTTATCTCCACCACAATATTTATTCTGCATCGCAATGCACAGCTCGTCGAGCTAACATGATGCTCAACTGGCCACTGCCATTCAATATCATAAATATATACGAAGAGAAAAAAACAGACAAGCCATAAGCTATATGAACAGCTCGCGTGCGTAAACATAGTAATTTGCTTGGGTTCAAGCAATCTAAACGAACAATGCTTTCAAGATTTTCAAACATTCTTTCTATCGATTATAGATTTCATCTCTTTTATTTTGTCGAATTAATGTTCGACAATCCGCGACACACTCACCAAATCACGTTAGAACACTGAACGAAACAGGGAGAATACGATTTAGATCAAATATAACCGTAAAAGTAAACAAACCAGAACAATAGAATCCGATAAAACTCAACCAAATTCGGACACTGCACAGTTCATAAATGTAATAAAATCAATAAAAACACAGAATATCCCAATCTGTTTGGGAATAAAATAAAGCGTATTCAACAAGGTCGTTCCATTATATTCAATAGAAAGTTGATAAAATTCTTTTATTATTATAATTATTGCTTTCATTCGTCTTATATTTAGTGTTTGCATTAGATGCGCGATCGTGTGAGCTCCAGTTTAGGTTCACATTTGTTTCATTCGTGTGAGCGCGTCGTCGCAACGAAGCTCTAACTAATAATTCTGTCGACTGCATTTTTTGTGGAGTGCTGAGAATACAAACAGAGCCGAAAAAATCCGAAAGAATTGCTTAGCGAATCAGAATCAGCCGTCAGCAATGGCAACGAGGCCAAATATTTACAATAAAAAAGAGTAAAACATTTTTTTGGGCAGTAATTAGAGCAGAAGCGAGCAAAACAAGCGAATGTAAGAAAAGGCTGTTTTTTTTTGTTATTTTATTTATGATATTATTCATTGGATTTTGCGCATTGTAATCTCATCAAGTGTGTTCGACTTCTTCCATTGAATTGTAACGAAGACGACAGAAGATGCTGGTAATCGGTTATGAAATCATTCTTTCGGGAAACTGAGCCCGCACAATTTGGTCATTGTGTGATTACGTGGATGGGCGACTTTGACATACTAAAACATAAACGAATTTGATTGACATTGATTTTCGTTCAGAACCAAATCACACCCATTTAAATCAATTACCGATTTGGATGAAGGAAAGAAACCAAAGTTCTGAAACATGTACGCCGCCGCGAGAAAAAACAAATTCTCTTACTTAAAAAGTGTGTTAAATACGGTGTCTAATGTTCGATCCAACGTAGAACGTCGCTGAATCACAGCTCACACCACCAAGCTCAGCTCATCTGCTACATTTCTTCTTCTCTTCTGGTTTTGTTATTATGCATGTTTGTGCAACAGAAAATATTAGCAAAAAACGTGCGATAGCAAATTGCAAGATACTCTCACATTGAGTAACAACGCAGCAACATCGTTGTTGGCAATGCCGAATGGAAATCGAATACTTTTACGCTCACCAAAGTAGACGCAGTTTGCTCGCTCATTCGTTCGTTTGTTCGTTCATTCGTTCGTTCGATATACACAATACTGAGAAAGACACGGTGAAACGGAGAAAGGAAAAGAGCGTTGAACAAGCAACAGGTAGAGATACTAGTGTCGTTTTAACCGAACATCAGTTTAGTGAACAAACTGTGCTCATACGACTAAGACGCGTTTACTGTGACACTCTCTACAATGACTTCGATCGGTCCGTTGTCGTAGTTTTCGTCTCGAAATTACTTTGACACAATGTACACAAGTGACAACAGACTATGAACATTTTTTTGTTACGTCGAAACCAGAAATATAACAACTTGAATTTTGAGAAAAAAGCAAAAACTTGAGAGCGAAAAAAACAACATTGTGAAAAGTGTGTATTGTTGAGCGATTGCTCTTTTTTCGGGAATTTTTAAAGCCGTGTGCAAAACGACAAAGAACCCAAAGTGGCAACGGTCAAAGTGTTTTGTCTGTGGCAAAAGTCAATTTGATGACCATTTTTATTGCGTTCATGCGTTTTCTGCTATTGAAAATAATAATATAATTTTCTTCATCCACATTTACGAAACCAAACAAAAAAGACTCGAGTAAAAATTTGCTAAAGTGAAAAAGCAATGAACAAAGGAGTAAAATAACAGAACATTTAGCGCACCATTTGTTGTAATTTAATGCAGATGAACATACAAAAGGGAAAAAAGTGCGTGTGTCGTGATGTCGTGAAGATTTTTTGAATTGTTGCTTTTAATTTGTTAGCCGTTATCGATGAAGGTATATGTTCAGTGCCGTTGATTCTATTCATTTGGCCACATTGAGGCGACGAAACGTTAATGTTAATTGATTCGTGGCGTGAATTTTTTTCAATCTGCTTGCCCATTCGCTCGGGCCAGTCATCTCGACGTTTGAATCATTTCGCTCATCAGAATCGGTTGTGTGATCAATGGACTGGTGTTGAACAAACAATCAACATTTTCACGTGTAATTGAACCGCTAATGGAAAAATGTGGCCAAGCGATAAATGATGTGACAAAGACGGAACAATAAAACGAATGAAGAGTACATATATATTCATAGAACGCACTTGATTGAACTCTTGCAACTTTGTGCTCTCTTACTCTGGTCGCGTTCAATGATGTGCCGCGAGTGAGTGTATGCAATGACATTTACGTAGCCGCTTAAATTGACGGGTCTGCAAAGATCTGTTTCACGATCAAAGTGGACGCATAAGAAAATCATGATAGACTTCAATTTGATCGCGCTAAAGAACACCAGTGCATGAAATACGGTGACCAGAATAAATCGTTCGAATGTTTTTGTTTGTCGAACAAAACGAGTTTGAGTCGACTGACATTTTGCTTGATTGGACGGATAATTTTTTATGGAAACACAGAAGCGCAACACGCTTAATTGATAAATGTGTGGAATATAATCATTTTTAAAACAAACCTTAAGAACGATACGAACCAAACGAAGAAAAGGAAATTTGTGTATAAAAAAGGCGCACTTTGATTTTTATTGATCAATTTACATATTCAGATATTAATATCTCATAAGAAATGTGTTCAACCAGTCGTTATTGTGCCAGAAAGTTTCTATCATCCGAATTTTAAGTGAATTTACAATCAAATCCAATCAACTTGGCCGAATTTTTGATACATCGAACACTAATTCAGTGATTTAAGTTTCATCATTTTCCACTCATCAATTCTACACGATTAGAAGCGGTTCTGTTTTTGTTAAGTTTGCATCCCGCGAACCGAAATAGTTAGAACAGCATCAATAAATTACCTGGCTCAACACAATAAATTGTCCAAGTGCAAATTGCATTTGAAAAAAGCCAACTCATCGATTTATCATCGCAACAATTATCCATTGTAATCATCATTAAAACATAACGAAGACCACAGCAAAAAGAAAAAACGATCACCGACCATTCAAGGGCAACTTCACCAATAAGAAAAATCAATTTGAAAAATATTTGATGTTGGAATATTTTTGTTTCATTATTGATTTATTGATTCAGCCAGAGCATCGAATTCGAATACATATTAATACTGGATTGAGAAACAATTGAAATGCATTGATTCTCACGCGCCTGCGAAACCCAATACTAAAACTCGACGCCAGCATTCTTTTGCAGTCGCTGTGAAAACAAGCCAGCAAGCAAGCGAGCGCTCACCGTTCAAAAAAATTGTTTCTCGTAATATTTCATGTGTCGAATGATTCATTTGATGTTTCTAATTATTATACGCAACTTTTGTATATATAATTATGGAATTTTCGGTCTCATACAATAGCAAATGCGAAACGTAGCAAAAAAAAACCTGGGATTAATCTGATTTGGAGAAGAAAAAACGAACTGAAATTGTGCTAAGAAGCGACAGTAGTAGTAGCAGAAGAAAAAAAGGAAAGTAATACAAAATTGCGAATCCGGAAAGAGATTATATGCGCGAGCACAGAGAGCTTTCTGATCAGGAAAAAGCGGATCACCAAGTTTTACAATAATTATACTAATAACGAAACAGAAAACGAACCACAGTGAATGTGTGGCGTTAGAGACAACATTGAAAAATCAATGGCACTTTTGCAGAAAAATCTCGCTTGCAAACGAGAAAAAGTGAATGAGCGACATTGATGAATCAGTAGCGTTCGACAAATGCCGATTAATTGAATGGAAAACATATAATTCATCTCAATAAAACGATTGACGGCACTATACTGTGGAATAGAAAATCTCAATCTGATCCGATCCACTTGCGAATTTGTTACTTTCTACGGCCAGAACTATTGTGTGATTTTTTCCATTTTAAAAGCTGATTTCCGCGAACAACGAACGACACACAACCAGCAAAGAGGCACGAAAGCATTTAATCAAATTGCCGATGAAAATAAGCGCGAGCATGTAATATGAAGCCATAATTTAATTCTGCTATTGCTGTGTTATTTTCTAAATATCAAGAAACGTTTCATCGATCATACAAAAAAAGAGAATCGTTTAAAAAGTACAACCATAAACTTCCATCAAATGATCAATTAGAATTAATGTGTGCATTTCTCTAGCGAAACTTTTAACAAAACGTTTATTACCATAAAGTTTTATTTCGGCGCGCGTTCAATAGATTCCAGAAAGGAAAGTGAAAACAAAAAGACTATACAAAAGCGATCTGGCACTGAAAACAAGTGTGAACAGAATTTTTTTGAATCTAAACCAAAAAATATGCATTATATTTGTTGTTGCAGAAATGAAATAATTTCAATAAAGACGTCAACAGTGAAATGAAAGTTTCGAAAATCACTTACTAAATAGAGCCATTCATAAGAAGAAGAAGAAGAAGATAAAAATAGAAAAGAGAAGAAGCAAAAATGATGCAAACACCGACATCCAATTCATATCAACTGAATTTGAAGCTGGGCAAACAAATGCCGACTTCAAATGTAATGACATCCACATTGATGTCAAATTCATCGCGGAAAACATCATGTTCAGACAATGCATCGGACATTGTTGATGCGGATTATGTGGATAAAAATATTCCAAAAATGGAATTACTGAAAATTAACTATGTTTCACGTAGCCGGAACAATTTGACTACAGCCACCGCAACCGCCACCGCCACCGCCGAAGACAGTGATGTAGTTCAGTTACGAGCAAAAAAGCGTATCCATTCGAAACAGCAATTATATCAGCGTTCCCATAGCGATGGTCTGTTGAAAGTCAGCGAATTGGCCAAACTATCCGGATGCACCGAAAACATGGAACATAACGCAAATAATAAAACAGCAACAACAGCATTGTCCAAATCCAAAGGAACACCACCCAAATCACAGCCATTGCCAATGTCTAGCCATCATCAAAACCCACTCAAGTATACGGTATACAAAAAGCATAATTCATGCGACACAACAGCCGCATTGAAATCGGAAAAGTTGCAGTACACCAACGACGATGCCATATTCAAAGCCAAGAAGAAATATTCCATGTTTGACAGCAGAAAGCGCAATTCCATCGACAACATTCAGTTTTATTTCGACAGCAAAAGCTATGAACGGCATGTTGACAATAAAATGTACGGGGTATTGATGTCAAATGCAAGCGCTGAAAAGACACCGTCAGCGCGTGCGGCTGTTAAGCGCTTGGCACCGGCCGCACCGCCGCCAAACTATGAAAACAAATCGAATAGTTGGAATTTTGTGAAGGCGACCAAGTCATTGCTCAACGGCTCGAACGTGAGTCGCATGGCGAGCGGCCAAAAGTATATGAAAAATGTGCCATCAGCTAAGAAAATGTCGCGCGATTCATCATTAGTCGATTTATCACGCATTGGACAATTATTTCGAGAAACACGTCGAGCTTCTGCTGATGATTTACTTGATGGTGGGCGAATCCCAATTAAAAGCGACACCAATCAAAGAACGATTAGTGAAAGCAATGATGGCCACCAACACAATAAAACCGCATCAACATCGAAAAAAATCAAAAAACTGAGCGCTGATTTTGAGAATAAATGCTTGTGCGATTACAAACCAAAACCAATCCGGGCAATTTCGGAGCGTAAAACTTCAGCACCTGCACATTTATTTCCCGATCCAAAATCGCTGATGTCCAACGACAATTGCTTGCGAAGTCGCCGAAAATTGGAATTTCCGAACGAATCGAATGGCAGCAAATTGGAGCGATCACCGCCGATTTTGCCATCGAAAAAGTCAAATCGCATGTTAAAATGCAATAGTGTTGAATATGTCGATGAAATGGCACAAAAAATTGACAAAGGATTTTATTTATTGGATAAAACACGATCAAAATCGGTGTCCATTGAACACGGTGTTCCTTTGTTTGGCCACTTTCAATCGAATTGTAATGCATCGCCAAGCACATGCGGCTACAAAAACTGCACATTCATTAATTGCCCAATGTCGTCGATTACGGCCGCACTGTCCAATGTCAATCGGGACAATGGAAACGAGAAATATTGCCAAAAAACTTCGATCAATTCGGAAAAGGAGAAGAAAAATCACGAAAACAATAGCAAAATGAAAAATGGCCATAACATAAGCATCACGAAAATTGATACGATCAGCAATAAATCGAAATTGTATCTGAAAACGAAGGATTTCAACGATGAAAATGATGATCTAACTAAGGAGTTCGATTTTAACGGCGGCGACGGTGTGGCATTGAATAATTTGAAAAATCTTAAAAATACCACCAATTTGAATGTGAACGGCAACAATGTTTGCACAAATGGCGGAACAACAATTCCCATCAAATTCACGCCAAATCAACAAAATTTGAACAATTCAATGCAATGTAAAAGTGTTGAGAAGTTGGATTTCAATTCGACGAGCACGATTGAAAATAAGAAATTCAACAATGTATTGTCACCAGCGTCGACGGACAAAACGTCGTTCAGCAAAAATGATGACAATCGTGTGAAGATTTTCATTCGGAATCCGCCGCCGGTATCGCAGCATCAAGCGACCGCAACGAATTCACCTATTTATGAGGCGTCCTCATCCGGTGATTCGGTGTCAGACTATTATGATTCGGTGCCAAATGAAAACGATTCGGATAAACAACGAACTGATGTACCTGAACCTGATGGAAAGTGGAATATAGTTGATTTCGGCATAAAACCAACAACAAATCTTCTAACGCCTTCGTCATTAAGTAAATCGACAATCGATTTGTCTGCTTCATCGGGCAACAATTTGAAAAATCTCTTTCCGAGCCGCTTGGGTTGTGATGGTGCCATATTTTGGAATGATTGCTTTTACTATGATGAACATGCCTGCTGCGAATGCAAAGTAGATTCAGATAAAGTGTCCAATTCAAATGAAATGCGATTGGGCAGTGACTCGTGTAATTGCTCGCAGAATCGAAGCAGTGCAAATAGTAGCGGCGGCGATGCTGAATACGATGACGATCTTGAGGTAAAATTGAGCGTTTATTTCATATATTTTGACTTTAAACGAGAAAAAAGTATCACTCGGCGACATTTAGCCAGACAGAACGGCAAAAACAATTGGCTGCATGCAAATTGAAAGTTATCGCCAACATTGAAATTACTGGATATCGAGAGATAGAGAGAGAGAGAGATAAAATCAATACAATTTCTGATAAACTATAAACTCTTCAACTAAATTGACACTATTTTCGCATTACAATTTTATTGAATGTGCAATTTTTGATTGTGCATTTAATGCAATCAACGGATAAACGTATTTACGTGTATAAACCTGAACTTTGAACAAGTTTTTGTTGGTTCATACACGGTTTATTCGTGTGATCGAATGCAAGCAAGTGACCGGTCGCTTTGTAATTGGATTACGTTAATTGTTCAATATTTGTTTTTTTCCCCTTTCTCAGAATATTTAATTGATCGCGCGCGTTGTTAGAATGTTGGCTGTATTTTATTTAATATTTAATATGATTTTTTCGTTGTATCTCAATAAATTGAGCATACTTATGACCGGCAATCGACTGTGCATTGATCAATTGGCGGGGCAAGGGAAAATGGGCGAGGCAATCAAACCACCTTTTGGTGAATCCATTTCGATGATTCGCGACTTTCTTTTTCACACACTCACACCGGGAGAGCAAACACGGAAAGATCAACATCATTTTCCCCGGCCAAATGGAATTTCACTCAATCGCAAATTCAGTCTATAATTCATGATCAATATGAAATGGATTTGTGTTTATTGTCCCGTAATGATGAGTGTGTGCAAATCATCTCATAATTTATATCGGTCAAACGAAAAGAAACAGAAACATTTAATCCATAAAATGGAATTGCCTTTTTGTGTGTTTGTTCGATGAGTTTGGCTCACCGTTCGACAGCCCGAAGATATGAGCATAGCTACACGCAAATTTGATCCAATCACTTGGCAAAATTCCTTTGCATTGTGTATATTCACCCGCACAAAAAACCACTCGGTTCGCACATCAAATTGAATCGAGCTACCTACCTCGCCGATGCGAAAGCCAACTTCCATCAAAACATCAAACAACATCAAGTAATATTAACATAGTGAAACTGATGTGCCAATTCATATCTACATATTTTTATTCCAATAACAGTTCAATTGAAAAGCTAGCTTTAATATTGCGATTTTACACATTTACTTCGCCATTTGCCGATTGATTTTGTTATTATAAGGTATTTATTTTGCTGTTTGAAACTCGCGGCAAAGTCAAGTTTTTCGTCTGATTGATGATGAAATATGGTGATTCTTAAATGAATTTCATAGTGGCTGAACCGCATTTAATTACATTTGATTGCGTGAATGTTTTAGGCCAATTAATAAAATGCGTAAATCTCCGGTTTCCAAATATGTACAAACACAACACACATTCTTGGCCCTTGAAAAAAGGATTGTTCATATTGGATCCGGCGGATTTGAAGTAAAATTACAATTCGTTGAATAGCGGAGGATTGGTCGATGCTTTCGATTTTTTAAATGCACGAAACTCAATCGTTGAATATGCAAAAACAACAACAAACAGAGAAAAACGCATTTTGTAGCGCAACCGAAACATTTAAATTCAACACAGCTAATTTTTGTAATGTCTACCTTGCTCTAGTCCGTTTATCTCGCTATGGATTATGTGTATGTGCATGGCTGCTGTTTTCAATATATGGCTAGGTATTGCCTCTATTCATAATTTTTGCTAATGTTTCATCGATCTGTGAAATGTGTTTACGAATTCATTATTGTTCATTGAATATGATTAAGAGTAGTAAAAATCAAAGCTATTTAACAAAAGTAGAGAAAATATATATGGCTTTCTCTAAACAGAAAGTGCGCTAGTACGCGCACCGCGCATTCGACGCTCCTCGAAGAAAAATCACGGCGAATCGATATGAGAGTTTGAAAAGTAGCCGGCTACAATAAAACAATCAGCTTAGAAACATGCAAAGTAATTTTTTGGAAATTAAAATAGCTGTGAATATGAAGTTTCGAGCGAGATATCGACGGAAGAACAGTGCGCGCGCGTGCGCGAGAGAGTAAATATGCTATCAAGCAAAGCACCGCTAAGTTTCCATACAATTGGAAATCGCGCATATTGAACGCATGACCATTCGAAATTGAAATTCTTCACATATTCGTCGATAAATCATGATAATATGCGAAGCGTTGAGAGTGAACCGATACACACGATGAAAAGACGTACCACGGCGAAGTCGAACAACAAAAACAAAATATAACAGAATAAAAGAACGTGTCAATGTAAATGGTCAAAACCGGCCACAAAATCTCCCTAAGTTCACGACTCGTGAGGCACGTTATTCGTCTGAATGTAACACAGACAAAAAAAAATAATTTAAAATTAAAAACGGACGTGGAAAACAAAATGTAAAGAAACCACCGAGCAATCAACGTAAACGTTTTGTTTGATATATATTTAACCGTACATCAATTGCGGCGACACAAAACGGGTGGTTAACCTTAACCTTTTTGGATTGATATGTTCACAACGGCAAAACAATCACTTTCGTCAATCATATATACAGCGATTCAATCTCGCATTCAATGTGGCAGCACGCATTGCACGAGATAAGTTGTTCTGGTGTTCCGACAGAACCTGTGCGCCACTTAACAATCATGATTAAAACTCTGTTTAATTCAAAAGCAGCAAAAAAGAATGGCTATAACTCACTTATGCAAATGAACTAGAGCGATCGATTGGCCAATTGATTTCGCCATTCCATTGCATCAAATCATTCGGAATTGTGACACTTTCGATATTCAAATTTCGAGAATGGCAAACAAACAAACGAATATCTGGGCGACCCGAATCGAAAAGAATGCACATATTTTGGATGCGAGAATGCTTTTCGTTTGTCACGAAAGGTAAATAAATCATAGATTGTGAGCGGGCGCGCACAAGCGCATGCAGCTCGTTCCATTGCCGACAGCGCCGTTCAGAGTTTGTAGTGAAAATTAAAATTCTTGTTTCGCACATAAAGCGCAATTAAGCGAAACCATTGTCTTGTGTGCTCGCTCGAGGGCATTATGCGTTGCTCTCGTTTATTTGAATAGTCATGATTGTGGCAAACGCACTCAAACGCAAATTTAAAGAGCGTTGAACAGCAAATGGAAAGAAATGCGCACATTCAGTGACACCCACAGCGCAAACAGATACAATTGCCATTTGTCGTACATATCGAGTTAGTGCGCTCAAAGAAAGGAATTGCATTCAACGAAAACGAAATGAAAACTGATATGAATTGAATGGAAAATAAAAAAGAAAAAGTGCACCGAAAATGCCATTGTTGTCGCCAGATCAGATTGCATTTCAAGAGGTATTAATAAGTGCGTGTTTTCCACATGTCGGTTCACATGAACTCGCCAAACTTGGAGCGCACAACCTTTACAATGATTACGTATACGTTTCGAATTCATTTTTATTTCTTTTCGGTTGTGGTGCAACATGGCTAATCAATTGAATGGATATAGTAAAGGTACTTGAAAATGCATTTACTTTCGTCGATCACAGCAGATAAAAACACCTTTTCACAGCAACTGAACAAAATGCTTCGACATTAAACAGAGACTAGCACAACATTTTCAGAAGTAAGTACAAAGGCCATTCGAAAACGCGACATCCAACTGAATTCCTCGAAAATATACAGACGATAAAAATAAAATCAAACATGTTCTATATTCAAAATGACCTCAACACTCAATATACACGGATGAGATGTTTGTCTGCACACCTTTCATACCGATACGTTATCACACAAACTGTTTATCTTTATCCGAAACACACATTTCCATCAATGACTCAAATTTACAAGCGATTTAATTATGACACAAACAGTACGACAACAAAAGAAAACCTCCGTAACACCTATTATTCAGGCGTAATTTTGTAAACAGAATGAAAGTAAATCTAATTGGATATTTGTATCAATATTCATTTTATTTGGTAAATAATAAGAAAAGCCTCACAAATAATCATCAACACCTCTGAATGTCATTTAGTCGTGAACGAAATTCCACATTGAGGCGTGCATCGCGCACCGCGTTCCACTAACCGAACAATCGCCGACCTTTGCTAATAATTCATTTTGCAACTATTCGATTTGAACTTGATGTTTTTTTTGACAGGCCGCATTTTTAAGAACACGCGCAATTGCCGAATGGAAAAATTGGAACAGTTCTTATGACGCATTCCTTTGACAATGAATTTACTTTGATGCAAATTAATCATGATCGCAAAATAATAACGAATGAATTTCTTGACGACATTTCGCCCATTGACTTCGTTTTTCATGTCGAACGGAAGTTGGAATTACGGCCATCGGCTGATGAATGAAGAATGTAGAATGTCGGCGCGCACTAAAAAAGGGACACCTAATGCTGAAATAAAGAAAGGGGAAAAATTCGATCAAGAAACACCGAATGGGGCAAGTGAATGTGTTATATGTGTGTTTTGAGGTTTCAACAACATACATCATCCATTCATTGTTTTCCGAATTGCTCTGTTTTTTTCCACTTTATTTCTATTATTTCTGAATTGTTTCCCAACTTGAAGCTGCTGCCAATGTTCATTCTGGTTTTGTTGCTGTTTTATTTGTTATTGTTTATTAATTTCCAGTGCACGCAGTGTACTTATTCAAAACAAAGGAGCGTGCTCGTGAGTGCGTGCAGAAGACGAATCAAATATTGTGCATAGTTGCACACTCAATTAGACATTCTCCCATATGAGCACAATTACAACTATAAAATTAAAATAATGTTCATATTTTGTTCGACATGTAAATGAAAATATTTTCCATTGTGTGGCTGTGCGGTATCGACACATGAGACGACTGTTTTAACACGTTCAACACTGTTTTCCCCCAAAAAACGATGGCTCGGCATTTTTGTTTTTCTTCATACACACACTTCGACTACCGTTAGAATTTTGATTAGTTTCCCATCAACACGAAAGAACAGCGAGCACTTCCTGCCAAATTCACTTAGCCATGGCATTCATAACACTTTTGACAGGTACAAGTTTGTAGCCCAGCAATAGAACTTGCTAGCTTGAGGGCTTCGTTTTATGATCCAAATTATCCATATCGATGCGCGTTTTATTTTACGTCAAAATCTTTCAGCATTCGTAGCCGACTGTTGACCTTTTGCAATGTTCCAATTTATATTTTTATTGTTTTTTCTGTCTCTTCTCCTCGGTTGCAAACTCATTTTTGACCAAAAATTTTTTCAAATCGATTCATTGAAATTGTGGCCGCTTTTCATGTCGTACGCATCTCATTTCCGACTCCAACCGAAACAAACCCATCAAATATTGAAATAGCACAAATAAAATGAAAAAATATTAACTCCATGCCAATGCCTGAAAGGTAGAGAAAAACACACCATTTTTGTGTCATTGAGGGTACATTTTATCGATGATTTCGATGAAATTGTGTTGTCATTGTTGTACGTTGAAAGGCTTCGCCGCTAAATTCGTTAAGCTTTTCCGAGGAAGAAAATACAATGACTAAAAATTTCGATGTACAAATTATTTGTAGTCAATGACAACAACGGTCGAAAGCGAACGAAAATAATGATGATTGAATGTTGAAGATTTGTTAGCAAAGAAGGTCCATAGAGCAAAAATGATCACTTGTCCGGAGCAAACCTTGCAGATGCAATTACCGTTTGAACTCTGATGCTTCGCAATTGATATTTTCCATCCGATGTTGAGTCAACAACTGAACCGTCTTTTTTGGAGTTCGGAAAAAATGACAAATGCCTCAAATGCTTGCAAAATTATTTTTTTTATTTGCAAAGTTTCGCAAATGTATCCATGTTACGTTCAAGACAAAGCGCTTTGTCGACGCTCGAAAAACGAATGCTCATTTCCGTATGCCGAAATGTTTTATGAAATCGATTGCCTTGTTCAAATTATCAATTAGTTTTGATTGAAGCGTAAAAAGCATTGAAATCAAAGTGAAAATTGTATTCATGCATTTGTTTGTGTTTTCTTTTCTTCTGAATTTTGCAGGTCGATGGATCGAGCTCTCGTCCACAGTCAATGGAAGGGCCAATGGATTCAGGAATCTCGTTGAATGGAGACACAATATCTAGTCCGGATAGTGATAATTCATCACAGCATCATATTCAAAATCAGAGTGTAAGTCGTTTGGGAATTCATGTATTTATAGATAACCATTTTTGGAAAACTGAGAATTTTATTATACTGAATCCAAACTTGTTCGATTGAAAATGTCAATTTTCTGATGAAATTGTGTTAAATGATATCACTCGGCACGTTAATTTATCGATCACGTAATGATTGTTTATATTCTTTCCCATACAGGACATTGAAACGAGAAATTCAAAACGAGGCCATGTTCTAGCTGAATTACTTGAAACCGAACGAATATACGTGGCTGAAATGGGTTCCATTCTGAGGGTAAGTTTCACATTCCATTTAGCAATTATGGTTGGATTGTTATGCCATTACACAGACAAACACAATACGCAAGTGGAGCCATTTCATTTGAAAAAACCAAGTGACCAACGACCATGTAAATTATCCATCGATCAATCAATACAGCGATTATTTTGTTTTCTTACAACTTTCGTTTTTTTTATCTCGCTGTTATGGCTGTTGCTTGCGTTGCGACGCACGACGTCAAAATAAATTCAATGAACTGCAATTGCTTTAAATCGATGAAACGATTAAAAGAAAGTGAAACATTTTTTTGTGTGTTTTGATTTGATTGAATGACGCCTATCAAACTGAATTAAAAATTTGTCTGATGCTTTATTGTTTTATGTGATTACACATAAATCAATATGTTGTTATGTGCTCAGTGCGCTAGATATATTCGATTTCACTTACTGCACCAACATAGAGCAGCATTCATTAATATGAGCCATTTCGCCAAACATCCGATTGATCAGACCGCGCACACTGTGTGATCATTGAAAACGCACATCATGAAGTCGGAAAATGAGAAATGAGATGAATTTCACGCACTGAATTTGAATAATTTTCTTACACTAAAATAGGTTGGTTTAAATTGGAAGCCATAAAAAGGCTGGTCCTGCTATATTGGCATGAATCGAAAGATTTCAATTGTAAATAAATGTAAACAACAAATGATTAGTGCGATTGAGAATTGATGAAGCCAACACATGTATACCAAAAATACACATGCTTTGCAAAAGAATTTTTAGTGTTATTGTTGCTACTATTTTTCATTCATGCAATGCGCGCGCTCGTGGCGATTTTCTTATTTCTCGCTAAATTAAAAGAAATAAATGCTAATGTGATTCTACTGATTGTATTGTTTCCCCCTTATTACTGTGTTTTTATTTTCTATTCCCCTGACACAGAATTAGCATAGGCATTTCACCACATTTACATATAACACACCAACACACACACACACACACACACACAAGATTCGCGATTGATTGATTCGATTTGAGTACGCATGTTTTTCATACGGTCGAAAGGTTCGCGAAAAAGTACACTCGGGCATATTCATGAATTTTTTTTCGATCGAGCAATTTTGCGTACGATTTGTATGAATTCACTAGTAAAACAGAAACAGAAACGTACAAAACAAACATCCATAAAATGTATTGATTTTTTACAAGAAGAAAATTTCTAGCCGACGGCTTAAAAACAATACTCGAAATCAACCAAACGACGAAGTGTGATGCTTAAAACAATGCTTGTGCGCACAATCCCATATTGCGATTTCTCACATAAAGCGCACATGCTAAACGATTACAGCATTATGATAATTGAAGATGCTTTAATTTTTTTTCAAGCGTAAAACTAACGGAATTTTTCCGATCAGTCAAAAAAATAATTTTTCTGTTGAGCTCGGTTGGGCTCTATTGTTAAGAAAATTATCAAAGAACTCACCATTATTCCAATCTTTGGTTTTTCAGTCACTTTTTGAGTCTATGGATTTTTCACACCATTTCGAACATTCTATCGATTAAGGCTAATGCCTATATGGGTTTGCAAATGTGTTGGTGTATGTAGAAATTGACTCTAATTGTGGCCCGCCATAGAATTATTGACAGAAATAACAAATGCGAAACATCGACAATCGAAACGTTTTCGACGAGCTGCTCATTTTCTGATGAAAACGAATGAAAAATGAGATGCATTATGGACTTGTTTGGAAAAAATTTAAACAATTTATTGAGGTGGACAAAATTTGAATAAAACTATCATAATCAAAACATGCAAATTTTCGGCTCATTAAAATGACGCACTCGACGAGTGCTTGCAAAATGATTCAAAAATGACACGCACGAAGGGTTTTATTGAGCATCCAAACGGTTATTGTTAATTTCCATCGAAAGAATGTTAATTGGAAAATGGTCAATAGCATATTGAAAGCCAAAAATGAACGTTCAAATTATTTTTATTGGTTTTATGTGTGATTGTTAGCTGCCTGGCAAACAAGAGAGAAAACGGCCAGAGTTTTGAGTGATTAAAATGTTCAATGAAGAATAAAAGCGTAATCCCAATAATTACACATTGATTGGAATTATCTTTTTGAATTGAATTATATAAACAATAAAGAGAATTCGAAAACAAGATAAATTATAAACATTTGAAGTTAACGTAACATTTGTTGAATGCGTTGGATTTGAGCATTATTTTCTCATGTGTGAAATGTGGAGACAAACAAAGAATCAGTGCATTAAAGTTGGTGTGCCACTGCAGTGAAGACGTGCGTTGTCGATTGATTTGTGTAAATTTCCTACATAAATATTTCAAAGTACTTCGATGATCAATTGCCGTTGGCTTTGCCAAGATCTCTTGGCCTTCGAGTGTATTCACTAAAATTTGAATTTTTGGTCGAACAATATGCCGATTATGATTTTCCAATCTCCTTCCAAAATAATGAACGAATGTTTTTTGCTATCCCAGAATTATATTTTCATTATGAATTACCACCATTATTTCTCAACTGCGTGTATATGTGTGCTATGAAATGCTTGCACAGGGAAACTAATCTTCATATCGATATTTTGAATTTCATTTATGGTCGTTTCAAAGTATATAGAAGCGAATCGATGCACACACTCTCTTACGTCGATTGAAATCGCTTGCAGATTCAAACGGGGCGATAGAGAACAATAAAATGAAGCGAACAAGAAAAATACGTCTTACATTCTGCAAAATACACTTTAAAAAATGCAATCGTTTGGTTGAATTGCTCATACATGGCTAAATTAACACGGTAGCTGCTGGCCACTGTTTATTAGTTACATTTTGTTTATTTTTAGAGTCAATGCTATTTGTTTTATCACACACATACACGCACACACACACAAACACACACACACACATATTTTATTGCATTTCTTCTTCGGTTTTCGTTTTTCGGAATTTTCTTGCTGTTGGGGCTCGTAAATATTTATGGTCCAATCTTGCACCGTTGCATTTAGCTTTGCAGCACGCTACACCGATTTATGTTCCATGGAACAATAATTCATACACACCACCAACAATACGCGCGCGCAAACAATAACATTTGATAGCTTATTATTTGTTATGTGCTCAGAAATCTAATAAATACGATGGATTCGTTAAAAAAAAGACGTTTCATAAACACTTGACGATAGCACACAGCACACAAACGCAAAGGCGCGCGCGCGATTCATGGTTGCGAGTAAGAGAAAGAGAGATGCACACAAGCAAAGCCTTCAACAATGAAAAAAAAAAACAAAATCCCAACATCGAAATGCAGACGCGTGCATGTAGCCGTGTAGAATGTTAATTCTATTAACTGCAAGTCCGTTGTTTCGATTCCAAATCACTGGGAATCGTTTTAGTTTTCACATTGATCTCGGCTAGATCACGTCGATAATTGGCAACATACTAATCAAAACTATTTAAAAATAAAACTGTTTTAAATTTCATTTGAATCCTTTGTTGTGAAGTTGATTATTGGAAAATTCGATGTTGGATTATGTGTGGATTCAGTGAAGTTCAGTCTGTGCAAATCAAAATCATTGCGATAAAATGAAAGTCTCGGCAAATTAGCATGTTTTCGATGCCCAATATCTTATGTAATTTCGGAAATTCGATATCTTAAATATTATTGTGTATAACAACATTATTTAGACTAGATTAATCTCGAGTTAAAACCGGTGACCAGCACATGGAAACTGGTTCACCAGTCTAATATTGTGTAAACTCTTGTGAGGAACGAATAAAGAAACTCTGCACCAAAAAAACGAATTACAAATTGAAAAGACAATATGGTCAAAGCATCATTCCATGGGATAATGAAATATACTGACTACAGCTCAGCTCGGTTCATTTATACACCAAATTAATAAGAGCTTTTAAACAATCAGCAGTAGCAACAACGATTATGTGTAAATATGTGGATTTGTCATGTTTACGATCGGTCAAATCGTTAAATGGTCCGAAAATTATCATAATGATTTACAAAGTGCCGACGACGAAAATAGACTCGGATTTCCATGTGCAAAACGGCGATTGTGCTATAGTTGTTACACAATGACGTATTGAATGGGAATGATATCGAGTATCATGGACGAAACATAGACGACAAGTGCAACAGAGCAAAGCAAAAACAAGAGAGAAGACAAAGTTCATTTAACAATTGGGTGAAGAAAAATTATAAAAATTGTTGGCAATAAATTGAAAACAAGCAATTGTGACAATTGTTACGAATCGTGCGCATCTTCGCCTCTGCCAAAGTGGGCAATGATAATTACTCAGTTTGCAATGTGCCAATTGCATTGACTTGAACAAAAAGCAGGAAAAAAATGAGCGGCAAAAGAGACCAAAACGAACTGAACGATAAAGTATACCGAACAATTGATTTATGTTGTTTGTAAATCAGCAAAATTGAAATAAAATAAAACAAAAAATAAAAACAACAGAAGAAAGAGAAAAAGAAAAAAAACGTAACGTTATGCTTTCAAGAGCTGATTTTGCTACTTGTGTTATTTGTGTTAATTTGGAAAAAAGTGTGATGCATTTGCAATATGCTGGAGAAAACATTCGATTCAAATACATTGCAACGTGCAAATGATAATAATCACGCCAAAATTTCGTAGTTTGCCCATAAATTCCGCATATTCACTTCTCGAAAAACGTGAACATTCTTCAAATATAAATTTTTGCGGTATCACACTCACTTGTATTCGCATAGATAATAAAAATAAATAAGAAACGGCCAAGCGAGGAGCAGCCGCATTCGAAACATACCAAAAATCACACGCTGCAGCCCGAGCATACGGCTGCTATCGGCGATAATAATGAAATTCGGTAATTATAACATTACCACGGCACCGAAAGAACGCTCACGCAAATTTGATCTATTCCGCTTCAGCAAAATTAAATCGACCACCAATAGCTTCGTTGATCGGTTCCAAAGCAAAATCGAAACATTCCGTCGACTGAAATCACGCAGCGAATCACCATTATCGTTTCGAGCGTCCTTGTTTGAGCGTGACGGCGTTGGATTGTTTCCGCGTCCGGTCTATGAAAAATTTTCACCCAAAGATTTCCCCAAATCACACTATCGCGGCGATCATTTTTACGTGTTTGGTAACACAATCCGGAAATTAAGCGATAATCAGAAATCAATTTCGGGAAAAAATAATTATTTGAGTGAAAATTTTTACTGCACTTTGCGTACGAATGGCGAAGAATCTGCCGCCATCAATACGAAAAATCCGCGCTTGAGTACAACGTCGACAGCCAACACAACCAGTGCACTTACAAAAACTCTGACCAATGGAAAAAAGTTCAGCAAATCGGCAAGACATTGTGATGCAACGGAGCAAAATTCCAGCGGTATCGGTTCGTATGTGGAAAAAGAGGTCGATCTAAATAATGTGAATAAAAGTACATTAAATCGACGTTATACAAATTCATTAAAAGATATGCTGGATTCTGTGTCGTATTTGGACGAAGACACAGAATTCAAAGTGCTGAAAGATTACTTCGAAACCAATTCGTATTCGGACATCGTAAAAGATACAGCGTTCAAAGATTATTTGAATAAAAAGAATTACAACGATATTTTGGATTATTTGAACGAAGAAGGTGTGCCACATCCAATTGAAGGGACATTGCGCTTGAAATCCCGTAAGCCAATAATAATTGAGGAAGACATGCCGTCCGGAATGTACGAAAACGCCACCGACACCTCGAAGCTGTACAGGTGGAAGTCAACCGGAAATCTATACGAAAGTCTCACCAGTTACAATAATAATAAAAATAATAATAATGTGAGCGGCAATGTGGTGCATGCCACCAATCCATGTTTGGATGGCTTTAAAACGGTTGATCGGCTTGAGACGAGCACATACCGTCGACAACGCAAGCCGCCAGCATACATCGGAAGCACGACCAGCTTGAATCGTCGCACCAATTCGAGAATTCTGCAAAAGCAACGGGAACGGGAACGAGATCGAGAACAAGAATGGCGCTATTTCAACACAAGCACCACCTTTGAACCGGAAAAATTCGCCAACTACAAACTAAATTCGATGAATCGCAATCGAGAATTCAAACGATCGGCCTGCGAGAGTGTGTTCAATTCAACATTGCCAAAACAAAATCATCATTATGAAGATGTTAAACGCTTCTGTGAACTATTTTTGGACGAACACTACACATTTAATAGCAAATGGAGTAAATTCGATACATCAACGTTGGCCAAAAAGTATAATGAACGTCAGTACAAGAAATTAATAAATAAATTCATCAAATCCAAGGGATATTCGGCCGCTGAAGAGTATGTTCAAGCGAAATTCGGAACGATTTTAGATCGATCGATACCAAAAACTGCCGCAATGAAAAGTGAAAAGCTGGATTTGCCAAAGACATATATTGATAACGTGCAACGACGCTATCATGTGACAAAGCAGCATTTCTTGGCGGCCGAACGAATGCGAAATGAAAAAAATATGTCAACGCTGTCACAGCAACAGAATCGACATCATCACCATCATCATCACCATTACGGTCAATTGAAGAATACGAAGCTGTCGAAGAGTTGCAGTTTTGATTGTCGTTCGGCGCTCGACCACTGCACTGGCGGTTGCATGACAACCAGTCGGAAAAAACGCAAGGATTTCGCGATGTCATCATCAACCGGATCATTACCGTCACTTTTCCGCTCACAAGCAAAGCGTGATGAACTGTTCGGCCGGCAATACTTGGAGAATTCGAATTGTGATATTTATTGTAGCAGTTGCATGCTCAACTCATTCCAACCAATTCCATATCGCAGTGAATATACGAATCTATCGTCGGATCAGTACGATTTTAATTATCACCGGAATAATCAATTGTACTCCTCACGTGAGAATAATCATACATTGCATCGTCCGAGTAGCCGTAGACACTGTCATCAAGCACAGCCATCGTATCTAGCACCAAGCCGCATCTATAATCGCCATAACGAGTATAATCACTTGCATCCATCGTCGACTTTATGTTCGAATTATGTAAATTTTCGTAAATTTCATTTTATCTTTTTGTGAATTCATTCGTTATTTCTTCGCTCAATCCATTCCCTCTTTCTCACTAGGCACTTTCCTGACACATTCTTTTACTTTTTCTTCGGCCGAAGCGATAACAACTCAACGCATTGCACACTGAACGCAAAACCGAGCCATTTATAAATGTGCGATGGAATTGATTAATTTATTCCACGATCCCGATGTTTATTTGTTGGCGCAAAGATTATCAATTACAGCATTCGCATTTAATCGCATATCAGTCAGTTTATGTAATTCATTCTTTTTCTATGATTATGATCGCTACGATGCGAATATTGTACTTGAGCTGCGAGCATGTGTAATGCTCTGTAGCCAGAATATTCAATGGCTCAGACACTGTGGGCTCTCTCTTGATTGAATGTGTGTGCACATGGCCGATGAATTTTGCAATGCAAATCGCTGCTGCATTGTAACGGCATTTCAATCCATTCCGAACAATAATTCCATTAAACGATTCTATATTTTAATTCGTGCTCATGTATCTGTATTTTATTTTTATTTATCTTTTTTTTTGCATGTTTCTATTCATTTTCTTGCATTTTTTCACGCCTTTGTTTAGGGTTATCGTGATCAAATTCATTCCGAAGAAATGGCATCACTAGTTCCGCCCGGATTGCATGGCAAAGAAGATATTCTGTTCGGAAACTTGAACGAATTGTACACATTTCACAGCGAAGTATTTTTGAAAGACTTGGAAAATTGTATTTCGACCACGGAACTGGTTGCATTATGCTTTGTTCAACGGGTAAAGTATCCGCGAGATTTGAATAAATTTTGCGCACCAACGACAATGCTTATGTAATTGATTTGTTTTTCTTTCTTCCCCATTTCGTCCATTTCGCTACAGCGCGATACATTCTATCGACTTTACTCGTTCTATTGCCAAAATATACCGCGTTCGGAGCGGTTACGCGAAACTCTCGTTGATACACATCTATTTCTGCAAGAATGCCAAAAACGTCTCGGTCACAAGCTTCCGCTGGCCGCTTATCTTCTGAAACCGGTACAACGCATCACCAAATATCAACTTCTGCTCAAAGATTTACTAAAGTAAGCGGAAAATGTTCCTGGTTCTCTTGCTGTGCTGTGAAATCTATCATTTTAATCCATTTATTCTTTTGGTTAATTGTAGATTTAGTGATAATGGCACATGTGCAAAGGAGCTGCAAAAAGCCCTCGACTGTATGCTGATCGTGTTGAAATGCGTGAATGATTCGATGCATCAAATAGCGATAACTGGTTTTCCCGCCGATTTAACGCAACGTAAATTGAATTTTAATTTTTATTGTTTATCCTTGACGATCATACGAAGACCTAACCAAGTGTCAATTCCTTTTTATTTTGCAGAAGGTGAACTACTGTTGCAGGACTCATTCCAAATGTGGACGGATTCAAAGAAAGACATGAGATTGCGCTTGAAAATGCAACAGCGCCACATATTTCTCTACCAAAAGGCGCTGCTGTTTTGCAAACAAGCATCCAAAACTGGCCATACCAAAAGTACTTATCAATTTAAGCACTATGTGAAAATGTCACAAATCGGTTTGACGGAATCGGTACGCGGCGATGCACGCCGCTTCGAAGTTTGGCTACAGGGTCGTCAAGAAGTGCACACAATCCAAGCGATGACCGTTGAGATCAAGAATAAATGGGTGGCCGAAATTAAGAAAGTGCTACTCAATCAGCTCGAAGAACTGAAAGATGAGAAAATCAAGCAATACAGCTTGAGCCACAGGTAATTTACACTTGAAACATTCATTTTAAACAATCAATAAAATTTAATGTATTTTCCAAATATTAGTGCCAATTCATTCAGTAGTAGACCTTTGCCGCATACCGTCTCTTGGGACACGCCAAATTCGATGGCCACCGCTCCACAGCGAGCCATGAGCATCGATACAAACAGCACCAACAGCAATGAAACAAATCGCTGTTCCAATATCAGCGATGAAAGTGCACCAATCACAACACCAGCCGCACCCATAAGCTCATCATCATCCGAACACGAACACGATGTATGTATCAATGTCATTACAATGTAAAATATAACATCGGACTGAACGTCAACACATTGTACATATTTTGTGTTTTTAAAATAGAATTTTTGTACATTTGCTTCAAATTATTTTCATGCAGTTTTTGAATTTCAATATAATTTTTATCTATTTATTTATTTATTAAGAATCATGAAGCTGGCGCATGGAGCTCGGATTATTCGAACAGCGAGGATGAATATCCGAATGCCGAAGACACAGCACCGGTATGTCTATCGCAGTTGTTTCCTCTTATTCCATTTCTGGATCCATAATTTTTGTGGCCAACAGAGGGCGGAATCAATTTCATTCCTCTATATTATTATTGAGCCACTCGCGTGGCCTGTGATATGAACCATTTTCGTTCCGCAACAATGAAAGCGCCGTTCTGCGAGATTTGTAACTTTTCAATTTGAATCACTCATTTCTGTACAACACACAGTTGCACTTATTGCGAAGCCCAATTTGAATTGTTAAGTTGTTTTGACCGCAGCGCCAAAGTAAAGCTTGCGAACGAAAATTGACATTGATTTCTCCTCTTGTTGCGCTTCCAATAAAATTCAAACATAGAAAAAAAAGTCCCAACAAAATTCCATCCATTAAATTTCTAATTTTGGGGAATTCATTTCTTTATTTTTCATTCACATGGTAATCGTTTTTAAATCAATATTTTTTTTCTCTTCATTTTTCTTTAACCGAATTAATGCGAAAACATCAATAAAATCACATAACATACACAAAACACCACACACTTTTACACACAAATTGGTAATACATTCATCATTCGACATTTCACAAAACCTAAACAACACACACACTAAAATCGAACAACAACCAACCTTTGGCGTTGGTCACATTTACATCAACCGAACTAATCCGAAAAAACCATCATATCCAAAATACGATCTCTCCTTTAATTGAAATGAAAATGATATTGAAATTCCTATAACAATGTAAAGGATGTATGGAGCATATTTACGGCACCATTTCAGCAAAAACAAAACAAAACGAGCGAATCACGTTCATCACTTCCAGTACTACCATCACTGCCGTCATCGATAATCGAGGAGAGCCAACACAAATCGAATTCCACATTCTATGTTTCGGTGGAAGATTAACCGTGATTTCGCAAACATTTCAATTTACTGCGACCCTAACTCTTCGATAGCAGCAACATCTTATGAATAAAATTGATAAGTGTGCCAAAAATCTACAATGCAATCGACATTTTCAATGTATCGAATTACACGAGGAAAAATTTAAAGAAAATTGGCCTACAACGAAATCATGCCGAAAAATACCAAAGATTGACTAAATTTCAAAGCTGAAATCCGATAAGACTGATGAAGACATAAAATAGAAAAAACAATGTCGCAATGTAAAAGAAATGAATTAAAAGAAAAAAAAACACGTCGAATAATCATGTGCAAATATCAACAATTTCGAATGGCAATCAACAAATGTTGGAATGCTTCTGTCGAAAGCGTTTGGAAGGTGGCAGCAAACACAAATTAAGACAAAAATACATTCAGTTGTTCAATGTGTATGTGTGTGTTCAAAATGGGGGGATTATGGATACTTTAATATAGATACAAAAAGTTTATTTTATGTAAGTTTTAATTCTTTAAGAACAAAACTCATGCCTACATTAATTATTGCTCTCTCTCTCTCTCTCTCCCTCTCTCTCGCTCCACGACAAACGAATAAAAAAACACTTGTGCGCGCGTTCCAAACTATTTCATCTCAAACACACAAACATCTTGCAACACTCTCACATTCTTTTTGATTTAATTCCAAATGAATTATTCATTTTCGTTTAATAAATTTGTTTATAAATTTCATTTAAAAAAAATTTCGTTGCAAGAATACTTTTTTAATTTTTTTTTTTTTAATTGCGTTTTCAGTCGTTTTTTCTTCAGTTTGTCCAAAGGCGATAGGGTTTTTTTTCAATTTACTAACTTGCATCACTGAAACGCATCAAAATAACCCTTTATTTGGATTTACTAAAAATTATTTGCGATCGAAATTCAAATCGCAATTCGAGTGTTCACATGTATGGAATTTGGTTCTCACATGTACATAGTTTTGACCAAACCTACTAATTTTGGTCAAACTGCAGTTGATTTTTTTTTTTGCGTGAATTTGGACCAAAAAGCGCTATTGTTTTTTGTGCAATTTTGTTGTTATTAACATGCGCTTGATGCATTCACTCACAGCTTTTCCATATGTCAACTTTTTGATGGCTTTTTCGAAAATAAATTTTCTGATGTTCCATTTCCACATATAATTTCAGGGTAATCGTTTTATATCATTAGCTGACTACTGTGCAATGGGGCATTCTGAAGTCTCAATGAAAGAGGGTGACGTTGTGGAATTGTTGAAAATTGGTTGTGCCGGATGGTGGTATGTCAAAATATTGAGTAAGTCATCAATTCATCTATATTTTACATCCATTTATGTTAATAACGCGAAAAAAAATGGAAAAATATATGAAAATATTGAAAATAATGAGTTGAAATTACAAAAAACAAATCCTTTTTTTGTTCGATTGCTAGGTAATACGAGCGGTGAAGGATGGGCACCGGCCGCATTTTTGGATCCGATTCATCGACGGCATCGTAATGGCAGCAAAAAAATTAAATAATTTTGAACACACAATAGCATTTTTACAACAACATCACAATTAAACACATTCTACTAAATTTTCCAATTATTCGCATTTTTCGCAAATTTTCTAAAAATGAACCAGACCAACTCAACTCAACTCAAAACATTCAAAAGTTACTGATATCAATCATCTAAACGTGTTGCAGAAATCAATTAGAAATCAAACGGGCATTTAATCATCATGTTGAAGAGAGAAAACAATTAGCGGAAATTTACAACAACCATATTCATAGAAAATATGACAAAATATCGTGTACAATATAAATAATGTTAATAATAATAACAATTATTGTTATTAGTTGAAGTTTGAGCAATCCCCATTCTATATTTATTTGGCTTTAGTAAGTGTAACCAATTGTTTTGTTTTCCCTTTTAAAAATGGCAAGCAATTTATAGGTACACTTTATGTTTAGTGACTTTTTTTTAAATGAGCAATTCGCTAAAAGTAAAATCGCATGCAATATAATATGTCAACATGTTCATCAACAAATTATTGTTCATCATCGAGTCATCAATATCTAACTGGCGCATCGCGCATATTACATATTTACTAGGCATTTAAGCATGATTTTTGTAAATTCAACAATCAATTTAGCGATTAACACAAATTTAATTTAGTTGAATACAAGAAATGTACCCTGACCATTTTATTATGATGCAGTTTTAGTGTTTTAGCTGTCCCAAATGTTGTTGGCGAATGGGCGCACGCATAGATATTCAATTAGCCGTTGAGCTTGTTATTGCTATATTTATTGAAAACTAAATAATTAAGTTGCGTACAAAGCGGAACAATGATGCTGATGCAAACGAATAGGAGGAACATTTGATAATAAATTATTGCATCTATTTGAATGAGTTGCCGCAAAATTATTATTGTTCGAATGCATATTTATTATTATAAAATCTGGAACATGTTGAAAACGCAAAACATTACAAAATTAGCTTATTGATTTAGACCGATAAGAATTGAAATAAGTTAAATGAACATTTACAAACAAAACTATTCTATTTATTAAGCAATAAACAGCAATTTCAATGAAAACAACTTGCAATCTGTCGTATTTTGTTGTGCAAATGGTTGATTGTGTGTCCCGCAGCTTTTTTGATGGTGTGAACGAATTGCAATTCGTGTGAATGTTGTCATTACGTGCGACACAGTCAAAAAAGGTAACAAACCTGTTAAATGCCGAATGTAGCAACGAGACCTGCCATTTGCGTTGTGTTAAGTCTGCGAGCTGTTGTCAGGTTTTGGCTCGACCACAAGTGGAGCGTCCTCAAACATTTTAGTACAGAGAAAATCGCAAAAAAATGAAAATGCATTTCGGTTGAAGTATTTTTTGAGATTTTATTGTTGATTTCATAGTTTCTTTGTAATTTATCATAATCTAAATTCATATGGTTTGGTGAAATGCAAGACATCGATAATGGATTTGTATTTGAAATTGTGAGTGTTGTTGATGTGGTTTCATTTTCATTTAAAAGTATAAGTATTTCTTCGTTCCTTATTCATGTCCAGTTACTTTGCAATTTATTACGTACATTTTTTTTGTGTAACCTGTAACTTAAACTGTTTGACACTTCTTCGAGAATGGAAAAGGATAAAATATATAAATTTTATGCTTGAATCATGATCAAGTGATTTCTATCCGAAATGCAATGAGAAGCTTTCGAGAGCTTTTTCAAATGCTTTTGAATTCGCCGTGTAGCTCAATTCGAATTGCTCAACCCCAGTCATCGCATGTGCACAACAATAAAAGATCTTGGGATATTCTGTGAAAATCGTTATTCTTTGCTATTTTACTCAAATAGAAATGCATCGGAACATGATTCAGATATTTGTTTTTTTTTTCTAATGATAAATAAATTTTTGGAATTTCCATCCATTTTTACACAAAACCATATGTTTTTTTTTCATTTCTACTCGACAACATGTGTGTGTGTGCATGTGACCAAATTGGTAATCGCTCGAAATGTTTGAAGAATAATATTTGCCATTTGTTTGAAAAAAAAAAACTTCTTCATATTTCAAAAAATATAATCAAGTATTGAACTAACGTAAAACAAATCATTTGCTCTGATAAGAACCAATGAGAAAGCAAAAAAGAGAAAACAACGAACAGAAACAGTGTTGCTGTGTTTGAGCGTGAGAATGATCTTAATCAAATACATTTTTGTTGCTTACATTCCTCCTATAATAATTTTATCGGTATCGTTAGCATACGTTGTGTCTATTGATTTGAGTTTTCTTCATTTGTTTTATTTTATATTTTTTGCTTGTATGTGAAATACATCAAGTATTGTTTTGCTACAATTGAGTTCGGTTACTTATTTAGCGGAGTTCTATTCCAATTATTTCGGAAATGTTACGTTTTTTGGTTGTTGTTGTTGTTCATTATGTTTTTTCTTCAATCGAATTATCTTAAGATGTAATGTGTTTAATTGTTGATAAATTTCTATTTTGTGTTTAATTGTTTTAATTTTTTTTTTTTTTTTGTAATGTCAATAAACGGATATTGAACAATATTTTTCAGGTGGAAACAATGTCGATGATAGTTGATCGGTTTTGTTGATAGAAATCGGGTCAATTTTAGGGGAAGAGGAAGGAACATTGCGTACATTTCCTTTCATCATGGCTATATCAATATTTTCTTACTTTGTTGCTCAATTAAAATTGATTGGATACTCATTTCGGAGCAAATTATACAGAAATATGACATTTTCTATGAGCTTAGGGCAATTATCATTGGACCCGGTGAATGTTTGTCAGTATTTTGAATTCGCTCGTGTAGTTCATTCGTCTAAATAAGATGGGTTCATATTGCAATTCATCAGCCTATGCGTATCTTTGAATCGGCCAAAAAAACAAAAATAAGATTCAAATATTGGATTCATTCTATTGGTAGACTTGCGATCTGAATAAAACTATTTCCTTAAACGTTATGCTTTTTATTAGTAACTGTAATCATGTTGTAAGATGACGAATAATTCAATAAATTATAAATTACATGAATCCATATTAATATGTGAATCGTCCGAATTGCAAAACCGAGAGACACTTTATACTTTCTTTCATTTATCAATGGTCTCTCCAGCTTCGTGCGTCGGACGTTTCATTTCTTTTAGGTATATTATTAGTACGTAAAGAGTAATTATTAATGTAATGCGTTCGATTATATTATATTCATTATTTGGTGTTGTATTTTATATTTTATAGCCTTTTTTGTGTGGGTGTGTTGAATGAGTTTGGGTTTTTTTTTCTTCTTCTGCTTTATTATTGTTGCTGTTGATGTAGTTGTTGCTTCTGCTTTTGCTATTGTTATTTATTTTCATTGATATTTGTTATTGCTGCTGTTTGCTTATCGGTTATTGTTCAATAAATTATGGAATGCGTCTGAAAATGATTATAAATGCCATGCTCTGCTATTGTAAGATGCTACACAACGGGTATTTCGTATGGTTCTTCGCACTGTTCATGATCAGATTGAGCGATTGTGTCTCATTTTTGCATTTGGTATTGATATTCACACTTGCGTTCACTAATTTACTGTTGATTTTATGCATCAATTTTCTACTTCTTTTCTGTATTTATATAATTGATTGTGATCATTTTACTATTATTCATTTATGTTTAGCTATTGTTTGATCCTTTTTGCCTATTTTGTATTGTGTATGTCTGTTTGTTGTAGATTTCAAGCCTTCTATTTTATTGTTTGTGTTCTCTAAGTATTTGTGCATTGAAGGTGTGCAATCGATATGGTTGAGCTTTATTCGCTTCGATTTCTATTTCCTTTGCTTTTGTTGTGTGTCTGTATCTATATTATGGTTGATTTCTTTCGTTCTATTTTATTTTGGTTCTTCTCTGTTTTTATTCTTGTTTGTTTACTATGATTAATGCGTTTTCGTCGGCGATTGTGGATTGATTGAGCTCTATCGTGGATATAGTACTATGTATTCTGAATGCCGTTTGTTTCTTCAGTATTATGCATTGACTTGAAGGTGTGTTCGTATGCTGAATTCGTGGCTGACTTTTGTTTTTCCTTGTTGCTTATGGTGTGTACTTTTCTTTAAATTGAATCGTTTATCTGTATTTATGCAGCTGGTTATATTTAATTTCATTATCTTTTCTGTTTGCTTGCGTTCGGTTGATGACTTACATCTTGTGTTGTGTATAGTATTCCAATTTTCACTGATACTTTTTCTGATCTTCGGCTTTTCTATTTGATTTATTCCCTATTTTCGATCGGATCTGTGATTTTGTAGCTCAAATGTTTTGTTTTTCCTTTCAACACAAATTAATTAAACATTGGACTTGTATTGGGAGCTTTTGGCGGACGCTGTTCACTGAGATCTTGAATAATATTTCACTGATTGGGAGTAACTGAAATCCCATTTTGTAAATGCTCAAGTGATGGACAAGTGTAGAATTTGAAAGCTTAAACAACAAAGTGGAATAAAATCGTATATTCAATGAAATTGAGAAGAATTTCACGCAAAACGATTCAAATTGAAATAACAAAATAGAACACAAACGAATCAAACACAGTCAAATATATGATGTAAAGATAAAATTAGAACAAAAAATGATTTAGATAATTTGATGATAGAATAGAGAAAATAGACTCATAAATTGGAACTGAGTTGTTTCGTTTGATTTCCAGTAAAAAACAAAACACATACATTTTACTCCACTTGTTTTTACATTTATTCAATGTTATATGTACTGTTCCAAACACTGGCACTTTCAATCTAACCCATGCGTAACGAACGCTTCGTCGAAAAGGTATCGATATTTCCACAAATATTGATGAATATTGACAAAACCTTGTGTATATGCAAAAAACAAAAATGATGAATTCTGACATTTTGTTATTTATTTAGGTTGAAATGAGATTTTTGGTTGTGAATGTGAATTAATTCCAAATTATGGACAATTGAATTGAAATGAGCAATCAATTATGTATATACCTGAAGCTTTGATTGATGATTTTCAGTATTTCGGGATGAAATCTCAGCTGTTTTATGTGAGCTATTATTTGGAAATTGTGTATGGAAAACACTAACAATATGAAAAAGATCACAATGCAAATGATATTCATTCTGGATTCCAAGGGTGCGCACATAACGCATGGGTCAATGTCCCCACCAACATTGAGGTAATTTGAATATCTGCAGTTGAATTTGCGTGTAAGTTCTGTTGTTTCTTAACTATAATTGGTTGATTAAAATTATGAATTTGCATTTATCTCCTCTCAACATTAAATTGCATTCGTTTGGAACGCTTTGCGCGCACAATCATTGATTAATAGATTCCTAATGTGCATCATCACATTTGGACACAACCCTATTCTAAATGAAAAGAAAATCTCCCAACGAAAAAAAAACACAAAATAACATTTTCCATCAAGCCAAAATGAACAATCGACTTAGAACTTTTCAAAATCTACCTAAACACAACGAAACTTTTCCCATATTTTATTTTCAAAAGAAAAAGAACGCAAAAATCGCAAATTTTCGATTTCATTTTGTGTATTTTAATGTTTGTATTGTTCACGTTTTCTTTTCCTAAATAATTTTTTCATAGAATTTTGCTTGATTAAATATTTTCCTAAACATTTATCCAAAGAGTTTCATCTGAAATGCCTAAAAAATGTATACATATATAGTAGATTTCGTTAATTTACTTAATTATTCAATAAATAAATACCATTTAATTGATCTTAATTTTGTAAAATGTTGTTCATTCTCTGACGACACTTTGTTTAACGCGTTTTATTTCATTTCCCATTTGTGTTGTATATTTTAAAAACGTTTTAAAACTTACGTGAGAAATTGTTTTTTTTTTGCTGCTGGAATTGGTTGTTGTTGTTGTTGTTGATTTTTGTGTATGAATTGTTGTTGTTTGGCTCGTATTAGCGTTCCCCGAGATAGTGGCCATTTGTTTGCTGTTGCTCTGTGATTGTTTGTATTCTCTTGTTTTGTGCAGTGAAACCAGTTTATGCAAATCGGCAATTGTGTGGTTGTGTGTGATTTTGGTTTTTGATGTAGTTTGTCATTTTTATTGCCCTTTCATTGAGCGGGCGAGCGGGCGTCTTTCGCGCATCTCTGTGTTTGTGTGATACTCTTCCAAAACATCGAAATAGAGGTAGAAAGTTTGGGATTTTTTGTTTTTGTTTTTGTCCAAAGGCACTTTTTTGTATTACAAATTTCGAACATATCAATTTCGCTAAAAATATCCTCTGTCTCTCTTTTTACTTTTGCTTTGTTTTTGATCCGAAAAATACGTTTAAATTTTTTTTTTACTCTTTGTTATGAAAAATTTCTAAGCTATAATTTTTATAAATATTTTCGCATTTTGGTTTCCATTGTTTTTGCATTTTATTAACAAAATTCCATCCCATAATCAAATAGATTTGTTTCGTTTTTCCTAAATGTGATTTTTGCCTTTTTGCTTATACCAAAACAAGAAAATGCAAAATAAGAAAAAAATTCACTACCTCCCCAAAGGAACTAAAGTAATTGGCTTGAATTTTGCAAAATGCCAAAGCCTTGTTTTTCGTTGCACATTCATATAATTTGATTTAGTTCGTTGGACAAAATGCAAAAATAAAATCGAAATCGTCGTCCCATTTTTCTGAAAACGAAAATCCAAAATGTTCCGTACACATATTTGGCATGAGTGTCCAAAATCTGTACGTTTTCTCGTTAAAATTCGTAAAATATTTATAAAAATTATGAAGGTCTAACGTGTTTCATTTAAAAAAAGGGGTGTTTTTCCATATAAATACCAAACGATTCAAGACCCAAACTATTCGTCTTCAGGTTAGTTTCTCTCATAAACGGTTTCCTCTCTTTTTTTTCTCTCTCTCTCTCTCACACTTTCACATCGAAGTTCCGAAAAGAATTGTCGAAGGAGACATCAATTACAGACGGAAAGTCAATTTTCGAATTTTCTTCGAATATTTATAAACTAATTTTGTCCTTGCTTGTCTTTTTTTGCTCTCTCTTCGTTTTTTTTCCTTGTCGTTTTGTCTTTCTGCCCCGAGAATCATTCAATTTGTCCGAGCAAGCCACTTAAACTATCAATACGTGTGTGTGATTGTGGTTCGCTCGGTATAACGTTTTAAAAGTACAATACACTTTCCGTGTGCTCTTTTGCTAGGGTTGTGTCTCATCATTTACGTCGGCCACGGACTCGCACAGCGCTCAGTTGCAACTGCGGGTCGACGGCATGCTCATTCCCCACGCGCTCAATCGCACTAAACCTCGAATACACAAAACGATTCGAAATCAACTTTGATGAGCGCTCATGAGCATTTCGGTTATGCTAGAACTTTTTTTTTTGCATTTTGTGTTTCATGTTTGCCACTTTCTTAAAATAAATGAATTGCTCGCAAGCAATTGCTCGGTGAAAATCATAAATGGTTCCTCACCACTAATTTATGGTTGAACTGACTCTTACATTTCAATTGATTTCAATGGAATTACGGTTAAGTTTGGGTTTTCAGCCAGATTTCTTGATTTAATGAAGCACATTTTGTTGTGTTTGCGGATGTTTTTTTCAAGGTCTGAGTTTATTCAAAGCTAGGTCAAAGCTCCTCCTTTAAAGTATGTTTTTGGGCCGAAGAACCGATTTCATAAATTAAAACTTAATGTCTGGAAAATTTCAAACGATTGCATTCAATCCGTATCAATCTAATCGAAAGGTATGAGTTCAGTTTGCTTATACAATTAAAAAACAAACACTAAAATCGATTCGAAATGAAAATGGTGCTGGTATCAACGCAAATTGCGCTGGAATGTAAAATCGCTTAAAATAAAACAAAACAAATAACAATAAAATCATAAACGAAATTGTTTATCGGTGAAATTGTGTCTGTGTTTGTGAGTGTTTCGATTAGCTGCATTTTGTCGAATATTTACTGACCTCGACATTCAGTCAATGGTTCCATCTTAATTTTGTCTCTTGTGTTCGAATGCGGGCTTGGCTCCGATTCGTCAAATTCGTTGAGTTCGTCGGTAAACAGTGGTGGATCCTCGTTGGGCGATGACGATGACAAAAATCCATGCAAAGATGATTTGAATGGCAGCCCGTTGATTGCAATATCAACACCAACCGAATCAAAGTCATCAATTGGGAAATTTATTGGTTTTTCATTGTGCGGACTATTCACTTGTTCCTGATTTGAAAATTGAAATGAGAACAAAGGATTCACGGTCAACGGAAAGCAATGGAAATGTAATGAAATGGTGTAATTGGTAAATGAAATCTATTAATCTCCAAAAGAGTAAAAATCGAGGATGGATATTTTTACCGATGTGTCTTTTATGTTGTTATTATTGTTAATGCTGCTCGAAGTGCTTTTGCTCAAATGCTTTAGCTGATTCTCTATTGTGTTCGAATGTCTGGATGTTTTCTCACTTCGGTTCATCGTTTCAGCGTGGATGTGCTTGGATGTTTCTGTGCGCGGTGGAGTTCTGTCGTCATTGCTGCGATTGCAGCGAGTGCGATTCGATATGAGGTCACCGTTGCCACTGAGATTATGCTGTTGCATCAAATGCAAGCTCGACAAACCGCCTATGCTATGGATATTTGGTATAGCTGGTGATGCTAATCGTGGTATTGGAAAATTCATTTCATGGCTACTCGGTTGACTAGATGTTGCGGGTGATCCCAATTTGGGCTGCTTCAAACATCCTACTCCACCGCTATCTAAAGAATTTCAATGGAATTTCAAGTTTAAGTTTTAATTGTTTTTATTTAATAATTTTTCAAAATATTGTTTTATAAAGATTTTTCTTTCGGTGGATTATTGTTAGGACTGCATTTTTATGAAATTACAAGAAATCTAAAATACCTGAGCGCAAATTGAAATTGGCTAAATCCGTTTCGGAATGATGTTGATTGGCGACCGCGTTTAAGTGTTGTTGCCGTAGGCCCATCACAGCGGCCATAGCAGCGGCTGCTTCGGAAGAAATCGAATCATTAGTTCCTGCGCTCGATGACATCAAACCATTTGAAGACGCGTGAAAACCCGGAATAGCACCATCATGAAATGGATAGACCGGCTGCAATTGAAGTGAAAAATTTAAACAAATATTCAGATTAAAATAATTGCAATAATATTCTTGAAAAGTAAAAATGGGCAAAATTGGCAATATTTTACCGAATGTCGGCCATAAGCGGCTGCTGCTGCAGCTGCCGCCGCCGCCGCTGCCAAATGTATGCTGGGGTCATCTTTTAAATCCTTTGCATCCCGAAATACAACGGCTTTGATAACACCTTTTGATAATGGTCATAAATATGGTCATATTGTCAAAATAATATAAATCGTTCGAGCAGAATAATGTTGTACCTTTTATGTGATCATCTGGCCAAATTCCTAATAAAATGCGCTGAGGTCTTCCACGTCCTTTGGGTCGTAAATCTAATCCAGATTCCATCGATGGCCCGAGCATATTGTGAACACGATTTGCATATAGCACAAATGTTGGATATGGAATGTCATATTTACGAGCTGCTTGCGATAATGATAAGCCATCTTTTAATACGCTAAAAATGGCTTCGGCCATTGTTTCTGGACGCCACGATTTCAATGGACCACGCTCACGAAATCGCAAATTATGCACCAAATTTTGATTTGTACTCCAACATTTTTGCCACATCGATTGTAGTTGGTACTGATAGCTTTCTGCAAAGGAATCGCAATCAGAATGGCTGTTGAATTTCCTCCATTCTCAATTTTTTAAATAAATGTGAATGGTTTAAGATGGATTTTTAAATTACCAGCTAGAGAATTGGTTGCGGGCACACCGGGCCAAGTTTGCGAGTTTTCCAACACTTTTGCCTGCAATTGAGAAGTACAATATTTCCATTTAAAACGATACTAAAATCCATTTGAGTTCCTTTACAACAAAAAATGGCTCAATAGTTTCCATATTTCCTATTTACTCGATATTAGTATCGACCGTATTTCATTTGTTGGAACGTTGATTTAGTAGGTTTTATGCACGTTCACTCGATAATTATGGTCGCGAGAAACAATACTTTTTCATCCAAAAGAAATGGTTATTACATTTAATTGATATATAATTTGAATTCTGGCGAATAAATAAACATCGAACAGTACGCTAAATAAGTTAGTAACAAATAAAAGTAGGATGATGAAACGGTTTCTTGGCCTTTGTCGTCGTCATCGTCGCACACGCTTCACGGCTGAAGCGTGTAACTATGCGACTATTTCTCTCTATTTCACGGACACAATTTTTTTCTCAATCCAATATAATATCCGTAAAAAATGAATATGTATGGAAATGAAATGTATTTCCCTTCTCAATTGATCGGATGGGATGGTCGTCCATTCTCATGTTCAAAATTCATTAATGGCATGTGATAAATGGGGATGTGTCCAATTTCAAACACATAATAAGTCGAAATCGAAATTATTTGTGGCGCATAAATAAAATAAAATATTGAACATTTTTATGCGCCTAAGTAAACTGTCGAACATTTGAGCTGCTCTGCAATTCAAAATCTACACATCACACAAACATATTAATTAAGTTAAAACCAAATATTTCCAGGCCTAAAATATTCACATTTGTATTGTGTCTTCATTAGGAATAAATGCCTTTGTTTTTTTTTGCTGTTGCTAACAAACGTAATGACAACCCCCTCGCATTTGTGCGCGCCGCCTGTTTCTAACTCATTATTTTTATTTATAAAAAAAAGAAGAAGAAGAAGATGAAAAATGTAATCAGATCAAATTGGTTTTGTGTGTTTTTATTCAAATTAAATTCAAGGGAATATGAGAGTGAGTTTTGTACATTTTTGATATGAACAACATTTCAATGTAAGATATTTTAAGCAGTCAGCTGAATTTGTTGGTTCATCTTTTGAAACCGTTGCTATTCGAGAATTACATTTCAATGCGATAATCATAAAATCAGTAACCATAATTACAAAAGTAAAGAGAGAGCGAGCGACAGAGAGCAGAAGACCCATCAATTTCAGAAATATATTGCTTGAGTCGCGAATTTCGTATGCATAAAGCATTTATTTATCCATTTGCTGTTTCCACGGGACGGGCTGGAAAGCATCACCGAATCTCTTCGATGAAAAGATACAATTCAAAACAAATGTAAAAGACACAACGGAGCGACGGAAAAAATGCGATGGACATAAATATAGTCACACAAACACAGTGCAAAGCGCGAATGATCATGAAATTCCTAAACGAAACAATAACAAAGAAGCGAAAAAAGGAAATATATGAAGATATAGAAAAACACAACATCGTTTACAAAAATCTGTTATCCATAATAATATTATTAAATAAGAACATAAGGTATGGCAATAATGGGTTATGGCACAACAATACCGACTACATGATAGGAATGGTCATTAAATTGTGTAATTTTTGTGGAAATGCCGAGAGATATTACAAATGGGGTGGGGAGCAACGGAGACAGAGGGATAGAGAGATGGAGAATACGAGAAAAAAAAACATACCACCAAACCATTAACCAAGCAACAATATAGTGAACGGTCCTAAAAAAAAATCGACGACGGGATATTACCGATGTCATAACACATCGGAGGAAAAAATAATCGGTTCCGTTTTATAGTCGTTGTCCATGTATTCGTGTACAATATATATTATCATTGTTTGCTGCCACTCATCTCTCATTAGAGTCGCTCCGTCTATGCCTGTGAGGCGGGGGTGGCTGATGAGGTGAGGGAAAGAGCGAGAGTGAGACAGACAAGAACATTTGCCAATGTGAACAGCATAAATGCGACCGGTGGCCAAAGCCATATCCAAAAAATCACCTTCATTCACTAACTAAAACCGCCACCAAACCATTTTCTTTCGAATCAGGTAATATATTTTAGCAGCGGTGCCTTATTCCTATATATATATATAGATGCCTTTTGCTTTTTTCTATTTTCGGTCTCTCCCACTGAATACATTCGCTTTCTCTCGTCCAATATTTTTTTATCAGCTTTTACTTTTTATTCTTATCAAACCGATGTTAAATGGCTTCGCTTCAGCTGAATAAATGCGCGCGCGTGTTTGTGTATGTGTAACGTTGTAGATGTTGCTGTCGTTCATTTAATTTATTTCATTCATAACGCATTTAATATTTTATTAATATGAAAGAAACATTTAAATATGCCGGAGAGTAAAAAAACTATTGGACAAACGCAAGATCGTTCGTTAATTGGAGGAAAAGTGAAAGGGTTGAAAGCTTGGACGTTGGTTTTTGTGGACGTACACGATTTTCTGTTAGTTTTTCTATGTTCTTTTGTTTTTCTTTTCGTTTTTTTTTTCCGTCGATGAACTCTTTTTTTATGTTGATTTTTATTTATTTCAATATTTGTGTGAGAAAGATTTCAGTGTACTAAAATGTCTGTCGCTTCTTCTGTTCTTGTGGCTCGCTCACTCACTGTGTGTGTGTGTGTGTGTTGCGAAGCGTGCGTGAGCGCACGGTTTTTTCCTCGCCACGATATATGTTTATCCGTCGACGGCGCGTCTTCATTCTTTATGGCGCGCGCATTTATTAAATACGATCTAATAGATTTGGCTCTGTGAGGTATGCATTAAATTTAAATACGAAATGTACAATGGATGGTAAAATGTGGACTTTTATAAATATTTGAGCGGGGGGTTGTCGAATTTCGAGCTTTGTTGTTCCCTTTTTGTCTGATTTCACTCTCATTTTGTGCTCTGCGATGAATTGTTATTTGTTGCTGACTCGGTTTCAGTGTTTGTGTGTGTGTGTGTGCGAGGGGGTGATTCTTCTTTTTTTAATTGCATTTCCATTGCCGCTGTATTTGCGTTCTTCTTCTTTTTTTTAATTTACTTTGATAGACAGCAATGGCCAATGCAGTAATCGGATATTGGTTTGAATGGTGGTGATGAGTGCTGTACGTGAATGTATAAAATATCATAATTAAATTCATAATACAAAGAAAAAAAAAGGGAAAAAATATCAAATTGAAAGGAGAAAAAAACGCGAAGTGACGCAAAACGCGCGCTCAATGTACGCACACACTCACTCAAACCCACATTGGAAATGGCAGAGCCGAATAAAAACAATGAAAATTTATGGTTTAAATCATAAACATGAGAAAATAAAATATTGAAGAAAGTAAGAAGCGAACAGCAGCGAATAGACCGCGTTTATCACATACAAAATGAAGACATTCAATCCATTTGCTGATTATTATAATGAATACAATGTTTTTTTTCGTGTCGTTTCATCGTTGTGCTGTAGCGGATTAGTATTAATATCAATTTTGTTTTGTTCCTGATCATCATTTGAGTTCCGTGCATTTCTTCGGTGTCGCTTCTTCGCTCCCGCCACCATTTTTGACGACGGGTGGATTGTAATTTTCTAAATTTATTTATTAGTTTGGAAAGCGTGTGGATCTTGCGCGGCACGAACGTGCACGTGTGTGATCGCAAACAATCTTCATTTTCGATTCAAAAGAATACCAGACAAATATCATTTATTCGTTCGCAAGCCGCGAAAGGATTAAATTAGTAGAAGAAGATTTATTTTAATATAAAATACACATTAAACACACTGAAAACAGTTATTATTCACATGCAATGAAATTATCAGCGCATTTTCCAAATTTCACTACACATTTCTTCAAATTCATCCATTCTGGCTGGCATTTAGCATTTAGCGCTCTCTGCCTGCCTGCATTTGGCCAAATTCAAAGGTCAAACACAGAAAAATTTGATTAAAAATGTATCGCGTGTGCTTCTTCATTGGATCCACGATGGTATCCGGCGTGAATTTTTGAATAGCCATTCTGTTTATTCGCAATCTTTCTGCAATATCTCTCTCATTCTCTCTCTCTCTCTCTCCCTCTCCTTCTCGGTAGTTCGGGCATAAGGTGAAGCGAAAAGAAAGCATTAAATTATGTTTTAATCCATGTGCACCACCTTCACAAATTCATTATTTATGGACGGGCCTGATATGGCCACAGTGGCAATTGATTGTGAAATGTCTGTGTTTAATTCCAATATGCAAGTAAATAATTCTCTCTCCCTGTCCCTCTTCGACTCCTCATCGAATCCTTGAGAGTCTGCAAATGTTTATTGAGACATTTTCGATAATTTCCACATTCAACTTTATTATACAATTAGAATAATTTTGATAAAATAATTTTCGAGTCGAGTTTTCGGTAAATGGAATAGCGTGTCGAAAATGATGGTTCTGCTGTTGATGATATATCCCTAATTGGTTGGATATTCTGCGCTAGCACATCACTAGAATATGAGAATGTTCCAAGACGAATTATTTCATCGAAAAATAGCGATTTCATGGCAAAACGTCTTCATATGAAACACACGCACTAAAAAAAAAAAGAACGAAAAACCATGTTGATATGTCACTAATTAAAATAAATACTATCGTTTTATTTTTTTGCCACGCGCGTGCACAAGCTCAATGTATGTTTAAGCGAATCTAATAAATTGGACAGAATTTATTTCGAAGGAAATATTACGAAATGCCACAACCAAGGAATGCAAATTTAGCGAAACACACAAAGATGGAGAGAAAGAGCGAAAAAAGCTTGCAACGTGTGTTGCGTGTGCGCTCAGCTTTCAGTTTGCATTGAATACATGCATATCAATTATCAATTATACGACATAAATGATTTGCTTGATTGTGTTAAAAAGTCAATCGTTGAAATGCTCGAGTACGATGTGGAAAAATCATAAGAAAACGACTGTGCACTTAAACCAACGTGACATATTCACAACAAGACAATTAGTACATATTGATTGATTCATTAGTCACAAAGCATAAATTTTAATTGGATTCAGATCAAGCAAATAACTTTATTACTTCTAATCGAAAGAGAGAGAGAGAGAGAGTGAGATACGCAGATACGTATATAAAGATACACTTACTCACTCACGGAGATACACATATACTAGTGCACTCACTTTTTCGCTCTTGTACATTCACGCATTCGGGACACGATCAACTGTTACTTAATTGAATATGTCGCTGTTGTATGAATGAGCCAAAGCCAGAGTCAGAGCATATCTCGTATTAGGTAATAAAGTGGAAGCCATTGAATAAAATCAAATCATTAAGCAGAAAAAAAAGAGCGAAAAAGTAGGAGAAGCTGATGCGAGCAAGAGATCGAGGTAAACGGATAACATTCTTGTTCCGATTAATATTTTTTTTCGCGCTTGATTCGCTGGAATTAATTTGAAAAATGTTAAATAAGTGCAATGAGTGTGTCGTTTTGCGATTAATTAGTGAATTATTGCGAAATATATCGTTTGAAATTATACATACACCAACAGGTAGTGTCATGATGCCTAGATGCTTAAGCCAATCCCATTGAATTTCGATTCATACATTTGTCATTGTTGTCATTTAACTTAATACAAGAGTCAATGTGTATTTGACATAGGAGTAATGATATCCCCTCTCTGTTCACCGCATGGTGCCGTCGCCACCGTCGTCACTGCTGCTGCTGCCGTCACCACACCAACAACAACATCAACCATACAAAGAAAACTCCGCGCTCAATTTTCAATCGAACATTAATTCATGGACATTTCGAAAAAGTTGTTTTATTTCGATTACTTTGTTTTTCCATCGCCATGGATCCATTTTAATTAGAAACAATTAATGCACTTTATTTATTCATTAACATCGATTTTGTGATTCAATTGAGCTCCGAGTTCAAACGAGTTGAATTTATTTATGCATTGTCACTTTTCTTATCCAATATCCACCATCAATTAACCAAGTCTATTTGGAAGTATATTTATTGACAAATGAAGAGCCAACTTACAACTAAATCTATAGAAGGGCGGCGACAAATGTTACCCCCCGTTCGATTGGATTTCTTATGGTTTACAATATGGTTCATCTGTCTGTCTGTCTCTGTATAAAATCGTCTCAGACTTTGAAAATGATTTTTTTGGCCGGTGAAAATGTCATCAATATTCTTGAATAAAATATTAATGATCCCAATGGAAACGATGAAATGTTGACAGCGCGCCGAGTAATTATTGTAAATAATATAAAGAAAATGAAAGCGAATCATTTCGTTTGGCGTACACAATAGTTGATTTCGACCGAATCCTTTCGATTTTGAAGTATCAACTACCATGTCTGTGTCGTTTGCTCCAGATCGACTGTTCAGCAGATTATGATTGAACGAAAGGTAATAATTTAACCATTTTAATTAATTTGAATAAAATGCAAAAATTCTGTGTACACTATAGCTTAAAGGAGCAAAATTAAGGATAGCTTTGACATGAAGGAGGCACTCGCTCAATATTCGATGCAACGAAAGCTGTACATATCGTCGAGGCATTTTGATTTTTAAATGAACGGTTTGGGCGAAAATGTAAACAAATATGTGATCGAAAACTTTGCTCAACTATTCGACGAAAGTGCTTATTAAGAAAACATTCGCTCGATTTCTCGTTGGCATTTGGAAAATGCGCAAATAAATTATCGTGCACATCAACATTGAGTAAAGCATATTTTTAGAAATATTCAATTCATCGAGAATGAGTTGAGTAGCCGGAATAGTGTTCTCTGGAGTGGAGGTCGTGGTCGCCATCACCGTTTTAGTCAGCTGCTGCTAAGCCAGTTGAGCCATTTCGTAACATATTTTGCACTTCACACATGTTTGAATAATGTGTGCTTTTCTTTGAAAGCAGCACCTTAGTTTTGGCATATTTGGCGCTGGCTACTAGGTGATCGAAAAGTGCCTTTTGCACACTACAGTCACTAGTCTTCATATGTGCACCGTTTGTAGTGCTCTTTTTTTAAATACTTAAACAAAATTGTTATATGCAAATCCGGTTCCGGAAGTACGTAGGCAAAATAAGCGCTTTTCCTTCGCGCGACTCTTTCACCCGGAAAAAGGAGCCTCTACCTTAATTTGGATATTGGTTTTTCATTTAGTTTATGTTAGAATTCGATTGCTATATTTGGCGGCATTAGCGCTATGCACTAGATGTGTGTATATGTGTTGTGCATTCTCAGCACATCGAGTAAAGCTCAAGTTTGTTTCAAACTAAAGCTCATTCCGATTCTTATTCGAGTTTTCGTTTGAACGGGAAAAACAAATGGGCGGAAAAAATGTGCAAGTTGAAGTGGTTCGCTCAACAGAACACTCTCACATTCTTTTCAAATGGTTGAAATATTCACAAGGGTGCAGAAGCAAATGCACAAAATATATTTTATTGAAATTAAAAATAAACTAATATTTTATTGAGCACCATCGCTTGTAACTGTCACTGCTCATCGTGTTCCATTGCCAAACTTAGGGCGGCAAAAATATAACCCGAAGAGAGTCGATGATGAGAGAAAAAAAATCACGCACACTTCGAATACGATGTTTGTATGTGAAAGCATGAAACTCCATGAAGGCGAAGAACAAATGTACGAACAATAATTGAAAGAAAAACAACAATTGCGAACCTGAATGAGTGAAGAAGTTCCGGAAATTAAGAATGCATAGCCTCGTTTGTGCACAACTTTATATCAGCGGGTTATGGGAGTGTGTCCTCGATTTTAGGTAAGCGATCGCGCGCACACATTCATTCTCTACATGTTCGCGCTTTCTCATTGCATTTTCTTATATATTTTCATTTATTTTGCTATAAATATTAAAAGTGCTAAGAAAACCGCACCTGCAAGTGTGTGTGCAGCGTGTGTGAAGACGCCAACATTACACCTTAACGCTTGGAATTCAAATGGCTGTTGTTCAAATGTAAATCTCATTCACCTTTTCCTCGCTGGTTTTGACATGTGTACATATGTGTATAATGTGCTATGGATGTTATTGGGAAGGTGGAATTATTTGCACTTTTGGCTTTCGGCAATTTCAATGTCTTCTCTCTCTTCCTCTCCCGATCGCTCAACGTGTATTTTGAAACCGTAGCGTCACACATACTTGTGCAGCAATGTCCCGGCTAACCCATTTTTTACTCGGGAAATTAGTTGTGAATGCGAATAAATTATTGTTTTCATTATGCAATGGAAAATTTAATATTGGGCAACGTATTTCGTAGCCTTCGTTTTTTTGCGTCATCACACCACATTTTGTGTGGCGGGAAATAGTGGCGCTCTGTGAATGACATACCGACACGCAAAATAAGTTCTATCTTATATAAATGTATTGGCTATATTATTGGATACCAATGCTTTAATGCTCATTTGCACATATTTTTTTGAGCAAACTTTCCACCGTGCGCGGGCGCTAGTTTTTCAATTGCATATACGAAGTTATGGGGAATCCAAATGAGTATTGATGAAAGTGGAAAAATCGAATTTGTAATATTAATGCAATGTATGGAGAAGAAAAAGTGCGCCGCGAACGTGGGTGCAGGAAATGAGTTGAGCAGGAAGAGAGTCGAAACAACTACGGTAATAGTTCGATCTAAAAAATGCTCACGTTTCAATACAAACATAAAATTGCACCTTATGCCGTTGGAGTACGTGCATCAAACTTGCATTTTTTGCCAATTTCAATTGTGAGCGAAAACAAAATACATAAAATACTCGCAGGTAAAAAACCATTCTCTTACTTACATCACACTTCCTTGATGAAACGACAAAATCAAAACCGAAAATGAACAGCGAAAATAGGAACGACCGATGGTGCGTCTGAAAATTCCAAAATGAATATTCTTAACGGCACAAATGAGCGAAAAATGGCAATGAAATCATAACATAACATACACCAAGCCATGCCACATGACATGCATAAGGCATACAGCCACAATGCAAACATCAATAGAATAACATAAAATGTAATAAATGTTATATTAACGAACAGTCGAAGTGACCTTTGTTGTAAGACAGGAAACGCATCTGAATTTATTACATGATGAATTCACATTTGAATTTTACTTTTCAAGCCACTTTCCTAGTTCTATTCAATCGCTCTCTCTCTCTCTCTCTCTCTTTCTCTGTGTCACTCTCCCTTTCTTCATTCACACATATGTGAATCTGAACAAATGACTACGAATTTTAATGCGAAATTTACACTTTAATTCTTTCGAGTTGTTCGCATTAATAAAATGCTCGAACGCCATCAAAACGTATCAAATTCAACAAAAAAAAGGAGTGGATCGAGATAGAAACCTTATGAACGGATCGAAAATTACGTTTACTTTCTATTAATTAGTTTGATCTTCAAAAATTGAACAATTTTTTGGGTGATTTTTTTACATGAATGTTATTAATTATTTCGAAACATTTACGAAATTGAGGGTTCATTTTCAAACTAACACACTGTAATTTTCATGAAAATAACTTAATTGAAAAAAATCTTCTTGGAATTTTTTCAATTGGAAAAATTCCTAGTGCTTTCAAAAATTCCGCATTCGAACTGGACTGAACGCGATCCGCTCCGTCGGTTCAGTTGAGAATTTTCAGCGAATAGTATTGGAATCCAATTATCTTATTAGCTCAAAGCATCGGGCTGTGTTATTAGTTATATTCTGGCAGTCAGATTTTTTTTTTAAATTTAAAATATATTTGTAAAAAGGCTTCTCCATCCACTGCAATAATCTGACTACTAATATGCTAGTAACTATACCTATTAGTCATCTCATTAGATTAATGAGATTCCATCGTGCAACGTTCTAGTATTAATAATATTATTTGTCTCTGTTTATAAGTCCCAGCTGTATCTGACGGTGTATTTTTATTTTTTAATTAAGAATTCCACCCAATCCCTTCGAAATGAATTTGACGCCTCCGAAGAAAGAAGAATTATGATTGAATGCAAAAGGTTTTTGATGGGACTGCCATAGAAAAATTAAGTTATTCTCAAATGAAAAATGAATATAAAATGAATGAAGGGAAAAGTTTATGAATTTTTTGTTGTTCGTTGTTTGAGTTTACTTTAAACATGACAATTCGAAGTAGCCTTTCGAGAAAAAAAAACCATCGAAATTATATAGAATATTATTCAGATTCAGAAGCTTGAGTATATAGAAAAATACGGCATTTGGATTGGACGTTTTGCCGTTCGTCATAGGGGCGGCGAATCGATGATAATATTCAGATCAAAGGAGCGCGTGTAAAATTTATAATGAAATGGATGGGAAATCCGTTTGTTTGATTTTTTGGAAAAACCAGAGCCTGTTTTGAGATTTTAGATTGAAACTTTATCATCTATGAAACATTCAGGACCATCTAGTAGAAAATGCACGAAAACTGATGGAGTTCAAGTTATCGAAATTTTGACGAACGTAAATGCAGCTTTTATTTGCTGGTCAAATATAATATTTCTCATAGATGAGAATGTTCTATTATACAATCGCTCCAAATCTCAAGGCAATTGAACATGTTTGGAATGTATAAATATTTGAAACAGGCTCTGGAAAAAAGCAATACATTTCAATCGGTATTTTTCCGATTGTTTGTATGTATATCAAAGTAAAACCTCTTATCACATCATCTAGCAATAGTTTTTTTCATGAATTTTTAATTCGTTTTTTTGTAAACTTTTAAAACGAATGACAATATCATGGAAAAAAAATTCGATCCTTTTGATTGGATGAAAAATATAAAGCATGTTCGGAATAAATACTTTTGTCTTGAATATGATAGATATCGAAAAAGAATAAATTGTATTGCGTATGTGTGAGTGGTTGTCTCGCTGTTACAAACCGTTGAAAACACGCGTTTATTGGGAAAGCCAGACTCAGATACAAATACCTTGTACTTGTACATGAACAACCCCAGTTAGATAATTAGACGGTATCAATAATTGACTTATTTCATATGTGTTACAAATAAAAATGCTTCAATAAGAGATTCGATGTATTAGACTGAAGCAGAAAGCAAGTCGATGTGTGTGTATTTTTCTAAATATGCAACAACTTATTCCATAAAATGAAATTATGAAATCGTCAAATAATATAATAATGTAATAGGTAACGATATGCCTTTCCATTATTAAGCGGTTGTTTATTATTATTAACATTAGTCTGTATTTTTTCTTTTCAATGTTGTTGCTCAATTACCCAATAAAATGAAAATTAAATAAGAAATTTATGTAAATGATACGAAAAAATGGACTCGTTTGAAAATGTCCAGATTATTTAGACTGATTATTGTCGTCATCATTGTCATATCAGAGCTATATTTACTATTTTTTTTTTCTCTGTCTTCGGTTTGCTGTAATTAGACTGATAGTTCATATAGCAATTTACTTTATTGGAGTGTCCTTTATGGAAAACATTCTTTATGTCTCTAATATCAAGGTAATTTCGATAATTTAAAATTGTGCTTTTTTCTATTTTCATTTGTTAAATGTATTCTCCAATCGAATACTTTATAAAAAAAAATCTTTGGAATTTATATAGTATCTTCAAGTAACAAGTCGCTTAAGTGGCCGCTTTTAATTGATTTTCATTTAAATTTTCATTCCATTCGATTCCAAGGGACAGACTTCAATCATTTTTAATCACATATAAACTCATATTTAAATTCCTCGAAGTGGTTTTTCATATATTTCAACAAACAATTGGTGGGAAACATTTTCGAACGAGTTGATTGGATAGCAAATAGAAAATAATCGTCTAAAACTTACCCGTTCCTCTTCTCGAATCATTTCGGCGATCCCAGGTTTGATTTCCATATCTTCATTTGTTGTGAGCGACGACAGGGGATCGACCGACGATTGTGACGATATTGGAAACAGCGATGTGCCCATGTTGGTGGGATTACGCCCAGCGGCGGCCGAGGATGGTGATATATTATTTCGACTTTTTGGCGTTGCTGACGCGGATTGTGTTGTATTTGTGTTAATGGAAAATTCACTTGCCGTCGCTGTATCTGAAGCGGTCAGTTTTTCGCGAATTACTTTTTAGAAAGACGTCGAAAAAATTGTTCGAATATTATTTCCAAATCAATTTTTCACGAAAATGATTACTTTTGTTTATGTACCAGATGATGCAAGACAAAAATCATTTAAATTGCCTTTAGCCATATCAAATTGTGTTTTTAAATAGTTGCAAATGCAGTTCAGTTGTATGAAAGGCCGTTCACAATGTTCGTGGCCTGCATCAAGCGCAGAAACAAAAGTGCATTTTTTCCGGGCAAAATTGATGGGAACAATGGTAACAGTGCGTTAGAAAAAATTACCGATTTGTGGGCTGTCTGACGAACGGCGGTCGAATGCTGGTGATGATCGCTTTGATCGCCGGTGTTTTTCCAACGGTGGTGAATTGTTGCTACGGTTTTCATCCCATTCACCCGATAATCGTTTATGTGGCCTGGATTTTTTGGTCGACGGGGTTTCAGATCGATGCACGGATGACGGCCGTGAGCTATCCGAACGTGCCTTTTTCGTATCAGAATTAAATTCATGTTCGCCATTGACTTCAGTTAAGCCGCGTATTTTTAACATTTCGGCAACACGCAACAATGGTCCGATTTCCCCTTGGCTCACCTTTATTTCGCCTTTGTACATAAATTCAACGATTGCCTTCAATTCAATCCATTTCACATCACGCATTATAATTATTGGATGCTGGCATGGATTATCAAAAAATAAGCTTTGAAAGTACGGTGAACATGCGGACAGCACCATTTTATGGGCTTTTATCGATTGACCATCACAGGCGAGCGTTACATCGACAAACGATTCATTTTGCAGCAATTGATCGAAAACGTTTGTTAAATTGCGCCCATAATTATTCCATCGAAGACAAAATTGCTGATGGGACGTATTAACCGTGATTTTATCGCAAATATTTTCAGCATCAATGTCGATTGTGGGCGTTGATACTGGAATGCAACAAAATATTCATTGATATTTAGCTGAAGAGTCAAGAGCTTTATGCTTTCAAATTTTGATGCAACTCGGACAACAAACAAGCAAACCAACCAAAGAAACAGCGTTCATTTCGCGAAAAGCGGAACGGGCATGTTGTTGGCAAGTTGCGTCAAAATCTTTACTAAACCATTTGACATTTAAGCTAAACAATACATTTGTTTGTCCCTTACAATTTGCGGAAAATGGTTCATCGTCTTGATATGCATCGGTCGATTTAACGGCAAGCGATTGAAAGTCAGTTGGTGAATCGGAAATGAGCTCTGTTGATTTTTGATGTATCGATGAATCTGTCGGATATGATTTTGTTTGGGGTGATTGGTGTCGGCTCGCTGACCGTAACGGAGGCGATGGTGATGGTGCTGGTGTTATTTTTGACATATTTCTCTTGTGATTCTTCCCTTCAACAATCTTGAATTGTATCTCTCAAAACAAAAAAGCGTTTGTTTTCCGTTTGATTTGACGTTTGGTTACAATCAAACATACCATCACAACTATGGCTCAAAGACAATTAAAGCCGATTCTGAAAATAATTTTCTTTTTTCCTTGTGTTTTTCTTTCGGTTTCAAACAGATTTTTCTATGTCAACGATGTTCAGCACGGCTTTTTGTTGTCTTTGAGTAGATCAGAAAATTGCGTAATAAATCGGTATTCAATGTTAATCCCACTCGTGTTCGTGTGTGTTTTGATGTTTATTCATTGAAAATACATTTATCGCTAGAAGAAAGCAAAACTTTATCTGGCCGTGTTTTATTCGGTGTTTGGGTAACTTTAACAAGAGCACAATGTCATTCATGAGTCATGGCATGAAAAGTCAGTCAGCTCACGTTCGGCACTTTTTTCTCGTCAGCTCTCTCGTTTGTTGGAGTGGCTCGATTGCATTCACTCAGCTGCACTTGTTCTTTGCGCGTATTTGTGACGTGATATCGAGAAGGCTCAATGCACACACAATCTATGCCAAAAGTGAGAACGGGAATGCACTACACATTGAGCTTAAGCAATGAATATATCAAATAGCATCGATTACAGTGAGAAATATCACCCTTTTCGCAATTTCATATGTTTTAGTAGGTACATTAAGTTGCACACTGTGCAATTTTCTTCCCTTAGTCCCCGGTCTCTCTCTTTCCCTCTTTCTCACTGTTTGTGTGTGCGTCTCTCTGTCTCCCTTCAATTCTTTCTCTCTTCCTCACACACTCACACTCGCTCTCTCTCTCTCTCTCTCTGTCCTTCTGTCTTTGTCGTTCTTTTTGTATTTATATCGCTTTTCAGCATGCACGAAATCTCTCTGCACCACTAATACAGGACACACATCAACGGTGAATATGTTTTGGACTATAAATGTTTTTATCGCTTTTTCGTCGGTCTTTGCATCCTTCTGTTTTTGTGCTTGTAATTTTCGGGCCTCGAGTATGCACTTGCACTCGATAAGCTCATGGAGTTCTGTATTTTGCCTATTCCAAAATCAATAACGCACAATCATCCATAAAACACAAAACACCACAGGCATGTGATAAAGGTTCTTTATATGTGTATATCGAAAAATATGTGTTCGTACGCAGATTACAATGCACTTGCACACACTCGATCTTTTGTTGTTGTTATTGTTTTTGATGTAGCTGAATTTTTTTCTACTGACTTTGTTCTTTATTATCCACTTTTTACTTTTACCAGCATTGACTATCACACGACAGGATGCGTGCTGCAATTTCAAATGCAGCGGTTAATCTGGCGATTGCCCGTTTATATGAAAGACGGTTTCTGGTGATTGTAACAGATTTTTGTTCTTTTTCAGAAAATTTTCCTGATCCCAAACAAGCAAATCAACAACCAAAAATAATAACAGCAATCAATGTTCGTGCATATTTGATGATCAAATCAAGAAATGCAACGTCGTTATCCGTTGGTTTTTTTTTTCAATACGAAAACAAATCGAGCCAAAAAAATCAAATCCAAAATAACTATTGTACCGACTAAATAAAGAGGAACCGAACCGATGTTGATTGAAAACACAAAAACCGTTACGACGGACGATGAAAATAAATATTTCTACACTTTTACACAACACGACGTCTCGCTTTAAACTGATATTAGATTTCTTTCCATTAGAGCTCTCAACCATTTAAAAAGCACACAACACCGAATAATATATACACATATACATTTAAGTCTCTCACACTCTTCTCAGGCTCACCAAACAACAAAACGACTACTAGCAGCCAACAACAAATATCCATTTTAGAATAATTCCGAAACGATATAAAGCAGCAGCAGCGGCGGCGGCAACAGCTACAGCACAACGACGGCAAAAGTAACAAAAACAACAACGTTCGTCGTACAGCCGAGAACCAGAGCATTGGTAGAGACAACGAATGAATGATTGAACGGAAAAAATGCACACCGTTTCTCTATTGTGAATAGAACAGAGCGGAGAAGCACAGAGCATACAATGCAGAGTTGGGCGAAGAGAACTTTTTCCACACCAATTCTCCCATACGATTGCAAAGAATTTGGACGAAAAATGGTTGTCGATGCAACCGCAAAATCATGCATTTCACTGGATTCCCATTTACATTGTAAATAATTCGAGTTGATTGCTACGTGCTTGGAATGTGTGCGATACGATTGTCTCGCCCACCCCTGGCGCATACGATATGTGTTAGTGTGTGCAGCATAAGCAATGGCAATGGCAAGAGCAAAAAGCGATCGACGTTCATCGTACAAGCAAGCAATATCGTATCCACCAGAAAACGGCAAAAACAACGGTTTTTCCAGTAAAGTATTACTTCTCTAGACTAATGTCTCTCCTCATTCTTTCGTTGTCTCTTTCACTCTGGCGTTTGTATCAGCAAAAATACGGACCCATTGTTGACGGCTCAAGCATCGAATGTGGCCGCTGTATGTGCAGAGCACAGCACATACTATCGTCGAGTGGTGTGTGTTGGCACGGTGCACGCCGTGGCCGTCATCATCGTCTCCGCCGCCACCGTAGTTGTTCCTGCTTGTATATTTTCTATCACTTTTCCATCGTTGTGCGCGCTATCCCATACATAACCATATACTCCATCGTTTACCATCAAATATTCGCATTCCGTACAAATATCTCCGACGGATTCACTGCCTGGACAAGATCCATTGGCGTTATATAGAAAATGTGGAAAAGTGAATTGGCTAGAAAATGTGAATGTGATTTTGAGTGCAACAACAATTACGGTAACGGTGACGACGACGACTGCTACGAATACGACGACGATGATGATGATCACGAGCGCAGCACCAAAGCGGTCGAGATATACGTCGGAAATTATTGAAGAGGTCCGGCCATGTCGCACGCACTAAGCAAGTTTTGTGATTACTGTTATTATCGCTGCCACCTCTGATCACGGTCCAAATTGACTCTCTATTCAGCATAAAAATCCTTATCCTATCCACGATCTTCATCGTATGAACTCGTGAAAAGCACAAATAAAACCAATTCAACGCACTTCACATATGTTTTTCGCACAGACACGGACACACATACACGTACGCATACATCCAGCCAGGCTGTATACACGTTGAATATGCGCTTCATCTAATGGAGAAGCTTGTGCAAAAAAAGGAGGCCGAAAACAATCGCAAAAACGCATTGAGACGGTGTTAAATATCACATTAGCATTTGTTTGGCTGATACGCTCCGTGCAAGCTCTCTCTCCCTCTCGAACACTATCACACATAGCACCCGTATAAAACTAATGTACTTTTTCCATAACCGAAGCAAAAATGTGCTCAGTGCTTTTTTTCTTGCTCTTGCACTCGCTCTCAGTGCGGATGCACGAAGCTTGTTGTTCTTTGGCCATTTCTCGCAGCATGACTCGCACTGAATTCCAAATATACCGTATGTACAGAATTATTATCCCGTTTATTTTCCGACGTTGTTTGAATTCATTTGCAGGTTGAAAGTTTGAGGGGGTATCTCGTACACTGTGCCGTGGCGCCTGTTTTCAAAGCTACGTGCAATAACTATTCGTCCAGCTGGATTTCGCCTCTCTTTCACTTCTTCTTTATCTTTTCTTTATTTTCTCCCTCACATTTCGGACATGCTTACGCATAAACATTTCATGCCCTCTCCACATGCGTTCCTCTGATTTGATCAATTTTTCCCTAGCAAAAGTTCATTCGGAAAATGCACATGTTTGGGGCTACAATTTTAAATTTAGGCTTTTCGGGATATATTTTCATTGAATTTCAACTTATTCTTTTGATAAAATATTGCAAGATTATCTTTCCAACGCAACTAAAATGTTGCTTGCGAGCGGTTTGACGAGTGTGTCGAGGGAGGGAGAGAGATCCAATTGACAGAATACTGCATCTGATCATGAAGCACGGCAAATGCTTTAAAGAGCTTAAGCAATCAATTCTACAAACGAATGATTTTATGGTGTTTTGTTATCCGACCCAGTTTTATTGTTGGCCATTAATTGCAATTGCTCTCGCCATGGCGAGCGAAGAAACGTTCATTTCTAAACATCGAAAATTCTTGCTGGGCTTTCCCTTTGGTTTGCTGGCATTTACAATACGCAAGCTGATACTCGAATTCACGGTGGCTAAATGAGAAATTAGATCTTTTTTGTCATTAACAGAAGCGGAAAGTATCAAAGAGATTTGATGAAAATCACACGTGAAAAAAAAATCGGCAATTTAATTTTGGCTTGGCTGGCAATGCAGAAATGTATTTTGAGATTCTATGCAATGCTGGTTGCTTTCTTCTTTAGGAACACATAATATGGGCTACCGGGTGCAACTCTAATTTTTAATGGGCTAGAACAAAGCATAAACACATATCTTCATGTATCGTTTATAGTGAGTGAGCACGCGAATGTATCGATATCCAAATATTTTGGATGCTCCTCGCTGTTATTTCATCCAAATTATTCCATATTTTTTCATCTACACGTTCGCTCACTCGATCACACTTTTTCTCCCTGCCACTCTCTCTCTCTCTCTCTCTCTCTCTCTCTCTCTCTTTATCGCTCGCACTCAACCACTCTTTCTGCTTTTGCGATGTTGGATTTAGCTTTCCTTCCTGATAATAAAATGATTTATTTTGTTTTTCTTGTTTTTTACATCCTCCTCTAATTTCAATGTCCATCGCAGGCGTGTCAGTGAGTGGCGAGCTATCAGTAAGAGTCAACTTAGTGCATCATCAGCAGCAGCGGTGGCGGCGGTGACGGTAGCGGCAACGGCATTGGCAACGGCAGCAGAAGTAGCAGCAGCAAGAAAATGTATTTAAAGCCGAGAATTTTTCTAGTCTAGATTACTGACACATCCGTTTCTATTGTTGCGAGTGCATCGTTCGGCTTACTCACTTGCTCTCACTCTGTTCCATTCGCCGGGTATACTTTTTCCCGTTGCACGCTCAAATCTCATCGAAGAGATATTCCGTTGGTTGTCTTTGTTATATTAACGTTGAAGGGGGGAGGCACATTTATGCTGGCTTCGATTTTGCCACGAAAATCCGTGGATATATTTCGTTTATGTCACGTTATCGTTGCTTCTGAAGTTGTTTTTCCATTTACACGGCTGCTGTTTTTTCCATTGGTTTTCTCGGCCGGTTAAATCCCTACACACATGTACGAAAGAAAACAAGAGCGAGCAAAAAAAAACAACAACGACGAAATCACACTGAGAGAGAGGGAGAGAGAGGGGGGAAAGAATGACACACACACACACACACAAAGAAAGAGAAAAAAGATCATCGACGCAGCAAACGTGGGCAGCAGCAGCGGCTGAAATAAAATGTAAATACGTACGTACCACCAACCTCAATTTATTCAACACGCTTAAGTTGAACCGCCATCCCCGAATAAAAAACAACAACATACACTCGTAAGCAGAGAAAGAGGGACAGAGAGAGAGAGAGAGAGAGAGAGAGAGCAAAAATAAAAATAAAAAGGGGTACCAAATTTTTTCTACGCGCTCATTTGATTTATTATTAAGTTTTCAACGTTCGTATTCTTTTCATACACATTTCGCTATGGCAGCAATGTTCCATACATGCCAAGTAATTAATAACAGAGAGCGAGAGCGCGCACGATGGACGACGAAAAAAAACATGAATTATAAAGCAAAATAGAGAAGTTTTCAATTTTTTATTCGAAAATGCTATTCAGTTAGAAACAGACTCACGCATTTTCCATATTCAGGAGACAGAAAAAAGCAATTCATGTGAATTTCATATTTAAATCATCTCCTTCATGAATATTTCCCGATTTAAAACCGATGCTTTCTGTGTTGCTCTTTTTGTTGTTGCGCGCTTCCTCTCGTCCGATTCGAATCCACGTGGAATGTAATGCTGTGCGTATGGGAAAGAGTTCGTACGATTGTGCACGATTGAATGCTCTAAAATATGATCAGAAAAGTTCGAAGAATGCAACTGTACTTTTGGTCACACAATCAAAAAACAAAAGAACAAACAAACGCTGCCGACTGCTTTTGACGACATATTAAAATGAATCATTCGAAAAATGATTGAAATCTCTTTCTATCTGATTGCCACGAATTACTTATGCAACAACATCACAAAGTACAATAAATTTCTGCGTTACATATCTTGTTCAACATTGTTGAACGCCACAGAAAAGTCAATTTGTAAAAAGATTTGTCATTTCAGAAGAAGTAGACAGTTCAGTCACTGTGAGAGACGGTCATTAATCTCAAGCTAGGACCATTTCAATGTGAATTTATATGAATTTGTATACAGCACGGCAATTGTAAGCAAATCGAGAAAAAATTGTTGGTGAAAAAGAAAAAATATCAAACATACTCACGAATTAAACAAAGCAAAAAACGCACACTCACACATAGAGAGAGAGAGAGAGAGAGAGAGAGAGAGAGAGAGAACGAAGGGAAGAATAACGTGAAATAGAATTGCGTCTGAATAATTCATGTGTTATGAGTCTGCTCTGCGTATGGCCGCGGATATCACATTCACGCATCCATTGTAATATGCAAATAAAGTCGAAAATGTACCAGAGAAAGAGTGAATGAGCGCGTTGCGCGCGCGGCCACACCAAACTCTTTTCATCGTCTTTTTGCTCATATTTCAGGTGTTTTCATACACGAAAAGCAGACAACACTCACATCCTATTTTCTCTCTGTTTATTCGGTTTTTATTTTTTGCTTCTGCTGCTGCTGCTGCTTCTGTGTCGTTTTCATTTTGTGTGTGTTGAGATTTTCATTTTCATTTGTTTGATTCACGCTCGCGCTCGGTTTGCTAAATTACACATATCTCTAAGCATATAAAATATTTAATTATTAATCATAAAATCGTCTGCGACTGGTGGCTCACAGACACACACACACACACACTTGCAAAAATCATTTGCCGAATGAATTGTGTGCGAAACTAACAAAAATGATGGCCAATACACAAAGCCTCCTGCTTAATACAATATATAATATTTAAGTTCATATAAATAGGAATGGAAGGCTTTTTCATTTCACATAAATTGCACGATGTTGGCGGCTCGGTTTGTGACATATTGTGTAAACACATTCCGTCTCACCGAATGCAATTCGTGTCACAATTTTGATTCTCAGATTGTTCTTATTGCGTAACCCCGAAATACGGGGTACATGTAATTACCATAACGCATCTCTATTTTGATCTCGGATGCCAAAAGAAAATGGCAAATAAAAAACAGAAGTAATCTCGATTCACCGATTCGTTGGCCACTTTTTTGTATTACCTCAAACAACGAGACGAAAAAACGAAATCAGGCAATTAAAAGGGGTGAAAATTCGGTCTGTGTTGCCAAAATTTGGCTCTCAATTCGATCGTAATATTTCTTTCAGCGTGTGAGAGTTTGAAACTCTTGAGAAATCTGCATTTATCCATTTCACTTGAGCAGGAAGTCTCAAGAATGAACACTACGTTATCAGCAACAGCAGCTGCAAAAAAAGCTCGAACCGAACGAAATGATTCAAAATTCTGAAATAAATATCAGTCGCGGTTGCAGCATCACAAATGTGAACAATCAATCTGCCGTAAATTTGAAAAAATGCGGGCTTTTTTTTCGTAATCGCTCGAAGTTTCTGTGCCAAAAGTCTTGATTATGCGAACTGAATTGATAATGCTGCTACAGCTCTCTTTCTCTCCTTTCTTGCGTCTTCAATTCGATTCTGGTTGGATTTGGTCGCGATGTTCGCGCTCAAACTCATTTCATTTACTTGTTTTGCGTCTCTCTTCTAATATGTTATTTTCTTACATTTTAATAATAATTACTTGTTAACATCTATTTATATTTAATTTGTTTCATCCGGTATAATCCGCGCATATGGAAATATAATGATCTCAATTATTCCATAAAAATATTTTCTTAAGTAGTTACATGCTACGTACATATTCCGGCCAATGTATGGATTTCTATGTGGAATATATAACACACTAAATATGGACCAATTAAATGCAAATTAGATTCATTTTCCTGTTCGTTTATGAAACTGTGTTGTTTTTTTTTGTTGATGTTCTTTTACATTGGTTCGTTTTGGTTAGTTATATGTTTTTATTGTCGTTGTATTTTGTGTGATGTGCTTGCTCTCTCGCTCTCTTGCTCATTTTTCAAGCGTTCTGCACAAAATGTGTTGGCCGGCTTTCTTCACTTGACGAACTAACAAATTCCGTACACCAGAGTCTCTATGTGTGTCGGTGCATGTGAAATGGCGAATGCGAATAGTTCGGTAATTTCACGTACAAATTTATGACATACACGAGCAACATCTCTGGTGCGCTCTCGTTTTTTGGTTCACAAACTTCAAATGGCAACAATATGTCACGACGGAGTTTGTTGTTTTCGTTACGGCTACTAAGATCGATCTACAGCTATGCGGACCATTTCTTCGCATTTACATGAAACGCTCACTTGGCAAATAGACTCGGTTCATTGTTGTGCTCGGCGATTGCATTGGCATTCGAAGAACGCGAGCGAATGAGAGAGAGAGAGAGAGCTAGCCGAAGGCTCCGAATTCCGGCCAGATCTATTCAAGTGAATTTCAAATGCGGAAGAGAAATTATTCAAATAAATAAAGAGAATAAAAAAAAAAAAACAGATGAAATTAGCGTTGATCATACGAAATCTACAATACGCCCCAATCTTGAGTATATCTAGCAAATCTATATATGCATGTCGAAGATCGCGCGATAGTGACAACCGGTTCATTAATACATTCTGAATGTACGGCATTTTTTCGGTAAATTTGGTGTGTTCATTATGGAGAGAGAAAAAATTTACGATGTGAATCGATGTTTGTGATTACACACTTTTAGCCGAACGCATTAGTCCGTCGCACCGATGTGTTGTTTATGGTGTATGTATATTGCCGAGCAGATCAGATGTTGAATTCCTTTGCCGAATACCGAACATGCCTTTGTTCAGTCTTATTTATTATTATGCTCATTTTGTATTTGCTTTTCCACGTTTTTATTTTCGCCTTCTACATATCAAGTTATTTTTGTGTGTTTTATTGAGAGCGCGCATTCTACTTGTTTTTCATTTAATTGCATGCTTTTTTTCATCTATATAGTGCTCCTAGATAGTTGTATATATTTATTTATATGTTTCATAGTCGTTTCCTTTTGAAGTTCTTTCATATTTACTAAATAATTTTAGTTTTTTTCTGTTGTTTTACAATCAAATGTAAACATGAGCTTGAGAGAGACCAACAGAACAGCGATAAAACTCTCGTTTATTCATATGCTTAGTGATAGGAAATTTAGAAAGAATAAGAAAAAAACAAAATGTAATTAACATTAATACAAAGGCCCGAGAATGTGTCTTCATCGCTGTTTTATCACAAGAATATCGCAACGTAAAAAAATTTTATTTTCATTTCAATTGTTCGTGAATGTACTTAATCGTTCGACCGAACGTTCCAATGCTTCATTCGGGCAGTAAGATAAACAGTCAGCAAATCTATAAATTTCCAGAAAAGAAATCATCACAACGGAAATAATTGACTTTTGCGCGCAATTGTATTCAGAGCATATAATATACAGGAGAAAATAGACGAAGTCGCGCAAAAATTTTCTAAACACTGCTGAATAATAATTCACAGACAAAAGGAATTTTAAACGTTTCGAAAGCGATATAAAAACAAATATAATGAAGTAGTAATCATAATCATAGCACACATTTCGTAATGATCTATCCTCGAAAGATACTTTAAAACATTGATACGAATGGATAAATGCGCTGCACAAGTACGTCATCCATCGTTTGTCAGGCGCATACGCTTGTGGATATTGTATTCCACTTGGCACATTTATCAAACAATCGAATTTAATTTCAATAATTAAAAAATACAAAAGAAAACCATAAAGAACGACGAGATGAAGGAGGAGGGGAATAAGAGAGAGAGAGAGAGAGAGAGAGAGAGAGAGAGAGAGAGAGAGAAAGGTAGCGACGCAAAGAAATATGGAAAGTAATGGAAATACATTGGACTAGATCAAAATCAAATAGTAAGAGTTTCGTTTCTTCTATGCTAAGTATTCTTAAGTGGTGCAACCAAAAGAAGTTCATATGGATGGCGTTTGACTATGGTTAAAAATGATTTTATAATTTGTATTTGCATATATGAAATTATTTTCTCCGTGCTTCTATTTTTTTGTTTTTTTGCTTTGGTCGCTTCTTCTCTCTTCCCTTGTGCAAATGGGCTTAAGTTTTGTGTGAAGTGGAAGCATTGCTTGGATAAATCAAATCTGAACGAGCCAGAGAGCGGCCCATAAAGCCGACTTATCAACCACAATGGGAATCTACAGAATAACGATACAACGGCCAAGTATTCTTGATTCTTTATTGCAGAATTCATGTTTTTCCTCTTTCTATCCCTATCAATGTTTGTTCCCACTATTTCTAATGCAATCCCAGCGCTTTTTTCCATACTGATTGCTTGAAATGTATTCGCCGAAGATTTTTCGATATGATTTTGTTTCTCGCATTTTTAATGTAATTGGAATGTATTACTTGCTGCTTTTTCTACTTGTGGCTGGCTGTTGTTGCTATTTCCAATGTTTCATAAAGCGCTTTTATGCATAAGTTCATGTACGGAGTATGTTTTCGTTACCATATTTCTAATGACTTCGATGGCATGAAGACCGAATTGAATTGAATTAATGCCACAAACCATTTACCAGATACAAAGAGCGAATACACACGGACTTGGTACATTAAAACCGAGTTGAGTATGTGTGGAATAATTTTAAGTAAGTGCCATGCGTTATAAACGAGAGAGTTGTTTTGAAATTTGCAATTTGAATATGTATTGTACAATTTACAATTGCCTCGAAGTATGTGTATAGAAGTTAGACACTTTTGTTATCGGTCGCTGCTTGCTGCTTGCTGGGTGTGCTTCATTTAAATTCACCGTTATTATTTCATTTTTCCAGTGCATATTGGATTTTTGCGAAGCCTTGCAACCGCGAAGTTTTGCTACTCGTGGCGCCGCCACAACTACGAAACCAACTTTGTTTCAAACTATCATGACGTTTGTTCACGTTCTACTTGTGGAGCCGCTGTCCAGGGTTCGAAGTATGTGCGTTGCGCTGCCATGGATTTTTGCATCAAAAGACGATGAACCAGAACACGAGTAAAAAAAGCATAGAAGTGGATTCTGACACATACAAAATATGAATATTTACTTGAAAAAAAATAAAATACAACATTACATGTGAAAAGAATGCAAAATACAAAAAATAGGGGAAAAAAACAAGCAAAGAAAAATCAACCATAACATGGAAAAAAATGTAAATTTTCGACATCATGCATTATTGAGGCGCACATATGATGAGAAGTATTAACGGAGATTTGATCCATGCTGCCCTCAAAATACACAGTCGATTTATGCAATGGCAACAATATTCCTTTGCAATTTGATTTCAATTACAACCAATTTCTACGAAAAGCGACAATTTTGTGTGTGCAGATTTTAGTATTTTCTGTGTTTCGTTGATGCATAAGCAATACACTGAGCGAAACACATATCATTCAATTTCATGGCTAGTTACATACTTGTCACTTCGTTCGATTGGAATACACAATTCACACTCTTTCCCTTCCTCGCTATCTCTCTCTCTCTCTTTCTCTTTCTCAAATTGCATGTAAAAATTTAGCATAAATAAATAAATCAAATATTGCAGGCAATGCAACTGTGATATTATTGAAAATGGAAATTGACACAACGACATTTGCTCTAAAAATGACCGTCGCCACGGAGAAACGGGCGGAAAAAATGACCGAAAAAATGTGCATGTCGAGCGCGCACTTTGAATGATGTGTATGACATTTCCACAGGTGTAAATCTGTTTCTGTCACTTTGAATGGCCGAAGTCAATGTAATTGTTTTGTTCATCACGTTACATCAGTGTCCTTTTTCAACAGGTTAGATTGATCCTCTCGACTTTCCTGGCCTCCCATCTTTTGAACTGAACATAGATTGTAATTTTTTGATATTTTGTGCAATGCGATTACGCTGCTGATCGGTGCACAAGTATTTATAGTTTCAGATAATAGTAAATCTCAGTTGAAGGTGTGGTCATTGAAAATGCAATTAGTTATTTTTAAATCCTCTTGAGAATTGGCGAAAAGGCCACTCCTAAGTTCTTAACGTCATTATTATGTTTTACGTTGTGATTTATTTCTCTGTCCCTATTCTTTCATTCGAATGAAGAAATAAACACAGAGAGAGAGAAAGAAGTCGTTACATTTGTTTGTTCTATTATTTGTTTATTTCATTTATTTCTTCGGAGTATTTCTATTTTTTTCTTTTATTTGTGCCAATTAACAAGTGCAACTGCCATTCTCTTTCGCGTTTTGTTCATATTTTCTGCATAAAATCAACTACTTGACGAAAAAAGACATTAACGATAAGAATCGCAATTATCCCATTCGAGTGATCCATCGTTTGTGATGATGTATGCAAATGAATTTAAATACTTTGATGATAGAGCTGCAAACGTTAAGACACAAAGCTACGCGAATAAAAAAACGAATAAATGAATGCACAAACACAAATCGACAAAAATTAAATGCAAATTGCTACTGGATGATTATAATGGACATTCAGCTTTATAGAGAAATGCTGTGTATATTGGCGGCAACGCGGCCAAAGTGTACAGTCTGAGGTAAAGAAAAAGGAACAAATGGCCGAATAGCGCAGAAAGCGAACAGATGAGATGCACAAAAACGGATCGGCTACCGTGCATACAGTTTTAATGCTAATTTGACAGGCTACAATTTAGTAGAAAAGGGAGGTGAACAGAGAGATTGCACAAAAGAGAGAGAGAGAGAGAGAGAGAGAGAGAGAGAGAGAGAGAGATAGACTGAGCGAACGAACGAGTGTGTATGTGGTTATTTTTGTGCATTCAACATTCAACGAGATCAAAAGAATTTTTATTAAAATACTATTTAAAATTTCAAAAGCAATTAACTCAAGTGAGTTTGATGACGAGTCGAGACGTAAAATATAAAAACAATTGCACCTATATTATTTCAGTCGTCACAGTGCAACCGAGAGATGATTGGGAAAGAGAGTGGGATTATTTTCCCCTTGTCCCAGTTTCCGACATAATTCAACATCATTTAAGATACCTGAAAATGTTATTTTTGTAATATTTATAATAGAACTGAATATTCAATAACTGTGCATAATTCCATGGAATGATTCAGATGCCATTATGTAAATTCGAAGATACAGTGAAATTTATCATCTTCCCAGTTTGTTCATCAGCAATATTGCGCGCGGGAGAGCATGTGAAACATCAACAGAAGAATTTTCCATGTGAGAAAAGTACTTTTCTACTCGACCCGGTTGTGTGTGTGTGTATAGCAATGTGATACTTTTCACTCGACAAACATGCATTACACAACGATATAAGTTGTGAAAGGTGTTTTCCACTTCACAATGCAACCAATTTGTCGCTACTTTTAGTGGCACTGAGTTTGGTTCACTTCGCTTTGACTGTTTTTCATACTTATCTATTTGGTTGCCTTTATTTTCATCTTTCTCGATTTCCATCGTGATAAATTTTCTATGTAATTTTTTATTTATAATTTGCACGATATTATATTCGACACTCATTCGACAGCGCGCAACAAATGCGGGTTTTCTGTAAAACTCGCCTGTGCAAAAACATGCATGCGTTGCATAAATAAATGAACTCTTGATAGCTTGGATATAGATTGTATGTGTTGTTACAAACAGAGAAATGATATCAAATATTTAGAGATTTCCATCTTGTTTTCCGTCCTCCTCTTTCTTTCTCTCTCTCTCTCTCTCTCTCTCTCCTTCTCTATCCAACTCACAATTGGGCCGATCTATCTGCTTTGCACTCTCTGTCTCTCACCTTTTTGAAGCTTCACACCGCATACAGTCAACATCATTCAGTCGCTACATTAACATTTTGCTCTTTCCGCCGTATTTTGCGTGAACTCCTTTTTTCTATCGCATAAAAATCGGTGAACATTGATACAAGCCGAGAGACCGACCAAGCTTACATGTGCATTGTAAAAGCCTATCCAATTCATGGATTCAGTGAATGTAAACGGCGTGTGTGTGTTTGAGTGCCGGTGCCCGGCCGACATCCGTACGTTTTCTAGCTAGAGAAGCCAAAGGGACAACGAATATAATAAATATAAAGTGTGTCTTGTATAATTTAAAATGAGTCTCGAGGCAGTCAATGTTTTTTCTTCATTTTGGGGCACATAGAAACATGCATAGATCGAGAGAGCCGAAAGAGAGTTGTTTTTGTCGAATTTTCGCAGAGTCTCTCTGTACGTATGCATGCAGCTTTCACATTTTCTGTTTCGAAAACGAACGGTCACAAGTGAAATAACGCGAGACATTGATTAAAAAAAAAATGTCGCCGTATGGACGTTCTCTCTCATACACGGGCTGCAAACGTGCTTGAAATGAAAGATCGATTCGCGAAAAAGTCCGACAACACCAAAAGCAACAGCAACAAATAAAATAAATACAAAATTACAAACAAACCAAATATATTGAGCGAGAAAAAGATAGCGAATAAATGTGGGGTTCAAATTGCGGGCTTCCGAGCGAGATATGAGCCCAATGAGTTTTGTAGAAAAAATGTGCACGTATATCGCACATATACCACTCACGATGATAGCAAAAAAAACACCGAATCTGTCTAGCACATGATTCAAGATGGGGAGATGTATACATTAAAACGAATTCTGAAAATGGCAAATCGGAATACTGGACGCTAGAATTGCATGTTCGATAAAAAAAATCGCGCTTCAGCTCCCAACAAAGAGAGATGGTTGAAATCTAAAAATTGGGCCCGAGCGAAAAGAGTCCGTTATGTGATGCCTCTTTCACTTTACAAGATCAAACAATTAGGATTTTTTTTTTTTTTTTTGTGAATCCATGCAAAATCCAATGATTGTCGTCGAGATACCTATATGTTTATAGGCAAATTGAAAGACAAAAAAAATTCTGATCTCAAAAAAATGTGTAACACACGGGTATATTTCGAAAGGAATCAGCCGTATGCACAAGCCGAGTGTGCGAATCCTGGAATCACTTCGTTTGATTCAACGGGGGAAAAAAATTATAGAAAATGATGCTGTACAAATGCAACCGTTCATTTGTCTCTTTGTCTACCTGTTTTGCATATAGTGAATGTTTTTGCCGCTGTAAAATTCAAATGGTTCGCGCGAGCTCGCTCTAGTAGTCTCCTCAGCGTGTTCGCTTAGATAAAATGTGAGAGTGGAACAGTTTCTTCAGTTTCGCAAAATGCTGTTTGTACTTCTCGCATTGAAAGCACACAAACGCTAAGCGATGGTACAACACTTTAGCAAGGCACTCTCAACAATTTTTGCTGGTCCCTCATGCTCTTCCTCAATGTGCGCCCCCTCGCAAACACACACACACAAATATACAGTCTTTGTTGTAGTCGTGCAATCATTTTTCCGTTGCCGCGCTGCTGTTACTGTCGGCATCATTATTGCCGTTTTTCACACACGCTCTCTCTCTCTCTCTCTCTCTCTCTATCTCCCTTTCTACTCGCAACTGCATTTGAATCAGTTTAATTCCTACGATTTGCTTTTTTCGTTATTTTCATTTTTTACGTACAATTTATTTTATGAATGCAATTGTTGCTTGAGCCCAGGGGTAAGGATACCAAACATTTTAGTCGTAGACTCATTTTTAGTTGTTGTTGTTGTTGCATTGTTCCGTATCGGGATTGTTTTTGTGGCGATCTTGTTATTATATTGAAAACATCTTTTGATTGCCAGTGATGCTGCACTTGTTGTGAGTTATCGAAATAACAAGGCAGCAGCAAAATCCCCCGGGCTGAAGCTGCATTCGAAGTTGTTTTGCATCTTGATCATAGAAATCATTGTTATTTTCATATTTGTAAAATACCTCTGCACAATTTCACTGGAAGTGCAATGTTTCCGCATGTAAAATATCATGAATACTTTAATACTGTACCATTTTTTTTACAAACAAAACGTGTGCCAGCCACATACAAATATGAGACTGCACCCAGGATATGCTTTTTGTTGGGATTTCCGTGTAACACGACAAACAAATACAAGGATGCGCTAGCGCCTGCTAAACATTGCATTGCAAAATAAAAACGGGATTTTAAGTGGTGCATATTATTTTCATCAACTCGTCAATTCTGTGACGCAATTTTCCATCGAAATAATTACGTTTTGGCTCCGACTCAGCAGCAGAAGACTGCCCTTCGATCCTTTTCTATATGATATTCTGCCATCAAACATTTCAAGAACCAAAATTAGCACAATATTCGGAGAATAAAAAAGGCATATAATCAACATGACTTGAAATTTCGCCGATACTTTTGACAAACGTTCTATCTCATTTGTTCGGCGACGTTTCAGATGCACCGACCATAATTGTAATTAACATCCTTTTTGCATTGAAATAAAACTTTTGAATGGCATATAAATTCAAATGTAAACTACAATTAAAAAGAATTCAAATGAAATAAGAGCTTTTTTATGTTAATTATATTTGTTGCTGTGGAAAGACTTATGAAACTATTGAAACTGAAAAGACCCACTTTACTGTGCTCAGAGTTCATTACGAGTAGTTACTTAAATGGTTATACTTTGCATGTAGCTACGGTGCAACTGTTTCGCATGAGTCGTCGGTGAGTGCGCGAAGCGCAATGGATGAGTTTGTATGCCATTTGGTCGTTGGGGGTATTGTGTTGGCGTTCATTTTGAAGTGGCATAATTGCCATAAATATTTCTTAGTATTCCTACACACAAGAGAATCTATGTATAAATATCGAAAACTTTATTCCAACTATTGTAAAATTTGAAGGAACGCACTTCATAATGAAGTAACAATGGGTTAGTTTATTCCATTATTTTGACATCGACATACTGAAAATTTTTGGCGGTAAGTTTGACATTTGTTCCTTTGAATCAAACATAGTTGGAATAAAGCCATCGATATCAATACATAGTGTGGGAAGGGAAGGAATGATATTTGGTCAAATATTTTATTTTATTAAAAATTGAGACTTATTTGTGCCCTTTCATTTTGAAATTTACATAAGAACTGGTTATTATCACAGATTTTGACATGACTTGTATTAGTTGCAGACTTAAAAGTTTTTGAAAATTCAATAACAATTGACTTAAAAGTAATGTTGCAGTAATCTTGAATGTTTTTTCTCTTTCAATCACCCCTCCAAAGAATATTCTGTATAATTTTCAAAAATCCAAAAGAAAATATAAAGTATTCCTGCGTATTGCTTCGTAAAATCATAGAGACAAAATAACTAAAGAAGAAATGCGAAAAAGTATGAAAAATCCAAAATGAAAATAAAAAAAAAAAACTGAATGATAATTTGCATTTGGAAAAGAGTGCGATACAATTGCGAGAATTAAAGAAACATCGTCAATCATAAGTATGGTGATGTTGATGAATGCGTTGGCCCATCATTTTCCATCTGCCCATCAGCACATACAAACATTGAGCACACAGATTAAATATGCATAGAAACAGCGATAGAACATTGAAAATTTGGAGCCAGTGAAAAACGGGTGATTGAGCAGAAAGATTGATGTTTAATTTATGCATTCGGGGACCATTTCCTTCTGGTTTCTTGTGCGCGCAAATATTTGTTGAATCTCTTTATAATGGACGCCACTTTTTTGTATGTGCGTACAGGCAGAAAAAATGCACAAAATTTACGAACATTCACAAAAAGATATAAATTTTTCAATTTTTTTTTCGCCTTTCTCTCTCCGTAGTATTTGAGCGTGTTCGTTTTTGTTCAACGCACATTCGATTCCGTCCATCCATCGCAATGAAACGTACAGTATGTACACTTATTACATGTCTTCGGTGGTGTTTTTACGCTTTCTCTCACTCGCTCGCTCCGTGAAATTGCAGTTCAAGTGCTGCATTTTATGTTTCCTTTATCGTGATGTGGACGCACACACATTCTGCTTACAGTACGTCAATATTTTTGAGTTGTGATGTAGCGATCATTTTTTCTATAGTTCATGGCCTTTAAGGCTCATTCCATATTTCGTCGTCATTTTGACACGGCCTCATTTTATTTTATGCACAGACACCACGAAATGATTCTCGCTCGCTCTTTTTTGTGCTACTAAAAAACGAATTCCATTCAAAGATAATTTGTTGTGTGAGTGTACCGCGTGCGGCAGCATTCAGTTGAATTGAGATTCTGCGTGTACTGCGTCAACAGAAAAGTCCCTTCATTGGCTTCAGCAAATTTGAATGGGCCTTCTACCATTCGATGGTGCAAAGACACATAACATTGTTGCAATCCAACGAAAATGTTCAGATTTTTTCTTTTATACAGTGCGAAAAAATAATGAATGCAATTTTGCACAGAATGCAGTTCCAATACCGCCGAGATGAAGTTGGAACTCGACACTTAGCTGACACTCTCCGCCCGTTCGATTTCCGATTTATCGACATTATCGATTTAGCCATTTGACGTCAAACACATTGTCGTTTTACATTCGGAAGCATTTATGAAAATAGCTAGCAACAACACGCCATCCTATCAAGTGCACGCGATTCCACATGGCGAAACAAAGTGATACACAATGAACGAAGGGAAAATTGGAGGCAAACAAAACAGAAAGTTGCTGGCAGCAAAAAAGAATCGTTTAGTAACAGAATGCTTGAACTATTGGAGATGGTTGAATGCATCTTATGTGCATCGTTTCCTCATTTTCACTTCGAGCCAACCGACCAGCAGATATAGAAATCATCACTGACACGCAAAGCATCAACAAAATACAAACTGAAAAACAAATTTGTGGCATTGCGTGTACTAGCCATGCACGTTTTGTACGCGCATTTCGATGCCGGAAAATTGGCAGCGTCAAAAAAATGCATGCCAACAATCAAATGCTGAGAGGAGATCAGAGATGATGCCTTTTAAATACTAGGCATTTGTGTGGTGCCTCGATTCCTCTCTCGATTTGACATGTTTTCATTGTGCATATTGTCGTTTTGATGCCGGCGAAATTCCGTCTGTGATCACTCACATGTTCGCATTAGCTCAGCTAGCCACCTCATTCTCCTTGTCTTTCTCTCTCTCTCTCTCTCTCATAAAACTACCGTCGCACGAATACAGCGTAACACATCACGCACAATAGAATCAAAACAAAACACCCCTTTGCAAATGAAGATACACCCGAACGACGCAACAAAAAATCGACCCAAAAATAGACACAAACACAAAAGTAAAAGATCAAGCTGAATAACAAAATCTGTACAATGAATTAATATATTTATATTTTGTCGGTTCAATCGCATTCATTCGGTCGTCTGTGGCCTTCTCTATATTTCCCCATTGTATTCAGTTTGTCTCTTTGTGCCATACTATATCGCATAAAATTGAACTTTACATTGTTCAACGAAGTAATAAAACTTGTAGAAAATGAAGAGAAAATAGTGAGCGAACGAGAGTGTGTATGTGCTGATGCGCGGCCTCCCCTTGTCCTGCTTTTTGCAAATGCTAACCGCTCGCTCGCACATCCACGAGACGAGAAAAGAGAAATAAAAATTAAACAACAAAAAAGAAATCGAGAAAAAGTGGTACGGAAAAAATGGAAGCGAAATAAAATATTATAAACGATACGATGTGAACATACAATGAAGCATCAGTGCTCGCGCACACAAATCCATTTTTATTGTTGTCGACGTCGTCAACATAGTCCTTGTTGTTACTGAATTCCGAATGTGCACCGGTGTTGGTACAAATGCTGCTACTGATGCTGCTGCTGCTTGCCATCGTGTACTATAAATTTAGCTCTCTCTCTCTCTTCCCCCATTCCTTGCTCACTTTATGATTGTGTGTGTATGTGCCTGAGTTTGCACTTGTTTGCTCCATGGAGTTTCGTTTCCAATAATTTATTGTAGCTTTGTAATTAAAAAATTTTCTGAAGTGTGCAAATAATAAGGCAAAAAAAAAGAAAAATGGAATTGTATATGCAACAACGAAGGAGATTGGGTGAGCGAAAAATAGCGAGTGGCAGTAACCAGAAGAAAAAGCGCGAATGCAAAAGCTGGGAAGCGGTAACATTAGCTGTTGTAGCAAATACGCTGAGCCAAAACAAAAAATCGCACCAAATCCATCTATATACCTATAATTTTATATATACATTTTTGTATGGGAGCCAGTGAACAAATAAATGGCATGGTGTTTTCAGTTTTTCCATTTCCATTGCACATTGAATTTAGTATTATTGTTTTTCACTTGGTCTTTTTGAGTCTGCAAGTCTCGGCGCGCGTAATTCTTGCTTCACATTTTTTCCATTCATTCATTTACCATTACCACACTTACATGCGAACACCATTTCCCATTTCCCAATCTCGATGCCATTTGAAAAAAGTGCGCGCACACACACAGACACAAATTCACCAATCCGCTGTTCAGATATGATTCCATGCTGGCCTGATATGCTGCGATGTGAGAATACACAAAAACGCAGCGCGAATGGAAACTTTTTACTTGTAAAACATATTTATATTCGATTTGAAGGAATAAAAAATTGGTAAAATGTCTGCTTCGCTTCTCATTCCGCTAGATCTTTTTCGATTTCCCTCTGCTTGTTGCTAAAAAAAAATGTTCAATGCGTGTGTTCATGTGCGGGCGAATGTGTGAATGAACGACAGCGTAAATTTTCATTTGTCTGTGCTTGCTCGCGAAAGTAGCAAGGGATCTATATGGATACCCATGACCCCTGCTCCTCGAGATTGAGGCAGTACTATCGATAGCTCTGACTACTACTCTATTTGACTGCATACACACAAACACGCTTTTCTCTTTTGTACCATCTATTATTGCACGTATGGCTACGAACGATGGCAAACAAGATATCGATGAGCAGCTCTGAACTGGTGCATCGCATGAAATTATTCCATACGATTGCCATATTTGACTTTGTTCTTATATTTTCCGTGAGAGAAATCGGACGATAAAAAAAGAGCACAACTGTTGAAACATCGACCAGATGCAGACAGAGAATCGCTGATTGGCGAAATGAAGCCGAATATCCATTGTACACATTATGTGTGCATGTGTTAATATGTGTGCGATACAGCCGAGAAAATAGGATCTTTGCTCATTCCCATAAAAATGTTCCCCATTCAACCGCACGTCACAATAGACACGAATCATTCGTAAGCCATTCTATTATTATTGGCCGCAGTATTGAACGCATTACATATGCTGCATTCAGCCATTCTACATTCAAGAAACATCTGAGCATCGGCAAACGTCGACCAAGAAATTTCCAGAAAATAAAAATATAAAATTAAATTGCACATAAAATCAAGTAAAATGAATGCATTTCAAGTGCGCACCGAGTGTTTGAGGCGTAATGGTGGCATTTGAGAGGGCGACGTGGAGGGGGAGAGTCCCGTAGGAAAGAGAGAAACAGTGAGTCGTGGGAAAGGGTGAAAAAACCCCGCTCTTAACGCAAATTGTATGATTTTTCCAACACTTACACATTCAAGAATTATAAGTTTCGTAATTTAGCTACGTTAAATGTTTAATAAAACTAATAGAAAAAAAAGCTCATACACTCACTTCATAAAGAGTGCCCCATCACACGATCAAACATGATTATGGTAGGTGAAAAAGGAATGAAACTAAAAATGAGCCAAAAGCAACCGTAAAACTTGAAGAATTTGCTTATATTTGCAGTAATCTGGGAAGGTTTATTCATGCACGGGACCATTCATTCATTTGCGGCAAACGGAGCTTGGCAATTTCGATATTTTAGTTTTTGAATTGCTGTTTGTTTGTGCATAACGAGCTTAAGAATAATACAAAAAATTATGGCATCGGTCGCGGCGAAGAATCGGGGAGGGAAGCATGCTTTGTTAAGTTTAGTGCAACAAAATGCAATCAAGTAAAGAAATTTTCAAAGAATTAACACTGATGTGTGCTACAAAGATTGTAACTGCTAACTTCTGTCTTAGTCATTTTCCCCTCCATTTGTTCGCGTGTTTCTCTTTCGCTCCGAATGATGTTTGCGCTTGTTTTGATAATTTAACTGCGAAGGAATGCACCTTCACCGCACGTGGGACGGAACAAGGCCAAACCAACGAAAAGTTGTCAGTAGCGTTCACTGCATGTATTGTAAAGCTTGTTAATAGCTTGGCAGTTTCCTCACCCTTCTTTCTCATCACTTTTTGGTCTCTTTCACACAACGTAAATTCGCTCATGTTATTCCATACCTTTTCGTTTTCATTTTAATTGTTTTTTTCTTCCTTTCTCTCTCTCTCTCGATCTTTTCTTTTGCTCACATTTGTTTTATTATTTTGGCATTGCATTTCACGAGCTTTTCTCGTTAACTTAATCTTCATGCGCTCGCTTTTTGGCATTTATTGAATAGAATTTAACATTCAGCATTTACCATTTGGCACTGGATCGTAGTTCTACGGCAAGTGTGTGTGTGTGATGTTTGGAAGTCGCGACTGAAGTAGTTGTGAAAGCGACCAGACCTTTGTTTCCTCGTTCTATTTGTTATTCATGGCCGTCGTGCACAATTGCTTGTCATCGGATGTAACATTAGTTCAATTATTTAATGGGCTTTCGCAATTTCTATTCGTTGTTGTTTTTTCATATTCGTTCTTCTCAGTTGCCATCGAATCGATTGATCCATTTGAAATTGCGCAACTTATGCTCGTGTACGCATTTACATTGGCTAAAACTCTGATATGGTGTTTTGTATTGTGTATTCTTTTCCGTTTGCATGAGCTCAATTTTTCGTCGAGTGTGCGGAAGACGAACAAAAATTGCAATGAGAAAGATAGAGAGCGAATAACGCACCAAGAAGAGAATACGTGAAAAAACACTTTACCTGTTTTATCGTTGAATTGATAATGATAAGCGTTTGTACATGTTTGCAAGTTTGTATATACCGGTGCTGTCGTTTTTTATCGATTAATTAGAACGAAATTGCACTTTGTAATAATTTTATATATTTCTTCTTCATTTGGTTCTGCTAGATTGATGGTTTTTCTTCTGCGCTCCATCCATTATTATTTTTTGCTGCGGTTTTTCATTTGCTTCTTTTGATTTGAACAGTTGAAAATAAACCGATTCAGTTTTTTTTTTGCGATATCCATGGTATAATACGGTTATATGGAAGTGGCACATAGAAAACTTTTTCAGAAATTGCGGCAGACGTAAAAGGAATATAAATCGCGCGCTTTCAATGGCAACATGTTGAAAACATTGCAGTTGAAGTGCAAAATAGTGCATACACTTTGACTGCGTTAATTTCTATCAGGTTAATTTGACACTATAAATTTCAACGTTCTACAAAAACTTGTGCGTGCTGTATACAGTTTACTGTTCAGATTTACCGATGGCATTTCGTGTTCATTGCGCTCGTACAACTATCTTTCGGTATTTATTTAACGTGAATACTTTCTATTTATACAGCAGCAACGCCGGAGACCTTGTGGTGCCCGCGAAGAAACTGCTTTTTCGGAAGAAGCTGCTTTGTTTCAGCGCAAGCAAATGGAAACCAGTGTACATTTTTTTTTATAAACTGCTTTGCAGTTTTTGGCTGGAATTTCCAAATTTAATCCCCTAATGATGGTACAAAAAGCAATGCCACAAGAGAAATTGATATCTATTAAAACCAATTTTGAGCTTTAATGAAGATCCGTTGTCAAAGAATATAAAATTATTGATTGAATGCTTTTGAGCCATTTTGGAAAAAATTCTGATATTCCAACATTTGCTCAATATTTTATTTTATGATGATCCCATTTATCTCAATTTGTCAACAATAGGCTTTTTCAGATCCGATAAGTATCGCTTAATAGTGGTCATGCAAAATACGACACGCGTTTTTATTACGCTACAAATCAAGTGCAATTGACACTGTGCATATTTCGGCAGCTGAAAAGCTGCAAATACCCTTAACTGACAACATATTCGTGCTCATATTTATTATTCACTCGATTATTTCAATTATTATTATACATTATGAACGCGCATGAAACGCAAACGATGCGGCCCACCACCAAATTAATTGAATATTGAATAATTGATTTAAATGACCACTTTTAAATTTTCTCATGAAATTTTTAATATTTGAACATGATAATAAAAATGAAAGCAAATGCAAATAAACAAGTGCATTTCGACCGGAGAACGAAAAAAAAAACATTTAAATAAATTATATTTTATCGATATATCCGTGTGAATAGGATCGAGCATGAAAAGCATACGCTTTTTGTAACCACAAAATATATTGTTGCTCTTGGTATTGTTGTTGCCGACACTACTTCGATTGCCAAACAGAAACAATTATGTATTTATGACGAAATCGAGCCGGAATGTTTGTGTACTCTTGAAATATGCCACATTCAAGCATTCAGAGCATTTTTTGTGCTGCAGCGGCTGCTGCTACCTCACTAAATATCGAAAATAAACGCTATTTAAAAGCAAGTGTTAATCGAGTTTCATTTCAAATATTCGAGAGTTATGTCAAAAAGCCATTTTTTGCATTGTTTTCATTTATGTCAAACAGTCTGTTCCGGAAGCGCGTTTTCGCACCAATTTCAAGTGCAATCTCATTAATTCGGACGAAAGTTGGCTTTTTTGAATTGAGATGCTGTTGATTCCGTGTGTTGTTTTTCCGAAATACGTTATCTGCACATTTCATTATCCGGCTTTTTTGATGGATCAGTGTCTTTATGCGATATTATAAAAAAAATCTAATTAAAAAAAAAAAAAATTCGAGACAGGTGATGATGTTTTCAACGAAAAGAAAAGACAGAATAATTGAAATAATCCGGAATCTGAACAACTTTTAGAAACTGATTGAGAGTCAAATTGCATCTTTGTTTTTGGTTTTTGTGCATCCGCCATAAAAAAATGAAACATGCAAAAGATAAATCAAATATGTAGTGGATTGGCATTGATGTGTAGCGTTGCTGTGTTCAATTTGAAATTTTTTTTTTTTTCGGAGCGAATGACACTGATTTATATCGCTGTTTTTGCTCGCGTTCAATCGCCTGCCCATTCGGTTTGTTGACAGAAATATGAATATGTTATTCCAAATGATTTTCTGGTTGTGTATTTATTATGGTGATCATTCATTTTAATCAGCTCAAAATGTTCTGTACTTTTGGAGAATGAATAATTTTTGCGTTTTGTTCGTGAATCGAATAATATATGAAATTTGATTTCGCAAGAAATCGAGCCAAATTCAACTTTTGCGAGAATCAATGCACCCGAACATTTCTGTACAGATTGAAATGCTAACTAGTTAGAGAATACGCCAGATCAATTTGAAACATGAACTTTTATCCAAGCTCAAGTATTAGATATGCTTTGTCAAGCGAAAATTTGACCAATGGCAAAAATGCGAAAATTCGTTGAAGCGAATTTTCAGTGTAGTCTCTCTGAAAGCCTAAACGCGGGTATTTAATACCAATGAACTTCATCACTTATGTGATGCACAGATACTTCAATGTGGTGCACAGATAAAATGATTGCATTTTAATGCACGTTTGTTTATCTCGAAGTATTTCCATTGCAAACGCACGACCTAAATTTAATATGTGGATCGAATTCTCTAGACCATTATCGCTTATGTTAAAATCAGAAAATAGGAAAATGGATTCACAAGAATTAGCTTTCAATACATTTTTGGATACTCTACAAATGAAATTACTCCGTATCAACACCAACCTTAACTTTAATGATGACATATTGTCATTCATAAAAATGGCTTTTAATAATTTACAAAGAGCCAAATATATTGCAGGTGGGAGTCTCCTTGAATTACTTTTGAAATGCAGATACTTCGATGACGCAAAGAATAGAAAAAACGTGTAATATCTGCATTTGCATTTGATTAAGAAATTGAAAAAAAAAATGAAAATACAAATTAATAGGTTTTTCCACGTACGACCAATTGAAAGCCATTGTAGCTAAATGGCGATGATTACTGGAATTGCTCCGGTTAATTGGCTAGGTTTATTGATTAAAAGTATATTTGCATGCAGCCAATTAATTGGAATGTCATCGGGTAGAAATTGGAAATTTATCAAACACGCGCAAAGATGCAAATATTCGTTCCATTGGGTTGAGGCTCGAAATTTTCATGTTCGGCTGAAAATTAAGCAAAACTGATAGAGCTTTTATTTAAATGTGTGTGTCAAGCGATGTCGCGCCGAATTGAACGATGTTAATAGAGTCCAGCCACAGTATAATTTGTCATTCGTACGGTAAAGTTCAAGTTCAACAATTGGCCATTTGCTGTGCGTTTGTTCTCTCTTTTTTTGCGTGTTCGGCAACCACAACAAAACAAACGTTGCTAATTTTTCTGCGCGTATTTTTAGTGCTTTCATGAATTGGCTGTCATATTGGTCTATGGTTTCGATGGAAAAAACGGGAGTGTATTCTAAAAACCCACTTAAATTCTATGATAACAATGACCTTTGATGCACTAACAACTGTTAACACAATTGAACACACAACGCGATCGAAAAGGCAAATCAGATATTCAGTGGGCAAAAATACGCCAATTTCACTCAATTGTCATGTGTTTGCTGGCCCCGGCACGAACGAGAGAACCATATACAAACAGACACCAACCAACCGTGACAGTTTGAGGGAGAGAGAGAGAGAAAGAGAGAGAGAGGGAGAGGATGAGCTGCTAGACAACGAGTTCATATTATGGCCAACATCCCAGACATAGTGAAAACGATTCGCACGAAAGCATAATGCATCGCATGCATTTATCGGTCATGTTGTTATGTAGATTGCAACCAATTGATTGTGTGCATTATACCGTCGGTCGTTTGTCCCTTTTTTCTCTCTCTGCATCCGCATTTTTCCCTTGTTCATTCGTTTATATATTGTTTTTTTCTTCACTGCACTTTGCCACCAAATGCTATTATCATGGTAGTTACCATTCCCTACACAACGATTTCTTTTTCGCACTCGAAGCTTATTGCATTGTTGTGCCAGTTGATTTGCTTGGAATGGCGGTGTATTGGCGATTGTATACTAGGTCGCATTAGGACATTTATATTACTTTGATTTACCCTTCCAAGTTGCATTGTGTGCAGCCGGCCATCGCCATATGTTAATATCAAATATCGCATGGAATATTGACAGTGTGCCTCCGAATATTCATGATTGATGCTTTAATATGGCACATTTGGATAAATATCAATGAATAAAGAATGCAATATTCCAATTCGTGGCAAGCGCTCGGAACTTGTTTGTTTAGATCTGAGCTAAATGCCAATGTTCGCAGTCACACATTTCAATTGGTGAAATCGCCAATTCAAATTGGATGGTGTTCAACGAACAATAGCGGAAATTCATTATTAATTTTAAATTACTCATTCATATTTCTGAAGAGTTCATGAATCAATATGACAAATTCATTAAGATGAATTAATAAAAAGAGGCCGAGAGAGAGAGAGAGATAAAATATTTGTGTCCAATTTGATGAGACTCGTGTTCAGAAACTTTTCAAGAATCGATCGTTCATTAAATAAGGCCTTTAAGAAAGGCTGATGAAGTTTCATCTTGACCGATTGAATTTATCGAAAAACACACTGTTCACGGAATAAAAATGTCATGTTTTCAATATTTTAATATTGGAAATGGTTGCAAAATTCGAATGCGAGTCATTTCACACCAATTTCGAATCGATGCATTTCATGAGCTAATTTCACTTGACATAGGCAAATTGTGACGCAGTGTTTCACTTTTCGATATCATTGTCGAAAATATAAACCATCATTTGAATTTAAATATCGATGTTGATCTTCCATGACCTTCTATCCGGTCCAATCATCCGGCAAATTTTACGCATCATTTATTCTTTTCAGTGTGTATTTGGCATTATGACCGTCGAATAATACAAGCGTGGAGGCAGGCAAACAATGACCTGTAACCGACGCCAAATGGTGCATCAACCCAAAAAATGAATTCGCGAAAAATGTCACTGCCACCATAATCAGAGCATTTCCCAAAATAAACATATCAATTAACATTCAACATGAATGCGTGTGTGCGCTCGCGTTCGCTTCAACCGCTCCCATATGCAGAAGCAAGCACTTTTCCAACTGTGCAATTTTCGTATCAAATGCATAGTTCTGCAGCTAAAAATGCACTTGTTACACATATCCCGCAGATGATTGTGATCATTAGTCAGAGCGAAAGTAACATAATTCAAAACAAAAAAAAAAAAAATCGGCGGAGTGAGAGAATTCCCCGGTATCAATTCTATGAATACTTTTGTTGTAACAGCCAAATGCACGTCTGCACACAAATTGGTTGAATGGTGCTGTTGGTGGTGCATTGTCATTCATTGCACATTGAGTCGATCAAATTGGTCGATTAACGAAAACCCCATTTTAGTCTGATATTCGCATAAATAATCCATTAAAACGCGCGAGCGCCCGGTTTCATTGAGGATCACGAAATAACAAAATTACATTTTTGTGTAATATTTTTGGGCTCTATAACGAATGCATTTTATTTGTGCATGGATTGGTGTGATTAACTTTCGCTTTTTTGGCGCTTCTCGTGTATTTTGTGTGTGTGTGTGTGTGTGTGTATATATATATGTGATGGCTATGCATTTCTCCCCCTTTTTCGCGTCGCAATGATATTCGCGTGCATTTGGTGCAGTCCAAATGAAAATTAGATTGAATGGAATTTACATGAGAATCGAAACAAAAAAGAGTGCAATGAGCGCGTGCGAGCGGCTGCTGTCGTGCAATGCAGGTGCAGTAGAAGCACGTGAATTTCAGGCAGCCAGGCTGAAAGTGAGCCAGATGAAGCGCGGAAAGGGGCTGTTCGGAATGTAACAATTTTCACTTTTCACCAACTGACTGACTCAATCTCTGACACAAATTTGTCCTCAAAACAAAGTCATTTATCCCATTCGCATCGGAAAATTTCATACCATTTTTCCGATTTTGTTCTCGGCTGCAGCGGTGCAATCCAGTGCAGTACCCAACAAGCGGTGCAGCACACTTTTTTTTCATTTGGTCAGCCGTGTGTATCTGGTTTGCATCCGGAATGTTTATTTTTCAGGCGCAGCGTGCAAATCCAGTGAAAATGGTATTTTTCACACCATTTTCATATATGAGTGCAATAACACGTGTTAATGCATTTGCACGCACAATCAATGCAATTTATTGGCGCCATGCATAAACTAGAGTGCACTGGCTTCGTCACACAACTGGCGCAATTGATGCACTTCATTGATAATTTTCCGTGTATAAAATAATGATTTATTTGGAAGATTAATTGTTCGCCATTGCAATCAAGTCAAGTGGATTTAGCATGATTATGAAAAAAAAATGTGCGGCTGGTTTCTTTATTGCATTAAAATAGATGCGCCACCCGAATGGATCATGGTACATTTACAGCGGTTTCAAAGTGCATTAAATGACATAGCTATCAAAATGAACCTTTGATGTTATCATGATAACATGCTTACACTTTTTTGTGTGTGTTATTATTTTCGCACTCGTTTTCACAAATCTATTCGATAAACGTGATAAAACTTTGGTATATAAATAAACCGGATTCAATGTTCATGTGCCATCGACAATACAACCAGTAATTTGTCGCATGCTCTTCAATGTTTTCAATTAAATTATCGTAACACGTTCTTGCCACTCCAAATGGGTCGATTTTCAATGGATGATCGGCATGTTAATCGGAAGTTTTATGGTAAACAGAAACAAGGAGAGAGTGAAATAGATCAAATGATGAAGTATCTCAATTATTTACGTTGATATGAACAACATACAATGGACTTTGCTATCGTCGCTGCGGAAATTCTTTTGATGTTAACAACTAATTAAAAACATAATATTATCAATTTAATGAATTCCGGCGAAATCAATATTAATAATGGCGATTTGATAATGAATGAAATTATCAAGTACAGAGAGGAATGATATGATTCAAATTAATCTTGACAATGAGATGCAGTCATCTCGATATTTCAAGCTTTTTTTGTGTATTCTTATTATTTGTTTAATTTTACTAAATTTGAAATGGTTTGAAAAAGTTGAAATGCTTTCGTTTGTCAGTTTTTTAGGCTGTTCATCAACATTTATATTTATATTTATGTTCATAAATTTTTCTGCAATTCTTTGATACTTTTAACTTGATAAAAAACTATCATTTTAGTTTCTCCGATTTTAAATAACTTGAATTATGAAGAAAATTATACAAAATTCATCAAGTTTATTAATATTCATTGCGAAATTTATTCTGCAGGACGATTTCTGCGCAGAGGCCTTCGTAACTGTAGAGCAACATTTTGAATTGTATTGAATTTATGTTTGCTTGGCATTCTTACGCTTTCCTTTAGTTTTTCGTATTTGGACATAATGATTCGATTATTTTCCTTTTGTTTCCATTCTTCATTTATCTGAGTTTGTGTGTGTTTTTTTTTTTAACATTTCATCATTAAATTGTAATGAAGTAACGTTTACATATATATATATATATATCTGTTTCATGCCATTTATGTATTTGGTTTGCGTCACACTTTTTCCTCCATTTTCATCACTTGAACGACGTTGCTGATTGTTTTCCCTTTTCTTACAAATGCTATATTAATATTAAATGATATCTTACATAAAAAAGATTCGTTTGTGTGAGTGTGTCTCGCTCTACACGATACTTCGCATAATGTCACAGGTTGAACGATTTTTTAAGCTCTGCATAAAATAAAAATTGAGCAAAAGAATGCGTAGCCATCGTAATGATTTGGAATCTTTGGGAATAAACAGAGAGGCGAAGAGAATGTTGTGGTTGAAATTTTAAGTTGTGCTACCTCAGCGTGAGAGCAAGAGGAGAAATGTGGGCAAAATAAAACTGAAAAATTTATATAAATAAAGTAAACCGAACCCGATCTAATCAAAAACATTCATCTCTATCAATATATATGTATATATCTTCAATGTAGAATATAGAATGGAATTGGATAAATTGTTCGTCCAGCGAGCGTCACAATACCCACGCTCCCTCATTCTCTCTCTCCATCTGTGTCCTCTTCGGCGAGTGTTCTTTCATTTAACTTTTTGTCATTTCATTTTTTTGTTTTCTTTTTCTGTTCTTTTTCGCTTTTTTTAATGTTAAAAATCTATACATATAAATGCGCGCACAGGAAGACGTCAGCGGGACGAGGTTGATGCTAATGGAATAAATACGATAAAAACAAAAGAATTAATGAAAAATGGGAAAGGGACACACACTCACACAGAATAAATTGAATGAAAGAAATGGTGGAAAAGTCGCCTCGACACTACGACAAATGTAAAAATATCCTCTCCCGTGCTCCTGTGCTGAACTCAGTTCGGTTCGTTTCCATTTTGTATGTATCTATTAATATTTATAAATTTAACAATTCTATATTGTTCGATGGAAAATTGGCGTTGTCGAATGTGCGCGCCGAGAGTGTGAGACTGACGGAACACGAAAAAAACGAAGTGAAGAGGATGTCAGAGCCATACAGAAAAGGACACGAAGAAAGGCAACTTGAAAAAAACATAACGAAATACCATTTTTATTCGTTCACGATATACTGTATGTAATTTTATAAAATACAATGAAGAAAAAAGCGAGAAGTAAAAAACGAAGAAGAGCCAGCGCACAGAAAATTATGGAAAAGGGAACAGTACACGATAGAAAGATGGAATGGCACAGAAAGAACCAAATTATGGCGAACGAAACAAAACGAATGCTATACATGCAGAAAAAGTTGATATAAAAATAAATTTCCACCGCACGTATACATTGACGTAAAATTTTGAAAGGGTAGAGGAAAATCATGTACATGCGATTTTATTGTCCAACGGTGACGGCGAGGTACGTAGCAGTGTGAAACCGGTGAGGAGCGGAATTTTTTTACTTTCAATGACGTTGATGACAGCTATGACAGCGATTCAATAAATGAATTATGACAAGAATGGCGATTGAAACAAGAAATAAATGTTGTTACACAATATGAGCTGGACTTGGTGCGAGTTCAAAGACCCATTTAAAGTTGACTACTAAAACTACGACTATGGCAGTGTACCAATCGTGATTGCTGATGTTGACGCATAAGATGCTCCGAAATGCATTAAGTTCGATTTAAATTTTTTTGAAAAATTGAAGCCAACTATGAAATCACTAAAGTCAATAATTTTCACTACAAACTGAACATTTTAAAATGGCCACCAAACAATTGACATGGTGTGTGAGTTCAGATTCTCCGTTTCATTTCAGTTTATCTTCTGATGAATCGATATCCTTGAATCAATTGTTTTGATCTGTATTTTATCTGTACGGCGTTCTGGCATTGCGGCGAATTTCTTGTCCTCCATCATCATTAGTCGGGCGAATAATTATCAATATCACCAGACTCGTGATAAAGATTACGGCCATACACCGTAAAACAACAACAGCAACGAAAAAGGCTGGCGCACAGAAAGAATTGTGATTCATTTTATTAAATTTCTGCATAACGAATATAAACGAAACATGAATATTCCAACGAAATTGCGTCATTTTGGACTCCCCTCGATAGCGCACCAATTTGAGACACCAAACAAAAAAATATAGACGAAAAGAGAGGAACTCTTATGCACCAATTATATTTAGTTTGATATTATAAACAACAGCGGATTGTACAACGCAATTACGTTGAATTTCAATGTGCCCTTGGGTGCGTGCGCTAAATGGCAAACCATGGACCATATCTACCGCTCACTTATCCTCATAAATGAAGCGCAACGTTCTGTTTTCCATGGATCGCATTTATTTAGCGTCTACAACGGCACTTGCTAGTTATCAGTTATCTCACATCTGGCAATCTATCTGCCATCACAAAACAATATTCAGTATCTATAATCAAATTATTGAAAATGCAAAGAAAATTCACTGGATAGAGCAGCTTTATATTAAATTTCATTAGACGTTTTTCCCTTGGATGTTTCACTTACGTGAAATCACTTTCGATTTATGCTTTGGTCCAATTTAATACGCGAGATCGTTTGGGGGCGACGGCGATTGAATTTTACTAATATTCTTTGCTCCATTTATCACATGAAATTTTGTAAATATAGAAAAATTGATGCTGAATAGCATTACTTTATCAAATTAGAAATTGAATGAATTGGAGAAATTTGATGATTTCTAGATCGAGACGATGGAAGAATAAACGGCGCTGGCGAACAAGAGATATGTCTGAAAAAACCATCGCTATAATTATACGTCAACGGCGACTTAGTAATCAACTTCATGTCATCTTTGTCCTTGTTTCATTTGTAACTTCAATGTTATTAATTAAGCGATCTTTAATTCGATATTGTATGAGTATGATGTTCTGCATGTGACAATTATGTTGTCCATTCAAATGATCCACATTATTTTTTTTCGTGTTCGCACATGATTTATGTATAAGGGTAGCTCAGCTCGGCTCTCCGTTCAGCAGTTGGCGTGAAATGCCTAGATAATAACTTATTTTCGGCAAATGAAGTGAATTAATTAGCGACTAAAGTGATTGTTGTTGAACTAAAAAGAGGAAGCAGATTTCCAAGTTGAAAATTTCCCCGAAAAACAAGTGAAAACGCGGTGTTATTCATCACATTCATTGTTACGGAATGTAATGTGCCGTTTTCCATTATTCGGCACTGCCAACAAATTCAATTTAATCGTTTGCTTGCTCAAACTACTCCCTTTTATTTATTTATTTATTTAATTCGCTTTTACAAAAAAAAATCACTCAAGTTGGAAGTTTATGGAACGACTTTATGTGGTAGTGAACAACAGTGTGGAAACAATTAAAAGGTTACACAACTTCACACTTTCCGGAATTTCAGTGTGCGAATGGGGATGGTATGTCAGCACGCAAGCAAAAGCACCCAATGAATGTGTGCGGCACACATAAATGGGGACGATAAAAGGTAATAAAATATTATATGCAGATACAATGTCTGACTTTTGAACAGGTCTGACTAAGAGCATAACAATTGAAAAGGATGCCACTTCGCATGCAAATGGAAATTCAAAGACAAAAGTATGCATTAGATGAGTGAATTGAGGGAATGTGGTTAACTAGCTCAATTATCCCAAGTAAATATATAACATTAACACACAAATATATAAATTCGATAGCACCGGCTTTAAGTGCCCAGCAAAAAAAGACCACAACATACGTGTGTGATGGGAAGAAGAGATAAGCAAAGCCACCAATTTACACTTGTTGACTTGAATATAATCCGGATGGTAAACCCGACAAAAAAGCCAACAAAACCGAACAAAATAAAGGAAAATAACCGAAATAAAATACTCTATATATAGATTTAAATTGTATCACACTAAGCAATGCTTACGAAAGCATCGCCATCGACAAAGCCAGGCCATACGCCATAGCACCGCAGTGCTCGAATGTACGACTATCAGCAGCAGCAGCAGCAGTAGTACACGAAAAAAGGACAATCTGAGAATAAAATAAACTTTTTTTCGAAAATCTCCGAAGCATTATACCATGAAATCCACTTGACCCAAACTCATGCCACCGCACAGCTCCTCAAATATATGCAATTGTGAGTAATCTGATGATGACGTAGCGCAACGGCGACATTCACGACATCAACAAAGTAATCAAGTGTTTGGTTCAACCCATACGATTCCATGGTCTGTGTGCTACGACTTCATGCACGAAATACACAAACACACATCGTGTGCCCAATGCATTGGCTTATGCCATGCGGATGTGTGAAATGTTATCTTTTTATCCTATTGGCAAAGGGTTTTGCCGTCTTGCATCGCATCGAATATTTAAGTTGTACACACAAATATATTGCCTGACTCATACCATTGGGAGAAATCCCTTGGCTTTGGTTTGTTTACTTGTCGTGCGGCGTGTGTGTGCCCCGTCTCTCCACTCAATAGTAAACATTATGGCTCCAGTGATAATATGCGAATCACTTTCGCTTTTTTGGGTAACAAACCGAGAACACGACAACCATGGCATAGACAATCGCACTTATGTATTATGGGAAAACGGGCGAGCGCACGCAAATAAGAAACTGCAAATAATGTCACTTATCCACACGCGTTTTATAAACTTTGAAACATCGGTTTGTCTTCTTTTGATTTACTTAGCAAGTGTATGGCGAATCTGTAAAATATACTTTTGCATTAATTAGCTATTTGACTGACATAATTCAAATGCACTTAAAGTAAATTGCGGAGCCGACGACCGTTGCTCAACCAGACGTGGCAAAAAGTGGTTTCAATTCGTACAAATGTAACTTCAGTGAATTGGAGTGGCACATTTTCTATATATATTTTCCACTTTCGCTTGGTTAGACTTGATGTCGGCGTGCAGTATGAAGGTTCACTTATGTTGTTCTTGCCGGTGCTGATGCTGTTGTTGTTGAGTGTGGGCATTCAATCCTGAAACGATGTATCCAACAATTTAACATCTTCAAAAGGCATTTGGCATTGACTATTAACTTTTCTACCGCACTCACCAAATCTCAACTTGGGTTTGAGTCAATTTTTGTTCTGTTTGTTTGTCGGTTCGTCTGTTTTCTCCGATCCTTCGTCGTACACAATCGCTCACACGCTGGCTCGCTTGCTCACACTCGCCGAATCAACAGCCATCGAGAGTGAAATACAAAAGAAATAATAATAATATGTGTGGTGCGGTGCGGTGGCAATTTGGAAGCTGATCTTCATACTCCTTTTCCGAGAGAGAGAGAGAGAGAGAGAGAGAGAGAGAGCGTGAAAGAGATCCAGAGGGGGAGAAAGCAACGCGTTATAGCCGGTTGAGCGGCGTTGAAAGGTTATACTGTCCACTCCTGTGCCTTTTCTATTGCTCACTTTTTTTATATTACCTATAATAATAAAGTGGCAATTTTCTATTTGCCGTCATCATCCCAATTCAGAGGATTCAGAGGTGTTTGTTGTTGCATTTTTTTGCATCTGTTTTGTATCTTTTGCGAAAGTGTTACTATCGTATATACTGAGACGGCATGTTGATTGGTCTAATTTGCGGTTAACCGTTTTGGCAATGGACTAAAATAATAATGAATTGCTCCTCTTTTTTTCCTCGTAAAATTGTTCCCTTGTCTTTGGCCATAATCCGTTTTTTTGTACGCATTTTACTTTGTCGTTGAGAGATTGTAAAAATTCCATCGCCCTTTTGGTTTCGATGCATTCGCCATTCTTTGGAATGATGATAATAATACAATGAGATATGGTTATAGTTAGAATGGCTGCGGATTTCTTTACTTTAATTTTCGGGATAATTTTTTTAATTCTCAATCGACAAAAGGGAAGAAAGTGAAGATAACTGTAATTTTTTTTCCAATGCTATTATTGTTCATATTAAATTCAGATAAACTTGTGTCGACAAACAAAAAATTATTTGGCCAACGGCAAAAACTATCAAGAGCCATCACGATTTGTTCCATTTATATGGACGACGCGCCGCACTCCAAACTGTCCATGCTCTTGCTTTCCTATAGAAAGGAATGTTTAAAATGAATAACTACTATATAAATGAGAATGTGTTATGTGTGCTGCCGTCGTGCTCGAAATATCCTTTTGAGCTATAAATTCAATGCATTCCATAATCTCGTTCCTTGCAATATTTGCACAGAAGAAGTCGAATACCGAACAGTGCCGGTCAAATAGTAGTGCTTCGAGTAAATAGGAACGCATGTTGATCTTCAAGTAATATTGGAATTCAGACTGCGAAGCAACAATTGCAATAAATCAGAGGAAAACTAGAGCAATGCTGAGGTGCCAGTAAGTTGAACGAGAGAAGACAAAAGTGAAAGTGAGACTGTGAAAATGTTGGTTGTGTTTCATGTAGTACATAGAGAAGTGAAGCAGCAAATATTTGTATGGCACAGAGACAATGAGCGTGTTGGGAGAGAGAGAGAGAGGGCGAAAGATTGAGTGAGCGTTCGGCGTCAATGGGAAAATACTTTGCGAGCAATTCAAGACCAAAAACGTCTTAGAGCAACAAGCACATATATAAGAGTTTCATGTAACATACCAAACAAGTCAGTAGCTCAACAAACGCATACCATTGCCGAAAATGGAAGACATATCGATTCACAAGGCAGCCACTTGGCAAACCGATAAACGACAATGGATGGAATTCGCATGGCGTACACATTCCATTCTGACACTCACTCGGCATCTCTCGCTCTCTGATGCGAATACATAATATCGAAACTAAAATCTGCATAGTATGTATAGACGACGGCGGTGACTACGACGACGACGATGATGCCGATAAGAGAACATGCGAAAACATTTCGTCTCCTATCCTTAACTCTCAGCCATTGTTATTATTAGCAGTTGTTGTTATTGCTGTTGTTGTTGCTGTTTCAATTTCTACCGTCGTGGCGACGTCGACAAAACATCCACTTTTCGTTGAAAGTCTAAACGTGAAGTCGTGTATGTTACCGACTAGACATTTCACCAGACGAATTTTATGTACTGCCAAGCAAAGCACTTGCCTGTGTGATACATTCTCTTTCTTATAGCACATATTTCAAAGTGTTTACAGTTATGCTTGGCTTTTGCCTTGACTCACTCTCTCTATCTCTCAACTTCGCACAGATTCTCTCGGCAATGCACGACGAATTTACTGAATGGTGCAATGGTGTTGAATGTAAATGTTTCTTATGTGTCATGCATACCATTTGCCTTCGCTCTCACTCCTGTATGTGTTCTCTGTTTTGCTAGCCTTTATTTGCTGCTTGGTTTACTTGCTCTAGTTCGCAGTCAATGATATTGGATGACTTGATGTTGAACATGCGGAACACACATTTTCGTTGTGATCTGTAAACAATTCGCAATGGGCTACATGTGAAAACATGACTTTCGCTATTATCATAAGGGGTGCTTCGATCGAATCTTAGGTATTTTCGCCAATAAACTCGGCAAATAATGGTTTTGACACGCGTAAATTTCCCAAAACGTGAGAGCATGGCAAAAGGTGGGGCTGATCGAAAATTACATGCTGTGCTATCATCACCCAACATAGTCTCGACGCACACAAGTGGCGGTGGCGTTAACCTAATATTAAGCTCGAATAAATCTGTAGCCATTGGAATTTAGAGAAGGCATATCGATTGAGTTCAAGGTCAGACATTTTAGTTCCCGTTCATCATCAAATTCGAAATCTTCAATCGATACATTTTCTTTTATTCTTGTTCGAATGCTAAGACTACCGTTGCCACCCGTTCATGCCTTGCTTATATGCTTAACGCAGAGTGAGAAGCTCGAGAGATGTACCATTAAATACAGTTCGATAATTTCGATTGAGTTCGAAGTCAAGGAAACCTCACAAACAACATCGGTTTTAGATGATTTTTTTTTTTAATATCAATCAATATATTTTCATTGGATTATTTCTGCACCGATTCTAGCTACCTTTTGTAAATCATAATATATGACCTATGCCAGCGATATATCAATCTATATACGGATTTATTGTCAATGAAGAGCGCGACTCTCAAATTAAAATAGTCATAAAAAAACCTTCATCATACAGACCAAGTGCAATAATATCGCATTGCTTACCTCGACTCAACCAAGAAAATAATATATAATCAACGTAAAGTATTGCACGATAGTAGCGAGTGTGTGTGTGTGAAAGAGAGAGAGAGAGAGAGAGCGAGAGAAACATAAGAAGTCAGCTTGTACATCATTAGCATCGAATTAGCATCTATATATAGAGAGAAACCCGAACCTTCGCATGAAAGAACAACATTAATTTCTTTAAGTGTACAGACTAGTAATCTTCCACTAAATATGGACAGAAAAATTGCTGTTTTCCACCTGATTTTATGCTCTTGCTGTTTGATAATGACCCCATTTTTGCTGTGTCCAATATTATCCAAGCAACCAAAGGTATTGCGAACGGACTATGCCTTTCGACGTTAATGAAATTAATATAAAATAAATGGTCTTACGTACGTAAAACTAACTTTTCCGCACATTTCCCGAAATTGTTCGGGCTTACGCATTTTTCATTGATTGCTACTCATTTGTATTGAATTTATGTTTATTTCTTATCGAATCATCATGCAACTTTGAGAATAAATCACAGAAAATTTCAAGTCATTACGATGAGATCGAGTTTCGAGTCATTACACATCATGTGATTTAAATTTCAATTTTAATATAAAAACAAATAAACATCTCAGTTCCTAATTCTTACTTCAACGTACTCTATTTTTGAATTGGTAATAACAATTACGAATTAGTTCACTCTGATGTGAACTTTCAATTCATGCCAACGATAGATATGGTTCTACATTTATGTTATGTATAACAGTATAACTTTCGGTAACAGCATGAGCATTCAAACTGATGAAAAAACACAGATTAGAAAATCACAAATATATACTTCATCCAATTTATTGATTTGAATATTGACCCCGAAAATTGGAAATTTTGTGAGGGAGCTGGTCTTAAATCTCATCAGAATGACTTGAAAAACATAGAATATAATATTCTGACAGTTCCAATAGGAAACAATGTGAACTTGAGATAGCCGACATACCATTTTTCAGTTTTGACCCCGAAAAGACTCCAAAAATCCGAAATTTTGCAGGGGAGGTAGTCCTAAATCTAGTCGGAATGACTTGAAATTATGCATGACTCATTTTATTCATAAAAAAATAATATATCCAAAGTTTCAATTCGTAACAAAGTGAACTTGAGAAAGTCGGCATACAAATGTTCAGTTTTGACCTCGAAAAGGTCCCAAAAAACGAAAATTTTACAGGGGAGGTAGTCCTGAATCTCATTGGAATGACTTGAAATTTTGCACGACTCATTTTTTTCATGAAAAAAATTATATTCTGAAAGTTCCAATTCGTTACAATGTAAACTTGAGATAGCTGCCATACAAATTTTTCGTTTCGACCCCGAGAAGACCCCGAAAATCGAAAATTGTACAGAGGAGGTAGTCCTGAATCTCATTGGAATGACTTGAAATTTTGCATGCCTCATTTTTTTCATAAAAAAATAATATTCTGGAAGTTCCATAATGATACAATGCGAAATAGTCATAGTCCCCATACAAATTTTTCGTAATTATATTGAAAAACAGCCCATTTTTTGATTCGACTCCACTAGAGCTACCCGAAAAAATTATCCGATTAGGCTGAAAATTAATAGGTTTCTATTCTTAATGAAGACAAATGTGTGTGTAAATTTTTGTTCAATTCTAAAATCAATTTTTTGAGTTATCGTGTTAACAAATTTTTGCGTACAACGGACAACGGACAACGTACCACACACAGACAAAAAATTGCTCCGGGAATGGTTGCAATCGTTTTTTCTAGGTTCAAAACGCATAGAAAACTTATTCCGAGCGTTTTGAATTTTTTGGACCGATCGCAATACTTTTACCACACACAGTGGTGTGTGCGGAAAAGTAATATCAATAAACATTCGGAAAGTCCTGGACAAGGGCGATATGTTGTTCAACATATTATTATCATTCTCTCTGGCTTTCGCAATCATTTTGATTAGCACACTTTCTGAATATATCTGCGAAATTGTAATTTTTTTCCATACACAAAATGCAAGATATTTGGAATTTCACATAATCACGATTTCATATTTCTAAAAAAAATTTCTACTGTTGTTGTAATTGCTATATTGAAATATTTGACAAACTTGAGGAACTCTAAATTACATCATAATTCATTCAGTTGAGTGAGAAATTGCCCATAATTTTAACATCTTCATTTCGAAACCGATTCCTCTATTTATGAACATTTGCTTTCGAATGAATAATTCCAGCCCAAAATATTCAAAAATAGAGAGTATCCGAATGAAAGATGCAATCGATGAAACATATATTTGGATAATTTCGGTATATTTAGATTTAATTTTGTAGTTTCAAAATAGATTGCTAACATGTTTTCTGTGTGCTTTGCTTCGTGTATTGAGTTTTCATGCTTGAAAAATTGAAATATTTAGATCTAATGCAATTGGTATTTGTGCCCAGCTGTATGTTGAACACTCGATTTTTGTTATTTATTCAAAAGCAGTGCACAAATAATAAGATACGTTGGTAGAAATTGAATTGTTTCGTTAAAGATTCACAAAACCATGCAATTTTAAAGAAGTGTTAAGTCTTAAAGGTCGAAGAAATGAAGCTTTGCTGGATATTAATTCGATTTAGTTGTTGAGCGATGGAATAGCAAGTCCAGAATATTATGCAAAACATTTTTCATTGGATCCGCACAAGCCGCGTTTGCAATCATGGCTTTGATCGCTTCATATTTTCCATATGCCATTTCCTCGTACAACTCATGCATTCCCATATCAAGATAGAGCTGCCTGACGCGCTCAACACACGTTGGATCTCAATGGTTGGTGAAAAAAGTGAATGGTTAAAATGATAAATGTCCATTTTCAAATCGAACTGATAACTTTTGAAAAGAAAATGACAAGAAATTACCTTTTTTTCCATAGTTTTCAATCATTATTTGTTTTTGCGTATCATTAGCCCGTTCGATACATGTGGCTGATAGCCACGAGCATTTGTTAATCTCGATATCATGGCCGGTTTTGTGCAGGATACCATCAATATTAAATACATCCAACAAATCATTTTGACATTGATGATAGTGTCCCATTTCATCGCAAATGTGTTTAATCGATTCACAGTTATCGTAGCTGAGAAAAATGCAATCAATTGAAATTGATAAATTCTTTAGTCTCTTGTCATTGCAACTCACCCAACCAGCGCCATTAACATACATAATGGCGTATAAAATAGGAAATCCGATACGATATTAATGGAAGCTTTTCGCATTTTTTCTATAGTAAAATCGGTTACTTTGCCCATGCCACAGAAATCCATCGTCTGGCCAATATGTGTTGAGAATACGCCATCGGCAATCGCCTCAAATAATCGCGGATAGCAAGGCATATCTTTGCAGTGATTCCTCAATATAAAGTAGCCACTGTGAATGAGTTGGATGTAGTCGTTAACCGCATATCGGCCGACATCAGGTAAGGTGTGCCAACATGGCATACCACGACGAATCAACGCACCATCCAACAAATCATCATGGATCACCATTATAGACGTTACCTTTCAAGTAAAATGCATTTTAAACTCAAGGAATTTCAGTAGAAAAATTCGCTTCGTACCAATTCAAGGGCCCAACAAATCATATACAGTTGATGCATATGTTCTGGAGTTTGCTGACTTTTATCCATTATATCCTTGTAACCCATTATAATTTGAATGACACGAAATTGCTTTCCACCCGGTACATTGTATTGAAGGCACTTGAAAATAGAAGACATTGGCAGAGAATTGTCGTGAAAACGTATGATAACTCTTACTCTATCGAAATATTCGGCTGTTTCTTTATTTGTGCGTTGTGTGATGTATGTCGTTATTTCACGTTTGATATCTAAATGATCATTTCTTTATTTCAATTACTCCAAAACTGAATTCAATTATTGAAAAATTAAGAGATTTCACAGTGATATCGAGACGTTTTCATTTCACTTTAAAGTCATACCTGGAAACAAGGCGTTGAATTTTCGGCTGTCTTCGATGAGCTCGGGCTTTAGTTTTGCTGTGAATGTTCTATAAATGTTCAACTCTTTTCTAAAAACACACACGAAAATCCAACAAATAAAAATGAAAAAATCGAATTTTATTTTGTTCTTTTTTTACCTCCAATCGTCATTAGATAATTCTTTTTTTCCAGTATCAGCGACGGAGCTAACTGAAAATGATGCCGAGACATTTTCTGTCTGTTTTTTTATAAATAATAGTTTACGCGCAAAATTCGAAGGAATTGAACACATTTTATTTGATTTTGACAACATTATGAGTAGTTTGTCTATCTTGACGAACAGAACTGCTATGAAAATACTAAAATTCTTTGTTGGTTTCGGTCTATTTAAAACGCATTTGTTTTTTGACTAAGAATGACCGATTCGGTCCGAAGGTGATTTTGATATCTCGTTCATTGTATATTGAAGAAAGCAATTAATCATCGATCGGTTCGTTTGAAGTCGACAACATTTATCGCTGAAAATCAATGCAATTATAAATTTTGATGAAAAAAAATGGCATGACTATCTCCGAATTTTTGAGATTTAATGAGGTAATTGTTAGCTTCTAGGTTCTTTCAGGCGTATATTAGCTTACAATCAGTTCAAAATACGATAAAACAGCTTTGACCTTTATCGGTAATAGCTTTGTGCTTCAAAATATCTATAAATTTCATTGGTAAATATACATCAATGTGACACTTTTATGTTGATAAGAAGCGATTAATGATAATTGATTGCTTATTGCAATTAGTGCAAAATCATAATTATCAAAAGCAACAAAAAATGTAGAAGTTTAAAATGGAAATATGTATAAATCACTCAAATATGACAGAGTATTCTAAAAACCAAAATCTAAAAGAGAAATTGATTCTTTTATATGCAAATCTGTATACTGAATTCACTCATTTATAAATAGATTTACGTTCTGTGTATTACACAGGTCAACAATAGGATTATGGCATATGAATAACTGGACTAAAGTGTTCAATTGCAGTGCAGACTAAGAGCCAAATTCACAAAAATTTAGTTCAGAGCTTCTGTTCGAAGCCATAATAATATGGATGTAGATAGTTAACATAATATAATGACTGATATGGCACATCGGCTCCCAAAAGCACGTGATAAATGGTGTAAAATGATCTGCTGTAAGGTAGTGTTTTATCGAGAAATGATTGAGCGTTAAAGGTGATCTATTTGAACAGAATATATTTGATTGGATTATTTTACACATTCAGTTTGGTATATCTATCAGATATTTTTGGTGGCCTCATTTTCTGATCAGATTTAATCAATTTGCTACTCAGACCAAAAACGAAGTAAATGGAATATGGTAAAAATCCTCACAAACTTAAAATTGAGCTTTTCGAAACTCTAGGCGGTCAAATGATTTCTGTGTATAAAATCTGAACCTTCGTTTAAAAGCAATTTAACTGTGGATGACCTTTTTGCAGAAGCAATTGTCGAATGATATCATTCTGGCTTACGCTCAAATTAAATCGAATAAAACCCATGTAATCGCGGTGTATCGGCGCAAATAATTGCGAAATACGATGAAGATTCAATGGCCCAAAAAATTACTGAATCGATATATATTTACATAATTGCGGTCATATGTTGACATTTGTTCATGCTGGGACGTGTTATTTTCCTGTTGACAATAGAATCATTTCTAATATCGTACATACTGCATTCAAACTATAGCAAGTGAAGAAACGATAAAAAATATCATCAACATTCCTAACTGAAAAGTATATTCCAAAATAGCAAAATCCTTAAAAAACATGTTTATACCATGAAATCTGGCGAATTTTTATGTTTGAATCGAAATATAAGCTGTTCGTTCAATCAATTCTGATCAGTAGTTCATTCCTTTCTCGAATAGAATATTTTGGAGCGTTTTCTAATGCGGAATATACTTTTCAATTGAGAATATTGACGATATATTTTATCATTTCTTAACATACCATATATATATTTTGCTATAGTTTGAAAGGCAAACGAAATAGCTTTGCGCCTTCAAGCACATCTTTCGAAAGGACGTTGCAAGTATTTTCTTAAATGGAATTTGTTTACTTTTTGGCATTCAATTCATTTTGCCAACGATTGAAATAGATGGAACAGGCCAGAAGCTTGATCGTTGGTAATAAAATGTACCAACAAAATCAATAGCATCTGAAAAAGACAGTCGAACTATTAATAAATAATGTTTTTAGAAAAATGCAAAAACAATTATGATCTCGTTTATCAAATATTAGCATAACTATCTAGAATCAACAACATGCATGAATTATTGTAGCTATTTTCGTGTAGCCCGGAAATGTTTTATTGTGAAACAATGCTTCAGCGTCTATAATTTAGAATGTTTTGCTACAAAAATCGGAATGAAAAAAAACAAAAGCTTGTTACAATATGGAATTCCAATAGCAAGTTATTAATAATGATACGAATTTATCTGGAGCGCGATAGCGCGCACGGCAAACATCCGGATATCGATGTTTTCGGTAATACATTGCATGTGCCCATAAAAATGAGCAAATTAGATGGAATTGAAATAACAATTGTGGAAAATATTCCACGATTAAAAAAGAACGAATTGATATGTTCGTCGTATTTTTCCTAGTTCAAAATCGATTGGGAACATTTATTAATTGCGGTATGGCATCTATCTCGGAATGAATTATCGATTGTCATGTATGAATGCCACCGGAAAAGAATAATCGATGTAAAAAAATAGAACAGAATTGACATTTTTACTATGATATACAAAATTAAAACATTATATGTGCGACTCACACAAACTGCTTTCGAGTGAAATGAAAGTCGTTTATGATATGTCCAGAAAATAGAACGGAAACATTTTCCAATCAGATTCTCTATGATACAAATAAAATGTCATTGAGAGCAAGGGAAACTAGCCGAAGAATACAATATGAGGTGGAACACGAGTTTGGCAGGAAAACAGGCAGCCGAATGAAGGATTGTACAAACATAAATACCAACTAGATAGTTGATTATTTGAATGCATTAATCCCGAAAATTTATTGCAAAACTCATAGTTTTAATTCAATTATTGACAGGGATCATGAAATTGCATTATCGCTGTAGTTGTAGTCGTCGCCATCGTCATCGGCGTCGTTCCTATCAATATATTCGTCAATTTTATTTTTTTTTTTTGCTTTTTCTATTGGCATGCTCGGCCACTGTTTGTTCTGTTGATTAATTTTATGTTGTTTCTGCTGTTTATGCGTAGTCGTATGAGAGAAGGCTGAATTCGCATTCACTATAATGAGAACGGAGATATATGTCGTGGCATTCAACGAATGCGAGCGAAAAATTTGTCTCGCCTGAAAATATGAAAACATTCGAGACAATAACCAATAATATTTGCATAATCATTGAAAATTTTCGTATTGATGCAGCTATCATCGTCACCGTCATTGTTGTCGCACATTTTTATCTCTCTTCATCTTTCTCTCTCTCTGTTGATTTGGCATCCGATATAAATGAAGGTAAAGAAGAATCAATGCCTGTATGAATTTTGATCCATTCTTCTTCCATGGTGCGTATATTGTTGATTACGTTCATTTGTTTCGAAATGCTATCACATTCATTGCGTCTCGATCTCTAACTCAACCTCTCTCTCGTGTGTGTGTGTGTGTGTGTGTGTGTGTGTGTGTGAGGACACATCACATTCATTCGCGCCATTCGCCTCACGTTTATTTGGTTGAAACAGCAGCAGATTGCAGCGGGCAAGGTTTCGTCAACGAAGCGTCCCAATATTAAATATCTGATAATTTATAATATTTATAAATTACGGTTTTGGATTTTACTCCAGCATTAAATGCAATGGATCGAAGAACCTTATTTCGATTTCTGCCTGCGGATCGCAACTCAACTGCATTTAATGTATGCATGCATCGGTGTTCAAATTCGTATAATGAAATTTATATGTACGTATATTTGTTTGAGAGATTGCACCATGGCAATATGCAATTTTTGGTGTGCTTGTTCGAAAGGACAAGTGAAATATGCATGTTTTGTATGCAACCATTGCCGAATCAAACAATTCACTTTGCATCGATGCCAATCCGAAATGTTCAACATAACACAAACCAAACCAAACCAAACCGAGCCAGCCGAAAAAATACATATATATATATATATTGAAATGTTACTCCGGCCGCTGCCTGGAGTTTTTCTCTCTTTTCCTCTGAAAATCCCTATTATTAAATCGGCAACACGATATAAATGTGGAAAATGCATGCAACTTATAATTGTCGAAGACTGTGCACGACGGCCACCTTTTTTCTGGAATGGTTTCGCATATCGAAAATCATCGAATCACGGAATACCAATTGCAATACGGCAACTAGAGACAGAACCTGCATTTGAAGATAAATAAATTGTGGTTTTGCTATATGCATTTTGCGGTGTTTGTTCGGGATGCGAATACGACGATCAAGGCGAGGATGACGATGAGATGGTGTACACACACTCAACGCACTGTAAACATGTTTCGCATATATGGTTTTGCAAAATGCCCGAATGCCATATCAAAATACTCAATGGCGAAGAGGATATGAATGCACACGCAGCCATTACTTTTCGTGCTATAGAAACTAACCAAGTTCTGCTCAATTCTCTCACTCTTGCTTGCTCGCTCAATCATCGGATACCCAATGCACAGCACAACACACTTATGCAAAAATAACAACATTATCTAATAATATATTACTGAATGTGAAGGAAATGAAGAGAAAAGACTGAAAATACCGAAGTTCGAACCGAGCCGAACGTTTGCTCAATCACCACATTTGATATTCGATTTTAACTTAAACCACCACCGAATTTTACGAACGCTTCCAACATTTGCATATGTATATATATATATATAATTTATAATTCAATCATCGATGTTTTCTAATACATATTTTATTTGCTCACAAATATCCCATAACGGGCTTGATTTTTAAGTAAGATTACTAAATTTCCGTCCAGACAGATTCACACACAGAGTACAATATACATACTCATAAACAAACACACACGCACATAATTCTAAAACTGTGCAGTTTTAGTTTTACAGCTCGCTCAGCATTCTAGCCCAATACCCCTTTGGTTCGCAATACAATTTTTGGTGACTTTTGAATAAATACGTAACTGAAAACATATAGTGCACAATACACAACACAATGCAATCGAATATGCAATGCAATGCAATGCAATACAATTGTATTGAAAATTTTCGTGAAAGTGTGTGGATGTGAGCCGTAACATGTAAACTGAAACATTAAAATTCAGCATCATTAGTGCAGGTATCGTAAATACCCGATCTATCTGTCAGTATGAACCGTTCGTGCACTCGATTTTCTAATCTACTCCGTTCCACTTTGCACAACGAATTCAGGTATACGAAATGATTTTTTTAGTGCATTTAAATGTATATCTACACGTTGTTGCGCACACAACAATATATGGATGTAACCAAAGTGCACAAAATTATGTATGAATTGTCTGAAGGGACGCATGCCATGTGGATGCAATAGCCTGACGATATGCATGTGAAGTCACTGTATCGCAAAATTGCATTGATTCAATCCACAGTTCCATATTAAATCATAATTACAGACATTTTATTGTGCTTGAACCGAACATTCGCAAAATCAATCAATTCCAAGAAAACGATCGAAATAAAGGAATATATTGAATCATTTTATGTGAATTTCACCACCGCAGAAAACATCTAACGAGCTCATTGCACCGATTGCTGATATGGAACTGATTTCCGAAGAAATTCTCATTTTGATTTGGAATCGTCTTGTTCGCATGTACCAAATTTAGATCTCACCAAAATTGTATTTTGCAACGTCGTAAATGTATGTCTATGTTATATCGAATGATAATGCTTTTGTCATTTCAATTTAACTGCCTTATATCGGTCGGCCAATACATGGCATTCAATACGAAGAAGAGAATAAAATTTGAACAAAACTGAAATGGGAAAATATGACGTTGCCAAAAAATAATAGTCAAGTTGGTGCATTTTCAATGTGAATTGAGAAATAGATTGAGATCGAGAGAGCGAAACTTGTTGTGCAGTCACTGAAAGTGTAAAAACGCAAAAACCATTTGCGAGACATCGGTAAAATTGTTATCACTGCTTACATGAGGACCGGCGGGGCACAAATATGGTTGCAGGTTGAGCCTGGCATGATTGTACTAAATACCGAATTCTCTTAAGAGTGTACTCTCTTATTCCCCTTTCATCATCACCATCATCAGCATGCATCTGTCAGATGTTTGATGCTCCAATTTTTCCAATGAATAGATAGATATTGTAGAAGAAATCCATTAATTCAACATGCAAACATATCAAATGCACCAACGTTACTTGAATGCCATTTTTGTTCTCCGATAACGTGCAATCGAAACAAATTTATTATAAATTGTCACATTTGACCATTTGGTTTTAGACGTTAGCGGTCTCAAATGTGGCTAACAATTCATTTGCAAGACGGAGCAAGACGTTGGCCATTTCCGCTTTATGCCCGATAAATATTCTCCGATTCAATTCATTCGCTATTTACATATAGTCGTAAAAACTTTTGAAATTCAATTCAAGTCATCAAAGAGTTTGTTTTCAACAAAAGTTTCATATACACAAGTTTTATTTGCGAGAAGAAATTAACTATGTGTTACAATGGTCATTGTTGTGTTTTTAATCGATCAAGAGTGTGAGATGTACGTTCATAGTCAGAGACAGAGAAAAGTAAAAGTAAGTTTCGGAAATTTAAGTGTTTTTCTTATGTTTGCTTGTAAAATCCTTATCAAGTAAATTCAGTCTACGAGACTGTAATTGAGATAGATATAGTTAATGTTTATGCATTTTACATCTTGTACCATCAATTGAGCTCTGCATTATTTGATTGATGTTGAAATTCTTCAATGCTTCACGATCCATTCGTCGCTCTTCGCTCTTCAATTTTGCAGAACATTCGGAATGCTTACACGGACACGCACACACCCAGTAAATAATATGGTTCTGAGTGCACAACGCGCGGCGATCAGCAAAATCATTCAATATTGATGCAAGTGTATTGATTTTACTCATAATCCGATCTAAACTATGGACAAACTTCGAAAATGAGTGGAAGAGAACATAAGCATATCGGTCACAAGCCATGCATTCGGAAGCAGCTAAACAGCATTTACAAGCGAATGCCGAATCGAGCATGTAGACTTATATTTTATAAACTCAATCAAAATTCTATTTAAATTAAGTGAGCTTTTAATTTATGGGATGAAAACAATTAGACTTGATATCTATCTGCATCGGAAGAGATATACGAATCCATGAACAATGCATTTTCGAGTTTGATGTTCGAGTTGGTCGCTGCTGCTGCTACCAAATGCTTTGACAATTTTTGCAGTGTACTCTGTTCGTGTGTGCTCGAGATGACATTCGTTCATTTGTTGATCGATTGTTGAACATTTTAATGGACCTTCGTCGGAAGTTTGTTTGGTAACTCGATTCCATCAATAATATCGGATATTTAATCAATCAGTGATATGTGTTGCAGATACTTATAGTTCTAAAACTTGAGTAGAGTGTGTGACCGTTCTGAACTCTACTTCATTTTGCCTTCGTATTTTCATTTATTTTCCAGTCTCAGACATATTAAACCTGGCCAGACGTGGCCAAAGTACATAGTCTAACTCTGCTCTCTTTCAGCTCTTCTCCCGGATTGAGAAAATCTATTCTTTCCCTCTAATATGAGAGAGAGAGAGCACATTATAAAATCCACTTTGACGAATAATTAAATATCATTAATTGTATGTATAATTTGCCGGGTTACATGTATCTTCGATGTATCAGGTTTGGAGTGTGTTACAGCAGTACAACATGGCCCAAAATCGTACGAGTCAAACCTTAAGCATGCCCGAACAATGCTGAATTTTTAAACAGCTAGTCGCCAATGAAAACTTTATTGAGAAAACTACAACTGCATCATCATGGATAGACAAAGAAAGAGAGTGTTGGACGGAGCGAATGAACCGAAATGAAACATACTCAGAGATAGGGCCGAGTTGAGCAGAGAAAAATGTTGTTGCTATATTCGTTGGCAACAATGGGTGTTTGAACAGTGGATAGATGAATTGAACGTATTTCTATATTTCATTGGAAAATGGATCTTTTGATGAATTGCCATTTATCAATAGATAGTCTCGATGCGTCTACATTTTGGTTACAACATTTATGTCAGCATAAAACCTCGTTAAACGACTATATGCATTTTTAGTTGGATGGCAGCGAAGAAAATGCCAAAATGCGAGCATTTATGGTATTGCTCTATTACATATTCGAAAAGCCCGAATGTGATGCAAGAGAATTATGTATGTGTTTTTGTTGAAAGAGTGCCTTCATACGAGTGTGGATCTCTCTCAGTATCTATGTGAGTGTTTTGAATGGGGTGCAATGCCGTGTTCCCGGCTCCCGCAAACATCTCATACAATATTAACTATGAATTTTTCTCTAATGCACAATGTTTAATTTACATATATGTACATATTCAACTTGCCACAACCTGTTTTCGAAGTCCGTCATCTGCGAGATGCTGCTGTCAAAGCTTTTCCAAGCCCATTGCATACTTGGATTTTGACGATTTATGTTTTAATGCCATTTATTCTGTGTGTCGACCGCTGTTCTGACTTCTCTATTGAATTCACTTCATATGGACTTGCTGCATCAAGAGCTGGACCTTTGATTGAATGTGTATCATTCTATTTTGCGCCATGCACCCATCATCGCCTTTCGAATTGATGTTTTTTAAAGACTTAACTATATTCGTTTTTTTCTCTGATTCGTTCCCTTCCAGTACTTTGCAGAAAAAGAAAAGTGACGCATTGCTTTCGTTGAATTAACTCTCTCTCTCTCTCTCTCTTTCAGATCATTGCAATTTTGTTGAATGTTTCGATGTTGACGTGTTCATATGGTAAACGAATCATCAAAACATTCGCTCAGAAGCGGAATATTTCAAAATCCGTCGTTAATATCGTCAAAACTAGGTTTGATAGTTGATATGGTCAAAGCTTTACACACCTTCACACTTCACACTTGCATACTTTGATTGAGATTTGATCAATTCCAGCTTCTTACTTTTCATGTTGAAATCGCAGCAAAAATGAATTTGACTGCCCATTGGCCGACACGCTCTTATATCTATGGAAAAAGAGAGCAGCAAAAACTGAAATAGATGAAGAAGCACAGTGATTTTAGTTCAAAAAACAATTCATCATCCTATGCAATGCATCGTCGCCATGCCATGCACATCGGTGCCCGCCAGCGTTTCATTTTATATATACAAGTTTTCATTGACGAAACCATATCCATCTCCGAAAATGCTCTCTCTAGTTTCGGTGTTGTCGATGAGATGCACAAATAAAATGCAAAATGCATGATATCGCATTTCGTTGCGTTCGTATACATTCATGCTCTCCCTCTATCGCTCGTTCACATATAGTTTTTGGGCTCGATTCATTTTATATGTACTTGGTAGTCCGTAAAGTTTGCGTGATGCGTATGCATATCGAGAGTATTGTGTGTATCAAGACATCTCTCCTCAGTCACCATCATCCTCAAACTCAACCTCACCGCACATACAAGTAGCGTGGAACATTTTTAACATTCGGGATCATTTTGTGTGTGGCTCAATGTCTCTCGTTCAACCTCGATCTCACTCGCTTATGCTCGTATGAAAGAGAGCGCGTTCGCCTGCATATCCCGTATGTGTGCACATAGATTTTAGTAGGCATTGGTTTGTGATGTGATGGGCTTGATGGGGATTGAAATTCATGCTCGAAAACAAGATGAAATGAAAAGCGAATAATGTGATGATTGAACATTATTTAGGTTTTTTGCCCCGCTGCTACTGTTATTCGTTTACCATGTGGATAGATTTTCATTCAAACCACCGAAAATGGATTGATGATGTCTAATATTTCTCTTCGGTTACATTTGCATGTGAAATTTAAGCGGCCAAACGAACTGCCGAGTGTACTGCAAGCAATCCGAACAAATCATATAGAAAGGTTTCTGTGACTCTTGAATGCAGTGAGAAGACAACATACAAACAAATGAGCAGAGCGAAGCAAGGATGATGAGAGTGAAAGCGAGAGCGAAAAGGAAGAGAGTTGGCAAAAAAGCGTCGAAAATCGTTTCCTCACTGTTGTGTGTGTGTGTGTGCTTCGCTCTCATTTTTTTCCACTATATTTTTCTTTGGTGCTTATTTATAATTTCACGATTCGTCCATTTATGATTGCAAGTATTCTCATTCGTCGGCCATGGTACTCATTTTTTGTTTCATATATGTATTCGATTAGTTTCTTTGCTTCGCGTCGCATTTGTTACGTCCAGAGCAATGCCGATTGTTTGACGAATTGATGTGTGCCCATCAAAAAATTTGATTTTGACGTCGTCACCGTTGCTTATTCTCGTTCGCATTTTCCCACATTCATCGCTTGCATTGTGTGCATGGGTGTCGTTTAGACTTTTTTGCCCTTTGTGTAGTTTTGCATTGGTTTTTTCGCAACAGAGTTTTGACAAAAGTCGGGGCTTTTTCTCTCTCGCATCTTTCTACATTCTCGCCCGATTCGAAATGCACTTTTCGTTTGTGAACGCATCAAAACGAACTCTGTCTCACCCTGGCACACACGAGGGCATCGTGACGGCATCGGCATCAGGCTGACGTAAAGAATTCCGATAGTGCAATATTCGACGAACCGAGCTTCGAGCTGTGGTTCATTTTTTTCGCCTCTACCCGCTATAGTGCTGCGTTTTTATTCTCATGTATGAGGAACATTCGTTCCGCGCCCGCACATATATTACATTGAAAACCAAAGTCTATCAACGAAACAAAACGTTTATGCATTTTACAGAAAACGCGTATATACAATGCATGTGTGACAAGTGAAACCGAGTGTTGGAGTGGATACGATGGGCAGGCAGATATAGCGAGTGCGATGAGGAGAGAAATATCGGGAATGATAGACGTTGTGGTTGGCATTCTTTTGCCAAACACGAACCAAATGCTGCCGGTATGGTTTGGTATGGTTGGTCGGCGCTTTCGATGCTTGCCAATACCATTACAATGTATTTACATAGCCCCGATGCAATGAACACACTCCGTACATGCAGCAGCAGCATCAGCATTTCATCTGATCTCAGCTTTTCTATGATTGATTTTGCTCAGTTGGTGCATAATGAACGATTGAAGAAGAGATGGATCGAGACGTTGTTATTTCTCGTCGCTGCACCAAATGGACAAATAGATGGATGGATGCGAAAATGATGGCTATGTGTATAATAAATGGATTGAAATTGTTGCGTTCGGACGCGCACGTTGTACAGAACAACAATTAAAATGCCAAAAATGGAAACGGAAAAAGGAGAAGAAAACGAATTGAAAAAAATATTTTTTTTGTCGAATACGAGGCAAGGATAAAACGGCGGGCCTCCGTGAGAGAGAGAGAGAGAGAGAAAGAATAATAGCGCAACCGAATAGATTTCAATCATGGATGACGAGAATTTTCGTTTAGAAAACCCATCGAGTGCATAGTGCACACGTGCCGCATTGGTATTGGCATCTGAGCATGTGGTTATACACGATCCGTGTGTACAGCTAGCCTCTCCATGAATTTCATGTATCGCGAATCGAAAATGCAAAATAACATTTATAGCGTAGCAAAAGGAAAGTGCATGGGCGAACGAACGGTCGAACTGGACGAATGAGCCAAACAGGAACAAAAAAAAGACATTCTAAGCGTAAAATGCAATGAACACAAAAAGAATTCATCGATATCGCATAGAAAAAGTATAAGCGGAAAGAAAATTAAAAACGGTGCACAACAGTGAGTACATATATTCTGAAGCACAGGGGTCCATTTCAGCATGGGCATGCATTATGTGAGCATCACATCTTTTCGTGCATTCTTCCTGTTTAATCCATTCGAATTTAGATTCTATTTTGTCGAAAACAGTTCAAAAAATCGAAGTAAAAACAAAGCAACGGCGAAAAAACGCACACACTCACACACTCGGTTGTTTTTGCGTAAGTGGATCTGATCAAACGGGGCTCCACAATAGTGCACACACATCACACATGACTCATGTATGTACATTTACCCAAATAAATAAATAGAGAATGGTCGAGAGATTTCTCGTGTTACTTTACTCTCGGACATGATGCCGGCGACGACGACGACGACGACCTGCGGTAGGCGGAGTTTTCATAAATATATTATATCGATGTGTTGTATACCACATATATTCACGCAAAATTCACTACTAATAACTTGGTTTAACGTTTATTTTTATTCGATTGCTGATTTTGCCTCATATTTTCTAGCTCTTTTCTTCTCTGATATTTTGGTTCGGCCTTTTCTACATAATTTGCTGTATACTTTTGCTTCTGTTGCCGCTGCTGTTGTTGTTGCTGATGATTCTGCTGCTGCTATTATTATTATTCGACATGTTTGAAGAGAAATAGCAAGAGAGAGATGGAGAGAGAGAGAGACAGATGTCCTTCTAGAGTTACGTAAATGATGCAAATGGTTTTTGCATAAAAATGAAAGGAAAGAATTTACGAGAGCAGATCCAAAGCAGTTACTCACGAATTGATCATCAGCATAATATTGTGGAAAATGCTTTTATTTCATAAGAATTCCAAACGATAATATTTTATTACGTTAATTGATTTTGGAATAAATTTTCCGTAAATACATAATAAATGTGTGGCGCGAGGGAGAGAGCGATTGCGAGCTGTATGCGAAAGAATTCAAATCCAGATGCTGCGAAACAACATTCAGAAGACAATTTATTGTATTGTTTTGCTTGGTTGGCACAATGTACTTGAAAATTTATATTTACCAATTGTTATCTGCGATCCCAGTAAAATGAGACAAATTCGAGAAAAATGAAATACCCGAGAAATATTATATAGACATTTGTTAATTTTGGTGAGTGCGACACGTGTTTTTTATTGTTTTGCATCGCCTACTTTTGAGCGGTTGCTTTTTTTCTACTCTCTAGCATTTGTGCGCTCCATTGTATCTTTCGCTTCTTATCATTTAATTGTTGAAAAGAAGGGAAAAAATATCAACAAAAGTTATTTGTTCAGTTCAGTTATTGCTTACATTTAACAAATTATTACATATACGCCTTGAAAGTGTGAATATGATGCACAAAGTCGAGCGTCTCGTGTGTTCAATGTTATCGCGAGATCCTATGGGACTTACAGCAAACATCAACGCAAACAACCACGAAACACAACAGCAAACACATAGCTCTCGCCATGGGCGACAAATGTGCAAGACAACAACACTCATCAGGTAGAACTTTCTCAATTTATTTGCGGCTTCTATTCGGATTATAAAATATGAAAATATTCTACATTTCAATCGACTGCAAACTCGAAAATGAATAGAAAAAAAACGCGTTTTATACGAATTCGACGAAATATTCAATTCTTACGCATTCGCAATCATTTACACACATATTGAATTAGTTCGACATTCCTTTCAAGCGAAATATTTAGATTCGATCGAATTGGTGTTGCTCATCGATTTCTACGATCCGACATTATCTCGATATCGAATTTCGATGATCCGTTTAGCTACCGCTTTTTTTTACTGCGTTTCGATGTGCTCATCATTATTTAATATTTATTGTTTGACTCTTTTCTCATCAATTGTTATTTTATCGTCGCTTTATGAATATAGCGCATGCAAATAAAATTATTAACGACAAAAATGACAAAATTACTTGGCGTACGAGATGTTGTCATGGCAAAGTTTTTTCGCAGAGATACACATCACTATGTTTGAATTGTTATTGTACTTGAAATGATCTAAATCCACTCCTCTTGCGCTCTCTTTTTGCTATTTTTAATTTGTGAGTGACATCTCTTCTTCTTTTGATTTGGTAAATTGAAGGTGTGCTCATCTGCACATCACGTTCATCTACTTGGTAAATATTATGAAATTCTATACCCAATAAATTCGTTGATATTGTTTACGGTAAGCAGTTAAATCGAATAATTGAGCAATAAACTCCAAGTAAATATTTGAAAGAAACGCCTCTTCATTCTAGCTAATATAAAAATAGACCAAAAACATGTCTATAAGAATGGCTCCTTCATCCAATTCGTTCATCTCTTATTAAACTGGTTTACAAATCAAATGCAATTATATTTGTTTTGACATTCGTTTTGGGTGCGAATAACATACTCTTAGACTTGTCCTTGTCGATAAGATGCATTTCCATCTAAAATGGGTCAATGTTCCTTCAGATTCTTTGGAAATTCTTGAAGTTCCGTTGCAAAATTATGTCAATACTATGCTGAATCATGTGTCAAGGCAAATTTCGCACCTCAAGTCACACAAACACACACTCACACACGGACACACGATAGCAAGATATTTTTGGGTGAAAGGTAAAGAAATCTTATGATATTTTGGCAAATCAAATAATTGAGCTGCACAATCTGGTTTGCATCGATACACATAAGACAAGTTTGCCGAATGCTGGGAGAGAGAGAGAGAGAAAATGAATGCACAATTGAATCGGCTACATGCAACAGTACATGCACGACGACAGCCGAGTGAAAGATATAAAAGAACGCACAATACGGCGCGGTAGAGCAACAACCAGCAATTGCTTTGCCCCTACCAGAGGTTGGGCCATTTTGATGTAAACTTAATCGCCACAGACACAGATATGTGCATATGCATATATTGATATATTTGTAGGAAGAAGGAATAACATTTCGCGCTTCATCGTAACAAGCGACAAAATATGCTGAGTGTGTGATGATCTTTTCAATAAAAACGAAACATTCAATTCGATTCTGTTGCCACTAAAACAATGCACATACACACGCGATCTCGCGCGCACACAAACACACTCTCTCTTTCTCTCTATCTCTCCCCCGCTCCGCTCATCTCAGACTAAATACATGAGAGATAGCCCGACGAAAACGGTCGAATCCTAAGCATTGTGAATCGTATTTCAACGAACGAATATACATCCGAACGGCGATTTGCTAATACGGTAATCTCATTCACACAACTGTTTCAACGGTGTGCGCGCTCGCTTGCGAGGCACAAGTTGAGCAGCCGAGCAATCAATATGAGACGAATAATTCTCAAAAGTTGATCATACGAAACCGGGAGATGTTTTCGACGGCTACGGCACAGCAGCAGTAGCATTGCTTTTTTCAAACGTTTCGACCGTATGTTCAATACGGATATTTAAAGAAAAAAAAAAACAGCACACTCGACACAAATGCACAACATTCAAGAGGAAGAAATTGGAAAAAGTGGGGAAAAACTTGTGCTCGTCTCACATGTGTACTGTTCCCGCTTATCATATCACAACCTATACTATCGGAACGTTTCGCCCTCCCAACAACACATGGACAAAGGCATGTAACAATATGCACGAGACAACAATGAAAATACTGTCGATGTTTTTACCGTGAATACATCGCAATAATCCGCGCGCGTTTATGTTTTCCGATGCTTTCTTTCACTTGTTTCAGACAGTTTTGTGAGTAGCTTAAAGAGAAGTGCCCAGAAAAATAGAATGATTTTGAAATTGGGGAAAATTGTGACAATATTGCAGAAGAGAATGAGTGAAGAAATATTTGATTTGCAAATTTCGGTGGCAGAAAGCTACCAAGCATCATCTTGACGGATAATCTTTGACACGATTGATAACATTGATTGTTCTCAAAATATTCATTTCATAAGATACAAATGTTTACTTGCATTCTCAACATCTTCTTCAAGTTATCACTTCCTTCCAATCGGCGATGAAATCTCATTTGGCTGATAATACTCTGAATATATATTTCCCCTTTGCAAAACTTCATGTTTCGTTGGCTGCTTTATTTACTTTGCGTTGTTTCTTTTTATAGTAACATTTCGTTTTCGATACATAATCAAAACATAGCATTGCTTTACATCAAACACACTGTCTTTAGTAATGTACGTCGTCAGTGTTTGAGTCGACCGGCTCTCGCATTCGCATTTGTTTTGTATACAACATCTATATTTTCATATGTGAAAGACGTTGATGTATGTAATGTGCACGTTGGATTCGCTGCTCAGTCACTGCTTCAATCGACTCACGTTCGGTTGCTTTCGCCCTTCGATCGCGTGCGGTTATTTCTCCGTCTATACACATTTCTTTAATAACGCGCCAACTCTCCTCGATTTACTAATACATAGATTCACTCACTGTCTCTGTCTGCCTGCGTCTTTTTCTCTCTCTCCGCCAGCCGCACGTTTGACGAACTGAACGGCATAGCGGTGCATGTGAAGCAGTGTACGGCTGCTGCTGCTACTGCTGTTGCTACTACCACAATTGAGTGCGAGTTTTGCTTTATTTGGAGTTTGTGGAAAAAATAAAACGAACCGAGTATTCAGTGTGCATCTGAACGTCGTGTTGTTTTAGTGTAAATTTACAAACAGTTAAAACACGCTACAATATCATATGCTTTGCGTTGAAGACGAACGTAACATACCGTAATCGGTCAAGTAAATATTCTTCACAAGAAAAACAATTTACTGAATATTTTGTTGTTGTTGCTATTGTTTGGTGCGCATTCACAAGTTGGGTCTATTTCGAGGAAGAAAGAACAATAATTCGATACATTTTTATGTTTTCGTTGAATAGCCAAACACAGTGTTTTTGTGTTTGCTAGCCCATCGGAATGGTTTTTGTGTCTTAATGGTTTGTTTAATCTAATATTTTTATAAAAATTAGATTTTCCAAGTTTCTTGAGTGACTTTAATTGAACTTTCGATTCGAGCTGTCGTTGAAAAAAAAATTCGAATCAATTGTGGAGAGAAAAGTGGCATTTTTACAGACATATATAATAAACTTTACGGGCAAAATATAATGTGGTTTTAATGCAAAGAACGCTAAAGAACTGTTTTCATTTAACATTATTTCGACTTGTGTGCGAATAGGCTTCTTTGATTGCGAATGATTCTTAAGTATATGCATACATTTCATTCATTCGAAACAAGAGAACATTTGACGAGTGCAAAGAACAAGAAAATGGAAAAGTTGTATCGTAAAAGTGTGTTGCAACAAATTCAAGAGGCTTAATTTTGAACACTGAATTTCATGTGCATATTAATAAAGCGGGCAAATCTCAAGTACCGATTCCGACAGACTCACTGAATCCGTCTGTGTATTGACTTGATTTAAACGCGAATTTTGTGGGTGCGAGTGCTTGAAAAAAGGAAAAAACAGAAGATTTTTTGATTCGAAGAGGTAAGATTTGCGACGAACAAGTGAAAAAAGAGGAGTTGGACACGGAAAAAAATTAGCTGCAATGTCTAAAACACCAACATCACCTGAGTTGTCGCCACGTGCTTCAGCAACACCTCCGGTGACATCAACATTGGCTCAAATGCCAACAAATCTGTCATCGATTGATGGTGAACGAGACGACGTGGTACCCTCACCATCAACGATTAAAGATGAACATTTGCACAATCTTTCACCGTCACCGCATACACCGCCCTTGTCGAAGGCACCCTTGAAACCAACAATCAACGACAAGTGCTCATCGAATCCACAGCAATTCTGTTTGCGCTGGAACAACTATCAATCGAATTTGACGAATGTATTCGATCAATTGCTGCAGAATGAGTCATTTGTTGATGTGACATTGGCCTGCGATGGTAACTCGATTAAAGCACATAAAATGGTGCTATCCGCATGTTCGCCATACTTTCAAAGCTTATTCTTCGATAATCCGTGTCAGCATCCAATCGTTATAATGCGAGACGTGAAGTGGCCCGAATTGACGGCTGTCGTCGAGTTCATGTACAAAGGCGAGATCAATGTGCGTCAAGAGCAAATCGCACCATTGCTGCGCGTCGCTGAAATGCTGAAGATTCGTGGTTTGGCCGATGTTAAGAGTGATCTCGATTTGAATTCGGAATCGGAAAAATCGACCGCCACCTCGTCATTGGATGATGCAACCGATATCACACAAACCACGGCAACCAAAAGCAATTCACACAATGGTAAGTTGATTGAAATCACATTGAAACAATATAGCAATATCTTAGATGAATTGAGGCTCACCGGTGGGCGTAAATGAGCATTTTCCTTTGCCGTTTGCAAAAAATTACTTGAGCTATAGCGATTAAGCGAGAGAGTGGGGAACGGACGGATACACTTAGAAAAAAACACAGATTTGAATTATATATGAAATGTTGATTGCAATTGAAATTTGATAGATTCTACTCCAGCTGCTAAGAAACGGATTACGGCACGAACTGAATGGCAAATCAATAACATGGATTTATCAGAGCATCTTTCAATGCAACATAAGCAACGTGAGCAATCCACTCCATCATCATCGCAGCAAGCATCACATGCATCGTCATTACGTCATTTTTCGAATCGTAAAAGACGTTGTCCATCAGCTGAGATTAAGAGAACCACATCAAGCCCACTGTCGTTGGATCAGCGTAGCGATATGAGCAGTGCATCGCCCGCACCACAGTCAGATTCTGCGTAAGTATCAAGCTGCTTCATTTTGATTGAATTGCGTCATTGCCACCGACATTTTTCTTCGCCACCCATCTGGTGCCGTTGTTTTTCTTTTCATTTTACTATAGAAAAAAGAGTTTGAAATTCACCTAATATCTTCGATATAAAATATTCGGAATTATTTTGTTCATTTTTTCGCCACACAGCAATTCGAAATGCATACCGCCGTTTCTATCAGCAGCCGGTTCAATTGATCCAATGACTATAGCCTCACTTCTACCAAGTACCAATTCCGATGACTGTGAGATTAAGCCAGGTATAGCCGAAATGATACGCGAAGAAGAGCGAGTAAGTAGCCAAAGAATCTATTCTATTTGTCGGTTTTTCCACCGTCCAAAATCCATTTTGTTGTGCGAGTGTTTGAAGTGCGATTTGGCTTTATTTAATTTGATTTGGCTTGAGGAGTGTAGTCTCTCTCTCTCTCTCTCACTAAACTTCTTCATTCATTTAGAAAAAGACGAGAAAATGCTCCGCCGCATAATGAACAAAACATACATCAAATCATTTGGGCATTTCTTAAAATGAAATCAAATGAAACCTGAACTAAATGAGCGTAGAGAGTTAGCTGGGAAACAACAAAGAGAATTCAATATATTACACTAGTCAATAGTATTTCTGCGCGAGCAAAGCGGCATATGGGGTGTTAAAGGGGACTCTCCCCTGAACACAAAACCATGCTCAGTTTGTCCGACTTACGGAACGACCTAGTGCATTTTTTTCAAAAAACTGTTTTTCTTCAAATTTACTGGTGGAGGCTTGACATATATGGATGTAACTTTTCTCATAGACTAGCGAGCATTAAAAATACGGTTTTGGATAGGGGAAGGAAGTACCTTTCCAACGCGCCATAGGACGTGTGTCCAAGTTTCCTATAGCAAAAGTTATAAATCCAAACACGGTGAGCCATACATGCCAAAATGTTCATTTTGCCATCATTCCAGTACAAAATATCAAAATTTTCAACTCATTCTCTCAAGTTTAACTCTGGTATCGCAAAGAGCATTGAATTTAGATAAATTAAGCTGCATAGGAATCGGCCGTGTGACTGCTGTTAGGAAAAATATAGCCTTATCAACGAAATACCGCAAAATGACCTATTTTATTGTATCATTTTTTCAAGTAATGCTCATTTCATCATATATCGATGTGTCAACGCATTATTATTCATTTTTGTGGCAATATAAGATGATTAAGAGACGATACAGCAGTTTTAAGTCGATTCTTTCAGTAAACATGATATCGATATTTTGAAGTGCATGATATCGATATTTTGGCTATACGAAATACAAGAGATAATATGTTTAATGCTCGCTAGTCTATGAGAAAAGTTACATCCATATATGTCAAGCCTCCACCAGTGAATTTGAAGGAAAACAGTTTTTTGACAAAAATGCACTAGGTCGTTCCGTAAGTCGGACAAACTGAGCATGGTTTTGTGTTCAGGGGAGGGTCCCCTTTAACACCCCATATGCCGTTTTGCTCGCGCAGAACAAAACTTCAAAGTTGTTCCTTAGTGTTATTAAAGCATATAGAATTTAGAAGTAAACCAATCGAATAAGCTAGAATGAACGTTAAGTATTAAATTTATTGTAAATAAGTCCATCGAAATGATTAACTACAAGAATTCGTATTATTTCTTCAATGTGCTTTCGTTCAATTGCTTGTTTCATACACAATATATGCTCATTGCTGACTCTTTTCTCTTCTTTCAAATCGTTTTTTTTTTTCACCTCTCTTTTAGTTTTCTCCTTGGATTTGTTAATTTTTC